>JADLZN010009029.1:42500-414105 GCA_018155175.1 Sinocyclocheilus anophthalmus
CAGGCACTATGAATAAATTTGTTTGCCTTACATCAAACAAACATCTGTTTGTTAGTATAAAATGTAGGTCAGTGAAGTCTTCGTAAACTCACAGGTCTGAATGCAGGGTGAGATAGCCAGCAGAGACACGACTAAGCAGAGGCCGCCGTTGACACCCAGGAAGAGCTTGTTGAGGAAGCAGGCCTCTGGGTCCGTGTAGAACACGATCATAAACACCAAGGCTCCCACTGCCACGGAGAACAGCACCAGCGTGACCAGAGCCAGCGCTGCATACCAGATTTTATTATACTTTACTCCTGAGCTCCTGTGGAGGGACACAGTGGAGACGGTTCAAAGGAATGCTCTGGGTTCAATACAACTTCAGCTTTTGTGGCATGATGACGGTTACCACAGGAAATAATTTCGTCCCTCTGTCTACCCAAAAATGCAGTTGCAAGAAAATGCATAAACACTCATAGGGATAGGAAAAGAATATAAAAAATATAATAAATTAATAAAAAAAAAAACATACAAATATAAAAATTATGTTTCTAAACAAAGATTAGACTGGCCTAATGACTTTTATGACATTTCTCAACTTCATTGTCACAATAATATAAACCTTATAAAAAATAAATAAAAGCAACTTTCATGATACATGCAAGGACTCCAGAGAGAGATGTGACTTAACTATCTGTAAAGCACTCTTTTTATAGAAAAAACTCCACTAAGCAGAATTTCTGTGCAAATACATAACCTGATGATCTACCTAGACAATTTAGACAACATCTCAAATAATGAACATTAATTCATATGCGTAACTTTTTGGTAGACTTTCACTTTCCAGTTTGTTAACATTAGTTAATACAAAAAGTATCACCAACTAACAATGAACTAGGGCTGCACGATTATGACAAAAATCAAAATTGTCGATTATTATCCCTTGACATTGTACTTGCGATTATTAAATTACGATTATCACAATTTACATTGAAATATGTTTATACCATTGTTTGATGCAACGACATGCCATATTTTATATGAAAATAAACAAGCTGAAAACACTTGAAAAACTTTTAATGCTTTTCTATAGTATTAAGCCTCAAATGTCAATAACATCGGGGATGGGGTTCTTCTAAATTATAAAAAAAAGTTACAAATATGAATGGTATGATAATGTATATTAAAACCAAAACAATGGAATAACCCTTAAGATAACATGTAGAAAGAATAACATAAGTGGACTTTGAACGATTAGCGGCCGCTTTGAACGATTACGTATATTGGGGAAAATCATCATGTAATTGCGCTTAGAAATTTGATTCCGTGGCAGCTCCTAAAATGAAACAATTATTTTTAAGCATTTATACTAGGTTAAGTTCATTTAAAAAGATACTATTGTTCATTGTTAATGTGTTTGTCATAATAGCTTACAAAAAAGTAAAGTGGTAATACTGGGAAATACAAAGTACATTTAAATAACTGGTTTTTAGTTTGATATCTTTTAAAAGGTTATTATTCGGTGATGGTTAAAGCATGAACATTGTTAAAGAGTCCCCTTCAACAATCATTCTAATTGTGGCTGATTTGTGCTCAAAGAAATTTGTCTTCTTATATCGATGTTGAAAACAAGTGGCCGGGCTGCTTAATTTTTGGTCTACCAGTGAACGAATTTTTACCCGGCTACATTAATGCATATATAGATAATATATATATAATCTATATATATATATATTTTAACAGAATTTTATTTAAAGCTATTGCCGTGAACTGTCTGAGTTAGCCTTGTAATCAACCCAGAACATTCCTTTCATGAGCCAAAAGCTCTTCATTGCAGACATTCTATCAGATCCACATCTCAAATCTGGGTAGTGGTAGTCATAGAGAGTTTTGACTATCAACATAAGGTCTGGTCTACAATCCAACCCAGCCTTCGGGCCAACAGGTAACACAAACAGCCACAAACTTTCTTTTAGGGTAGGGTAAATCTGAAATCAGTTAATACCAAGACCACTGCAATATACAGGTGTGCTCAAAAATATATATGCTTAAGTAAATGGTGGGTTGAAATAAGTCTCTTAAATATACAGTAAAAACAGTAATATTGTGAAATATTATTACAATTTAAAGTAAGGGTTTTCTATTTTAATATACGATTTAACATATAAATAACTTTGTAACATTTTAAATGTCTTTACTGTCACTTTTGATCAATTTAATGCATCCTTGCTGATAGAAGTATTAATTACTAAGAAAAAGTCTTATTGAACCCAAACTTTTGAATGGTATTGTGTATTGCTACTAGGTATCTTGAACAAAAAGTACTTAAGTCATTTAACCAGGTGGTCCGTGGGGGTGCTATCTCATAGGAGTTAGTAGGAGTGTTAGACATCCTGATGTTTTAATTAAAGGCCTATTACTGTTGTGTTCCTCAGCCTGCTTGCAGGATGTTAAACCCAGATTGCCTGTCACTGCAATTAATCAACTGTAACCCACTTGGAAAAAAAGAGCTTCTGTTAGATGTCCAGTTAGTCTCAGTGGTAGATTGCTCTTATCATAAATGTACCATGACTGAGTGAGCAGTGAAGAGTTGTGAAGGCGTGGGGTGAGGGAATGTTTCAGTAACGCACATGAGAAGTGCTGACAGCAGTGACTTCCATCTGCTCGGCAGCCCTCCAGCGTCTGCTTCATTTCAGTGAGGACATACTGTATTTGTTTATATTTCTGATATATAATTTCTACAGATCAATTTCTGGATTTTCAGAAACTTAAAAGGGAATTGCGAATTTTGTATGTGATAGATATCTATATATAGATATATATATTATCTAGAGTAGAGACCCGACACCATTCGAAAAATTGGGGTCAAATTTTTTGCTTCTTTTTAACCAGAATGAATTACTTTGATTCAGAAAAGGATTGCATAAACTGATCTAAACGACAGTAAAGCATTTATAATTTAATATAAATTTATATTTTGCAAAAGATACTTTTAAAACATTCTATTATATATAGAATATGACAGATATAGTATAAATTTTCGATGGGTAAACAAATAAATAAAAAACATGCCATTTTATTTAAATTAGCATTTTTATTTACATTACTTTTGAATAATAAAAAGTGTCACCAAAGGGAGGTCAAAATTAGGTTACTTCTTAGAACTGTTCTGTCCCCAATATTTCCTGTATTACAAAACTCCCTGTGACAGTTTTGGATGTTTCTGCTCTTTTATGCTGATGTTTACATTCGTTGACAGAAAGCAAAGAGGAAACTATGATCCACGTTGAGCTCTGCCATGGGTTTCCTGTCCACAAACTGGAGAGCAGCCAAGAACCTCTTACTTTTTCTCTTTCTCCTCTCTGTAATGTCAACAGCACAACACAAAGCCATACTCTACCGCCACAACACACATTCTTTATGCACACACCCCTGAGAAAGCTCTGCTTAAAAATACAAATATGTGCTTTAGTTTTCTGTCTTACAGTTGAAATGTTTCATGCATTGAAAACTCCCACTGAAACAAAACACTCTGGTTCTTGGAATCTGCCACAGTGCCAGTGACTAAAATAAGTAGCAAGCGCATTAAAACTTTTCCCAAATCTTTCAACCCGGTGTTAAAAAGTCCCCTTCTGCTATAGCAGCACAATGTTAAGACCACCCTGGCTGGTAACTATGCAACCAAACTGACAGTGGAAATGAAAAGCCGCTAGATTACACTAGTCTCCGTTCCCAGACCTAATGATTTCCAGTTGTGGGGATTCAAATTGCATACCAAGCAACAGTTGGATACAATGATGGAAAGTACTAGAGAACTTCTCCAAGAGCCTAATATGTTTTCCACTTGGTGAATGAAAAGAGGGAAGAAAGGAAAAACAGACAGTTATTTGGACAGTGCTAAACTTCAGCTCACCAGTTTTGATTCCATCTGTGGGCAAACTGAACGAGAAGCATCAACTGGATGATGATGAAGAGAAAACCTCCAGCAGCCCCCACATAACGCCAGACTGAAAAAGAGAAAGAGAGAGAGATGAGTCAAAGGTATTTCCCTCTGGCTGGTCCTGTATGACAAAACAAACACTTCTCTCTGCTAAAAGCCAGGAACTGAAAACACATCAGGAAGCACACATCATTTAACGAGACACCAAAGAGCGATAATCGCTTGGACCTGAGCTAATATAAAAGTGTACATGAACTTTTCTGGCGCACAGAGCACAACTGATTAAATACTTTATTTATGACACCAAACACAAACATGGAGCTATCATAGTACCACTTATCTTGTGCAGTTTTTAAGGTAATGTGTTACAAATAATGCATGAAAGAAATACAATGTTTTAACATGTTGTTTTTAAATGTAACATATATGGCACAAAATGAATATATGAAACATCTGATAAGGGTTATTATAGTTGACTAGAACTAAAACCAATTCAAAACATTTATGTTACTCGTATAATAATTGTTAACTGAAATAAAATATAACATAAAACTTTATTGTATTTCAGCCAATTGCCAAAGAAAACGTTTTCAATTTAATTTAGTTTAACTTGATGTACTAAAATAATTAAAACTGATATGAAAATTAATAAAAACTATATACACATACAAAACACAACAACTATAATACTAAAACTTTTGAATTAAAATGAAAATGAATAAAACAAATTCAAAATATTAATAAAAACTATTAATATTATCTCATAGATATACTAAAATAACATTGCATACTATACTATGGAACTGCTGCAGTGTGTTTATGATTGAGATATATTTCCATTAAAACAAGTGTACTAATTCAAGGACAACATCCTCTCTATCACTCAGGATCTTGTGCAACATTCCTCTAAATATGTGTGTAGTCACGAGGTTATTGATACAGGCAGCGGAAGACTCTGTTTGAGTTACTGGAGTCGAAGAACCACACAGAGATGCTCACAGTAGATCAACTCTGTTGCTCTTGGACATATATACCCCAACACCACTGCAGGCTCAAAGTAAAAAGAATACAACTTTCCAGGAATGTCCGTAAAAAGTTTCTAAGAATTTGACAAAGCCTCATTAAGGCGCATGAAAACAATGCAACAAAATTGATAAAAAGAGAACAACAGTGAAAACTGAATCATACTAAACCTTCGAGAAACTTTTCTTGATTTGGGTAGAAAAATCCGCCTGCACAGCAGGCCAGCAAAGCCACAAACTTAAAGAACCAAAACCTGCAACGAAACAGAAGAAACTGTTGATTTAAGACATAATGAATAAGGAAAACGTTTCTCAAACTGGCAGTCTGGCTTTACAATCTACACGGATAAGACATGGTGTTTTCCAACCGTGTTTTATGAAACACTAGTAAGTTGATAAAGTAATTAAAAATTAATCAGTTGGACTAAAAAAGTTTAGAAGAAATTATTGTAAATGCTCTGTTAAATAATATTATTCAACATAGATTGTGTAATAACTCAAACTCCGATTTTTACTCAACAGAGATGATACCAAAGCAATTTTGTTTCATTTATTCAAGTGTTAATCCGGCAATCAAAAAAAAGTTTGTTTACATACTCTATGTGTGCGTGTACTGTATATTATGTATATCTTAATACAAACCCAATATGTTATATAGTTAACATATGTAAAAGTATATATATTTAGTATTTGGGATATCTTTTTTATAATAGAATCTAAATATTGTATACAGAAATCTAACATATTTTTCCTTAATATACACATGTAAGTGTGTGTATTTATATACACATGATAAATATACACAGTACACACATATATAGTATGTAAACATAAACTTTTATTTGGAATGTGATTAATCGTTTTGGCGACCCTAATGTAGGACATCTTAATTATATCATGCCAATTAGTGAGCATGACAGACATATTTCAAGCTAAATTAAAAATCCTTCCACCCCAAATATTTACCATGACACATTTCCTACAGTATGTCATTCTGAGATTTTGACTGCATGCTATAGTATATGATTTCCTGTTTATCAATGTTAGTATGTCATCATAGGGTAGTTTCAGGAAGATCTAAATTAGATTTTTATTGAGGCGTGTTATTGTTTTGTGCGTGTTTTTTTCTAAAGGCTTGTATAAATGTGCAGAGCAGGATGGAGCTGCATACAACACTGAGTTCAGCCATATACTTCCTTACCCTGCATTTGCATACAACACAAAGATCCAATTATTGCGACATGAAGTGCTCTCATGTGGGGCTAAACCATCCCATTTGTAGGGGTGAAGCTCGTCTCCAAGCACCATTTCCTCTGGACAGAGCTTTAAATTAATACCTCTATTTAGGGCTTTGGTTGTGGGTGAATAATGGCGCATTAGAAGGGGCGTACAGATGGAGGCAGCAGGCCAAACAATACACGGTGGTCCCTATAGGTCCTGTGAACCTGAGCCCAGAGGGGCCACGGAGCAAAGCAGAGGAGGAACAAGCACTGTTTCCAGTGTAAATACCACTTCAAATGTGTCTGGCTTGACCGCTTACCCGTTGTGAACAGCTGCCCGGCATCCTGTGCTGGTTCGCACATGAATGGTGAACACAAAGAAGAAGAAGAAAAAGCAGGCCATGCCGAAACAGACTTTATACACGGCCGAATAGCCCACTAGAGTACTGCAGTTCTCCCCCGCATTCAGCTTATTACACATTTCGGTGAAGAAAGGAATCTGGGGAGAGCACAAAACAAAAAGAGGAATAAAATTACATTGAGTAACAGAATAGTTACAGTCGCTTCAGGGCAAAACTAAAGTTAAAATGAATCCAAACGGTGAACACACCCTTTCACGCTGGGTGCCAAAAAAGGAACTTAAACAAAAAAAAAACCTTATAATACACACACCTTAAACAGACATTGAAGGCATTACTTTCCATCCATTAAGAAGTCCTAGATTTTATTATTTTTTTTTAATTACTGGTAACACTTTACGTAAAGCCTTTATGTATAATGCATTATAAAAGTAGTTTAAATGCATGAATTATGTCTTGTAATGCACCTTGTAATTCATTGTACAATCTCATGAATAATTGTAACCACAGTTTATGCATTATAACACTTATCGATTCATTGTTACACTATGCATTTTAATTCGTTATTAAAATCGTATAATTATTTACAAGATATCAGTATCGCAACACATTATACATTTATTACAATACACCGCTTGTTATTAGCCACACTAGAGAGATATAATATATATATATATATATAATATGATATGATATAGTAATAATATATATATATATATATATATGTATATATAAAAATAAAAAAAGTTCTTTTAAATTGCAAATAATATTAGTAATCATTTTTAAATCATGATACCAAATCACTGTACAATAATAAAAAGTCCAAGTGACTGTACCATAAAAATATAATACATTTGTGTATCAAACCTTAAACAATTCTACTTTTTAATGTACCATGGTAAAGAAGTTGATTATATGAATGAATGAGAAAATTCATTTTACTGAAAACTTACAGTCAATTACCACTTGGTATCAACGGTCTAAAATATTGGGTTAACAACTTTATTTCGATAGTCCCACTGTAGCATTCTAATTAACAATAAGGTAACTTTTGCATAACTACATGTCAACTAGCAGTTAGTGAGAGTATGGAGTAACTGCCTGCTTGAATAGTGTTCCTCACCGTTCCTTTCACTTATTCTACAACCCTAAACCTACCTTAGGAACAGTCCCTACTCTGAGAGTTAGTTAGAGGCGTGTAGTATGAATGATGAGAATTAAAATGACATTGTATTTGCATGTAGTTACCGAATGTACTTATATTATAGAATGTCCCTAAAGTGGACTTATCGTAACTAAATTGTAACCAAATAGGTTTTCTTCCCATGTTTCTCTTTAGTAAGAGTATTGCCAGGGGTCATATGGTGCGTTTTTTAAAGAATCTTATTCTTATGTGTGTTTTGTTTAACAAGGAATAAGTTGGACAATCTTTAATGTTCGAAAAAAACACATTATTTTTCAAATCCTGTACACTATTGTCGGTCCTCTATGCCCCGCCTCTCGCTCAACCCGCTGTCGTTTCCCGTACAAAATTCGGCCTCCTTGCTACAAGAGCGCATCTGCTCTGATTTGCAGCTGACCCATACCATTGTGCTTGGGCCGAACAATGCAGCACAGGTCGTCGAATGTAACGCCCCTTACATAATCGCGGCTTCGCTTTCATTCAAAAAAATGTAAAGGACATTATAGTGTCAGTTGTTTTTTACCATCGGGTTCAACCCGAAAGGGGAACCAACAGACAGTAATGAGTGTGCAGTACACAAGGCGCGCGGCTAGACACTGACTCTACTGTGATGTGATTGGGTGGGGGGGCCGCTCTAATCCGTCGTCTCTCCTCCTCTCACAGCCACAGCACACACACACACACCCACACACACGCATCGCAAAAACTCCTCATTGTTGAACATCAATACATACTTAAACTAGTAACAACCATACTTACAGTCGACTGATATCAAAGCACCAATTTGTCATAGCAAAATGTCAGAATTAGCCGGCCGACGCTCCTCTCCATAGGTTCATGAACGGTCCATAAATGCATTGCTGTTCTGTTGTAAATAAATTTTAACCAATGATTCCTCATTGCATCTATTTTTGGAAGGCCAAATAAAGTGCTTTTGTTTTTGCACTGAAACACAGCGTCTCCCTGACTTGCTGCTTCAACACTAACTGCTGTTCCTAAAACCACACCTTCTTTCGAATACTTTGCGTAAACATTTGGGGCGGCATTATGCAAATATTCCCACATAGTGACCTAGATATGTGGGGGCATGTTAGAACTAGCCATTTTAGGGGGGTGTGGCAGAGTCTTAACTTTGATAAAGAATATATCTTTGTTTTGACACTTTAGTCTTTAGTTGCAACTTCGATGGTCTTATCTATTCACGAACAGCTTGTAACACTCCAAAGAGAAAGGAAAACTTGAAATTGCATCATATGACCCCTTTAACAAAGCCAGTCGGATTCTAACAAGTATTTACGGTTCTCTTTTGTGGTTTTGAAGAGAAAGCGGCCACAAACTACAGGGCACTGGTTCCCAACAGTGCACATTATGTAGACCTGCTATAATGCTGGGAGGCCCTGCTATTCTTATAACGGACCTTCATGGACCTTCATATAATATAAAGTTATTGAGGTATTCCTCTGTCAGCATTTGCTCTGTCCCTGTGTTGGAACCACGAAAGACCACCAGGAGAAGATTTTATGTGCTCTTAAATTTGAAACAACTGTTTGTGAAAAACCTTCAACAGCTGTAAATCTTTGTGTCTTGGGCACCTGAGTGACAGTTCTTTTGTGCCTCACTGAGAGGCAGCATTTTTATAACTATGCTGGTCTTTTTTAGCATCTGGGTTTTTTATTCTCATGGCATTTACTCAGTAAGCACTCATTGTGGTGCGGAGAGTAAAAAAAGAGCTTGAGCTCACGTTACACTCCCAGAGCCTTTAAGTGTATTTCAACCGCATTCAGTTACTGGTTTTGTATAGTTACAGAAAAACAAAACCCAGCTTCACTGAAAGAGTCATTATATACAGTGTGCAACAATTCCTGTGTTAGATGTTATGATGGAGCATTCATACTCTGTCTTACATTCCTGCAATGCTTTGAAGCAGAAGAGTCGTGTAGCTCTTCTTTATGTTTGTCTGAATAACATGGGCTAGCTGCCTGCAAATAAACCCTTGATCCCTCTATTGATCTTTTCTTTAATGAACAAATGAATGCGTAAATTCTGTTCTTACAAATGCTTCTAATGTACCTTTGCTTTTTGCTATCTGTCCAGGTAGTAGAGGACATAATGTTCTTCTGTTTAGTAACAAAGCATTCATTTATTGAGAAATTAAATAAAAAAATAAAACACTGAAGAAAAAGACTTTAGAATGGTGGCCTAGTGTTTAGGAGTGTGTCTTGCAACACAAAAGCCTGAGATCTGAATACAAATGTACTTTTTATTTTTAAAATATAATTACAAAAACAGCAAATGTGTCTATTTAACTTCGTCTTATGAACAACCACTCAAATGATACAGCTCTAAGTTTCACAAACCTCAAGTACACAATACTTGCTTCATTTCAAGAAAATGTATATATTATAAAAAGCTGTTGCAAATGTGTCTCTTTAACTTGAGTTCTGTAGGTGAGGAGTCTTTTCTGATCTTTTCCTATAAAGTTTCTGACTGATTCAAACCAATAACTTCTGAGTGGTAAGCCTTTTTGAAAGATTTATTTGAACAAAAATGGCTTATATATGCAGTGCTGTTATCATTAACTAAGACTATTAAAACATTCCTGGTGCTAATTAAAAGATTATTAATTTTATTAAATAAATTAAAGATAAACTGAAATAAAACAATCTAACAAGTACTAAATTAATACAAATTACTGAAACTAATAATTTTTTTTAAATAAAACGTTATGGAGATAGTATTTTTATATATAAAAATCAAAAACTAATAAAAATGACATAAACCCACAACAAAATAAATGAAAAAAAAGAATGGAAAATATATACAAAAATACTTTAAATATTATACTTTGACAAAATGGCTATATAATCACGTTCTATTATCATTACTAAATTATTGAAACACATTTCCCTTTTAATTAAACTAAATAAAACAATTTTATAAATAACTGAAATAAACTACAATACTAAATAATACAAGAAATGACTTGACCAACAAAAAAATCATAAAACTATATTTTTATATTATATAAAACAAAAAAAATATAAACCAAGTATAAAAATTATAAAAATAATAAAAATGCACAACAAAATTAATGAAAAAATATTAAAAAATACTTTAACAAAAACTATAATATTAAAATAACACTTCATAAAAGTAATTTGCTTGTGAATCTGACTCTACTGGTTAAAGCGTAAAGTGTTTCTACAACAAGATGTTTTTTGTCATTACTCCACAACAAAAGTCAAACTGTCTAAATTCTAAAATTTATTTATAATTAACGAAAAATTCCCAGTCTCTAACTCATGGCAGCGGTTTGAGACAGAAGTCAGGCCCCACAGAATCTGCACCACCATGTTTGCCATGTCCGCATTACAGTTATAAACATATTAACATTTACCATTAGGTGGGGAAGGTCATTTAGCCGAAACGCTTTTATCCGAAGCGACGTACAAAGAGACAAGACAATCTCAAAACAACGAAGAGCAACAATATATAATGCAAATGCAATCTCGGTTAGCTAACGCAGTAATAATACAGGGTACGGAAGTATGTCAGCACCCCTTAATTTTTCACACCGTTGTTATATTCAGCCAGGTTGCGAAAATAATTTTTACTTTAATTTTTTTTCCATCCTCCATAATGTACGCACGGCCACCCGCCTATTGACAGAAAATACACAAATTTTGACATTTTTGCAGATTTATTAAAAAAAGAAAAATTGAAATATCACATGGTCCTAAGTATTTAGACCTTTTGCTGTGACACTCATATATTTACTCAGGTGCTGTCTATTTCTTCTGATAATCCTTGAGATGGTTCTACTCCTTCATTTGAGTCCAGTTGTGTTTGATTATACTGATTTGACTTGATTAGGAAAGTCACACACCTGTTTATATAAGACCTTATAGCTCACAGTGCATGTCAGAGCAAATTATAATCATGAGGTCAAAGGAACTGCCTGAGAGCTCAGAGACAGAATTGTGGCAAACCACAGATCTGGCCAAGGTTACAAAAAAAATTCTGCTGCACTTAAGGTCCCTAAGAGCACAGTGGCCTCCATAATCCTTTAAATGGAAGACGTTTGGGACGACCATAACCCTTCCTAGAGCTGGCCGTCCAGACAAACTGAGCTATCGGGGGAGAAGAGCCTTGGTGAAATAGGTAAAGAAGAACCCAAAGATCACTGTGGCTGAGCTCCAGAGATGCATTCGGGAGATGGGAGAAAGTTGTAGAAGTCAACCATCACTGCAGCCCTCCACCATTCGGGCCTTTATGGCAGAGTGGCCCGACGGAAAGCCTCTCCTCAGTGCAAGTTTTTTTTGCTAAAAAAAAACCCCTGAAGTACTCCAAGATGGTGAGAAATAATATTCTCTGGTCGGATGAGGCCAAGATTTAACTTTTTGGCCTTAATTCTAAGCGTATGTGTGGAGAAAACCAGCACTGCTCATCACCTGTCCAATACATTCCCAACAGTGAAGCATGGTGGTGGCGCTCAGATGTCTGTGGGGGTGTTTTCAGCTGCAGGGACAGAACGACTAGTTGCAATCGAGGGAAAGATGAATGCGGCCAATACAGGGAATATCCTGGATGAAAACCTTCTCCAGATTGCTCAGGACCTCAGACTGGGCCGAAGTTTACCTTCCAACAAGACAATGACCCTAAGCACACTGCTAAAATAACGAAGGAGTGGCTTCACAAACACTCTGTGACTGTTCTTGAATGGCCAGCCAGAGCCCTGACTTAAACCCATTTGAGCATCTCTGGAGAGACCTAAAAAAATGGCTGTCCACCAACGTTTACCATCCAACCTGACAGAACTGGAGATCTGCAAGGAGGAATGGCAGAGGATCCCAAATCCAGGTGTGAATAACTTGTTGCATTTTTCCCAAAAAGACTCATGGCTGTATCAAAAGGGTGCTTCTACTAAATATTTAGCAAAGGGTCTGAATACTTAGGACCCTGTGATATTTCAGTTTTTCTTTTTTAAAAAATCTGCAAAAAGTCAACGATTCTGTGTTTTTCTGTCAATATGTGGTGCTGTGCGTACATTAATGAGGAAAAAAAAAAACTTAAACGATTTTAGCAAATGGCTGCAATATAACAAAGGTGAAAAATTTAAGGGGGTCTGAAGTACTTTCCGTACCCACTGTATGTATATATGTATGTATGTATGTTTATATATATATATATATATATATTATATATAGAGAATTGTGTGTTTGTGTTGTGTGTGTGGGTGGTATGTATGTAAGAATATATAATATACCAGTATAATAGTATAGATAGATATATATATATACCCTACAATACATATATATTAGGAGTGCACCGAAATTAATTCTTGGCCGAGAGAATCCACGCCGACATAATGAACACGGGCCAAGGCCGAATACGGTTTTTCAATTGGCCCCCCCCATGTATGCCTATTTTGCCATTTTTTTCACCATTGCATTAATTAAATTGGCAAATGGTTCGAAAATAAAGAAAATAATTACAAAACAACAATTTAAAAATACTTAACACTGAACAATGTTTTAACATTCTAGCAGACATTATACAAACAAAACACAATTTAACTTAAAATTAATAAGTTGCTGAGCAGAAAAGACTTCTTTTAAAACATTAGAAAATATTACAGATCTTAATTTGAACACTATGTGTGAATGTTAATAAATATATTAATAGAGCTGTTGTAAGGTAATTATTATTATCATTATTATTGTCTCACTTTAGATTTGATTTTACAGAACAACAGTAAAAAATACAACACTAACATTTATGAATGCTGATGGAGTTCTTGCTTTTTCTCAACTTTTATTTTGGCAGAAACCCGCAGGAAGAACTCAGTGCTTCTTGTTGTTGACGAAACCCATGCAAGATTTATGATTATTCCTCATTAACGATTGGGAAGTAGTTTGTTCGCACCAGCACCAACTCTTCTGCTCATCAAGACACGTGATAGGTTCAGGCCACTAAACTGTCTCTCGCTGTGGGCTGTCGGTGCTTGTATTGATTTTTGCATCTTTCTCTGACAGTTTTAAATGTTTCCACACTGCCGACATGTTTGTTGCATTAGTGCGTGCCTCTATTTGATCACGTTAGTCATT
Organism: Sinocyclocheilus anophthalmus; assembly: GCA_018155175.1. Taxonomy (NCBI): domain Eukaryota; kingdom Metazoa; phylum Chordata; class Actinopteri; order Cypriniformes; family Cyprinidae; genus Sinocyclocheilus; species Sinocyclocheilus anophthalmus. The sequence continues at coordinate 56,311 of JADLZN010009029.1, forward strand.
GTTCGGTACCTATTATTCTGCCTGAACACGCGAAAGAGATTGTTTTTTTGCTATTTTCAGTCGAATGAATTCCGGTTGCGATAGCGTGGCACCCCTAAGAAATATATAAGATATATTTACACACACACCACACACCAACATCACACACACCCACACACACAAAAGACCCAGAATATAATAAAAATATGAAAGCTAGTGGTTTGGTTTTGTCATTTTTCTTTTTTGTTAATAAAACATTAAAATGTTCAAAAGAAGATAAATAAGATAAATAGATTAAAATACAAATAGAAGTGTTGAAATTAAGGCCAAATAAAGGTGGAACAGATTTGTTTTTAGTCGTTTCTTGAAGATGGGGAAGGACTCAGTTGCTCTGATTGATTTGGGCAGGTCATTTCACCAGGAGGGAACAGTTAATGTAAATTGATTTTGTGCCTCTTTGAGATAGCACAATAATACGCCATTCACTTGCAGAACGCAAGCTTCTAGAGGCACATAAGTCTGAAGTAATGAATTTAGGTAAATGGGTGCAGAGCCAGTGGTGGTTTAAACATTAATGCCTTGAATTTAATGCAAGCAGCTACTGGTAGTCAGTGCAAATTGATGAACAGATGTGTGACATGCGTTCTTTTCAGCTCATTTAAGATTAATCTTGCAGCGGCATTTTGGCTTAATTGTAGAGGTTTGATAGAAGTGGCTGGAAGACCTGCCAAGAGAGCATTGCAATAGTCCAGCCTGGATAGAACAAGAGCTTGAACAAGGAGTTGTGTTGCATGTTCTGAAAGAAAGGGCCTGATCTTCCTAATGTTGTATAAAGCAAATCTGCAGGACCAGGCAGTTTTAGCAATGTGGTCTGAGAAATTCAGCTTATCATCAATCACAACTCCAAGGTTTCTAGCTGTTTTTGAAGGAGTTATGGTTGATGAGCCTAACTGGATGAAAATGATAAAGTGATGGGTTTGTTGAAACCAAAAGCAGTTCTGTCTTAGCCAGGTTGAGTTAAAGGTATGGTCCGCATCCACAAGAAAGTCTGTAGACCATGCTGAAATGGCGAAAAAAAGGGCCAAAAGTTATTGTCGGATCATCAGGATGGAATGAGAGGTAGAGTTGAGTGTCATCAGCATAGCAGTGATATGCAAAGCCATGTTTCTGAACGACAGAACCTAGTGATGCCATGTAGACAGAGAAGAGAAGTGGTCCAAGAACTGAGCCCTGAGGCACCCCAGTAGCTAGATGTTGCGACTTGGACACCTCACCTCTCCAAGATACCTTGAAGGACCTATCTGAGAGGTAAGACTCAAACCACTGGCGTGCGTTTCCTGAGATGCCATTTTCTAATAGGGTTGACAGGAGAATCTGGTGGTTTACCGTATCAAAAGCAGCAGACAGATCCAGCAAAATAAATATAGAAGATTTGGAAGCCGCTCTTGCCAGTCTTAGGGCTTCAACAACTGAAAGCAAGGCAGTCTCGGTCGAATGTCCACTTCTGAAGCCAGATTGGTTGCTGTCCAGGAGGTTGTTCTGTGTGAGAAAGGCTGAGACTTGGTTGAACACAACTCGTTCAAGTGTTTTTGCAATGAAAGGTAGAAGGGAAAACAGTCTGTAGTTCTCTAAAAGAGTTGAGTTAAGAGTGGATTTCTTAAGAAGTGGGGTTATACAAACCTGTTTAAATGTTGAGGGAAAAACAAGTGTGAAGGGATGTGTTAACGATGTGAGTGAGTGCAGATAACAACAGCAAGCACTGGCTTTGGAGGAGATGAGATGGAATAGGATCAAGCGGACAAGTTGTAGGATGATTAGAAAGGATGAGTTTGGAGACTTCTGCCTCAGAGAGTGAAGAGGAGGATGTGAACGAGTGTGTGTTTGCTGGTAAGATGTGTTTGACAAACTGTGTGGAGAATTGTGCACTGAGGTTTGTTTTATTAATGAAGAATGTGGCAAAGTCGTTACTCATTAAGAGTTTATTAAGGAAGGGGAATGAGAAGGACCAGGAGGGGAAAATGTCTTAAAGATCAGCGAGAGTTGCGAATCGTTAACTTTTGTTTGTGATAGTAATGTCCTTAGCAGTGAGGGCCTTAGCGAGAATGAGAGAGAAGTGATCGTAGAACAGTACGGCAGTAGGGATTTGTGATTTGCGCCATACTCTTTCTGCAGCTCTGAGCTTAGACCGATACTCACAGAGAACATCAGATAGAGGCAGAAGAGGTGCTGGAACGACAAGGGGCAGACAGTGTCTAAACAAGACGTAAGCTGGAGCAGAAAGTATCAGTTCACGGTTAACATCAAAGATGATCACTGTTCAGTGAAGGACTAAGATGAAACCATAGCAGATAGCTGGGAGGGTGAGAGAGAGTGTAGGTTACTTCGAAAAGTGACATGTGTTGGGGTATGTGTTGTGTCAGGAACCATTTTGAGGTTAAGAGTGAGGAGGATGTGATCCGAGGTGTGCAGTGGAGTAACGAGCACATGATCAGTGGAGCAGTGTCAATGGATATTATTATTATATAGAATTATTATTATATTAGCATATTACCTGGCCCATTGTGTGTTCATTTATTAATATTTTGACTTAAAAACAACTTGTCTATGCTTTCACTTAGCAATGTGTAGTAATAATTTAAATCAGTAGGCCTACTAGTGTTCAGCATATTTTTGCCCCAACAGCACAGACAATATGAAAGTGTGCAGAACAAATATTTGTGACTTGAGCTGGATCTTTTTTTTTTTTTTTTTTTTTTGGCAGGAAGGCATTGCCCAGCAGCAGGGCGATGTAATGGGGTGCTGCTGACCTTAGGCCAGATTTAATGGTCTTTTTATATTAGGGAACCTGATACAAAAAAAAATGCAAATGGAAAAGCTCTGAACAAACTCACATGTTCTCGCATTGCTGTTTCCACAGTGGGGGACATCATGATGACACAGGTCACCGTGACCAACATGAAGAAGAGGGCGTACATGAAGCGTGTGGAGGTGGACTGTTTGATCTTGGGACAGCAGCCACAGCACAGGGAGCAGGCAGCCGATCCACAGCAGCAGGCCAGCTGCAGAAAAACAGCACATGAGTGAGCGGGACACATGCAAGTGCTTGACGATAACAGTTCACAAACCATTACAATGATTTACAATTAAACAAATGGATATTAAAGCACATCTGAACATTTAAAAGAATAAAATATGCCAATTAAAGTGTTACTGTAAACCAAGGCAAAGACAACACAATCTTTTTAAGATTAAGTAATATATACTTTTCAGCTGAAATAAACCAATACAAGTCTATAATGTACTGTGAAACTGAACAAATGCATTGAGGGGACTGTGAACATCTTATTGGTCATCATCCCCTTTAGCAACACAAATGCCTCATTCCTATTGGCTGTAAGCAATAGTAGAGCAGGGCTGTTACTATGAGGCAACTTGATTCACATGACGCAAGACACAGACAAAACATGAGGCTCCAAGATCAGATTGAGTAGATACAGTATCAGTACAAATGTTTCTAGACGTTTTAGAAAATCCCTTAATCTTTTCTACTATTGTTTGTAGACATTATGCAGCCAGAGAAGAAAAGAAAAAGGAATGGTTAATTATCATCCTTTTAATGTTTAAAGGATGTTGTAAATACACGAGTTACGTTAGTTTTGTAAGTTTAAAATGTTCTTAAAATATAGATTTAGATTATTAAAGGGGTCATATGATGCTGCTAAAAGAACATTATTTTGTGTATTTGGTGTAATGAAATGTGTTTATGCGGTTTAAGGTTTAAAAAAACACATTATTTTCAACATACTGTACATTATTGTTTCTCCTCTATGCCCCGCCTTCCTGAAACGCGTCGATTTTTACAAAGCTCATCGGTCTGAAAAGCGAGGTGTGCTCTGATTGGCCAGCTATCCAGTGCGTTGTGATTGGCCGAATACATAAATACTGGCCAAAAAACCTGTATCTGAACTGTAAATCATGTAATATTATGGCTCAGTACTGTATGTTACAACAGACATTGTCCAGCCCCACTCATACTGTGTTCATTTTACTTGTGTGGCTCTTTAAATGTCATAAATTGCCTTAATTAATTAAAAAAAAACAATAATTCTACAGATACCCTGTAAATAGTGAAAATAAATTCATTCCTTCATATTTGTGTATTGAAAATATTTTTGATAGACATATAAACTTCTATCTGATTTTCTATTTTCTAAAAAAAAAAATCGTATTTTAAAAAAATTTTTTTTTATTTGGGCTAGTTAAATTAATTTTCGGGCTACCAAAATCTGAAGAGTACTTGCCCAAAGGGCTACCAGGGATTATGAAATTTTGGGAGCCCTGAAGATATAGGCCTAAGCATTCAAAACTTACAGTTTCTCACTTCCACCAATAAGGATCAGCGATTTTAATGACATCACACCTAAGGCTGCAAAAAGGTGGAAAATTCTCATTAAATTTTGGAAACATTCCAGATAATTTGGAAACTTTCCAGGATTTTTTTTAATATTCCAGGGTTTTTTGGAAACTTTCCGGAAATTTACTAGAAATTTTCCACCCCTTTGCAACCCTAATCACACCACACTTGTGGGGTACACTTTCTGTCCAATCAAATGCTCTCTAGAACCCGAACCGTCCCCCACTGCACAATAAATAGATGTTGAAGCTTAGGCCTGTCACAATAATATAATATATCGACTTATCGTGCAATATATGTACATGACCTCAATTTTTGGTGACGCAATATATCGCCCATTATATTTACTTAAAAATTAATGTCACCATGTTTTGTAAATTCCACTTGCACCTGTGTCTTTTGCAGCTTCTCGTACATAACGTGGTGTAGTCATGAGGAGCTAGTTCAAATAAAAAAAAATGCTTCTACAAAAAGAGTTTAATCTGCAGATATGGTCTTGTTTGGGGATCTGTGCCTTTGTGCATACAGATATCTGACTGCTAAGTTGTGATTGTGTTTTTCAGCAATAGTGTCCACCCTTAAAAGTTCTTTGTGCATTTTTCTTTTTTTCTACTTTGCACTTTTTGTTAGAAAATGTTTATTTACTATTTATTCGGGTTTTTTAAGGTATCTAATATTTTGATACTTAATTTCCATGATCTAAATATTCTTAAAAATTGTAAGTTTGTTGTCATTTGGAGGTGTGTAGGCCTTCTTGCATTATTACACTGTTACATTATGATTATATATTCAGTGGCATAAAATGTTCTTAAAAATGACAATAATATCGCTTATCGCAAATATTTCTGGGGCAATATATCGCACAAAAAAAAAAGTTGTTAGTTATCCGGGACAGGCCTACCTGAGCTGCGGCACAAGCTCCACGGGGCACAGGAGGGGATGTGCTGTACGGTGAATGGCACGCAGTGCACTATATAGGGGATAGGGAATGATTCAGACAGTGTAAATATGTTTTCCGTTGGGGCGAATGAAGTCTGGTTTCGCGCAGTGTCATGTAAACCGCTGCACCACGCACGCAGTCTACTCCGGTCCACAGACACTATACACGGAGCGAATAATATGCATGAGTCGGCGCAGGCCATAAAACTTAATGAACCCATTTGAATTCTACACAGAATGCTATATTTTATAGCAATATGAGATTGTGGCTGTCATATGCTGTCAAATGCGGCTTTACCGAGCTCAACGACTCAGGTCCAAACTGTAACTGTGATATAAATGAAATCACATCATTTTAAAAAGGGGGCGGGACATATCAAGCAGTCTTTCTGTTTCAGTTGAAATGACGTCAACACACAGAACAATGCTGCGTGTTTCAAAACACTTTAATGGACCTTTTAGGATGAGTAAATGATAACCATTTTCATTTTTGGGTGAACTATCCCTTTAATGGGACCATTCATTTCAACAACCTAAAAAATTAATCATAATGCAGATTATCCTCTGATTATCTACTAGAAGCATGAATGTTCATAAATTTGACAGTAAACAGCACATCAGAACTATACAAGACAGACAGCAGAGGAATTCAGAGGACGTGTCCCCTCTCCAGACAACAGGTGGTCAGCAGCATGTACGACCCCAACCCATCACAGCCCCATTCCTCCACAGCAGTGACAGCACCATGGAGCCCATCGCTGGTCAACACTGGTCGAGTGGGACAGCACTCGACACCCTCTTGCAATCAAACCATCCCCCATCTCCTGCCCCGGAGACAGTTCTTAGCCCTCTACAAAGAGCCCTTCTCTAACCCTCTCCCGCAACCAGCAGGGGTCTGGGTGAAAGGTGACAGACTACGAGTAAGGACAATAAACTGGACATTGTTTTCCTTCAATTCAGACTGGGAAATTCTCAAGCTCATCAGAAGGGTGTGGAGGAGCTCTTTGAAGCTACATCTAAAAGTTGGAGGAATGTTGTGTTAAACAGATTCTAGGTTTGTAGTTCCGCCGTGTTTACACCCAGCAGAAAAGTCGACCATAACCAGAAAATAAGGATCTTAAAGCTATTACAGAACTGCTGGATGCTAAAAACAGTTACTTTTACTTCCTTCAACAAAAAACAATAGTAAGCCAGTGAAAGCTGCACAATAGGTTTGGACTGCAGTGACTCAATACTAGTGAAAATGTTAACTCAATAACTGGTTAGATTCCAAACTTTTCACAGTTTAGAAGAAATAAGTCCAGAAAAAGTCCACCATAACTCAATGCTGGTGCTGTCGTTTCATGAATTGTCAAATAAAAGGAGCATGTATGGAACACATCAATTAAATTGATGGAATTGTCAATACAATTCTATAGAACGTTACATTAAAAAAAAAAAAAATTTTAATCCATAAAAATGCTATTGTAGTTCTCTGATGTATTTTCAATAATTGTCAAATAAAATGAACAGAAACATTTTCCTGTTAGGAGAGTATATTTTATGAATTGAATATGCTTTTTAATAGTACAAATTAATTAATGGAATTGACAGTAAAATTAAGAATTTCATAGAATTTACATTTAAAAAAATAAATAGATAAATAAAAATCCATCATAAAGCTATAGTTCTTTGCTGTAATGTTATTAATTGTCAAATAAAATAAGCATGGAAACAATTCCCCATTTTAAAGTTTTAGGAATTCAGCTGATTAATATATGTATTTTAATTAGTAAAATGTAATTATTAAATAATTACATTATTAAACAGAGAGTTAGGGATCAGAGTGAGGTGTTAAATGTTTCCTTTTCTCATTTGGAGTGTTACAAGCGCTTTGTGCATAAAGAAGATCTGTAAAGCTGCAAAGACCTAAAGTCTCAAATCCAAAGAGATATTCTTTATAAAAGTTAAGAGTCAACCACGCCTACCTAAAACGACTCGTTCAAACATGCCCCCACATATCTACGTCATGATGTGGGGAAGATTTGCATAACGCCGCCAAAAATGTTCACGCAAAGAAAGAAGACAAAACTTTTATTCTCGCTGTAGTATTGTAGCTGCCGCCGCCATGTCGTGAAGACACACGCTGTTTGTTTCGGTGTGAAAAATTAAACGACTTGTTTGGCTGCAAGAGGACGATATCTGCTTCGTCATGCATTGAGCTGATCCGTGCTGGTCGCTGAGAAATACATCAACTTTTGCGCTGTGGATCGCCGGCTCGGCTTTCACCATGGACAAAGCGGAGCCCGGGGTTGTCACATGTGGTTGCCACAAGCCCACCCGCCGCCGCTCACTCTAGCCGCCGTGTGTTATGCTGTGTGTTTCGTTGTGAAAGCGGAATTACTTTGTTTGGTCTTCCAAAAGAGGGTACGACTAGAAATCAGTGGTTAAGTTTTTTTTACAACACTGTTCCAGAACAGTTTCAACCCAAATATTTAGATGTGTGCAACACATTTTACGGAGGACTGTTTCCTGAACCTGCAGAGTAGGCTACAATGCCGGCTGTTCTGACTCACAGTCTGTAAGTATGTTTTTTTTATATTAAAAGAATTTGCCACTGATGATTCAAAGCGAGTTTTGAGCAGTGTAGAGTAGCGTTTGTTGTTTGTCGTTTCTCTGATCACATATGCAAACATGGTTTGATGTTTACGCAGCGCGATGCAATGCAGCGTGGGGGGGGGGGTGGGGTACGCGAAAAAGACAGTATAAGTCATTAAGGAGTTTGGTTCAAGAGTGATGGGCCCACTGGAGGCAACAGATGCCTCGTTTATAATGGGTTTTAATGTTTTTGTCTCGTCGCTCCGGCCGGGACAAGGCATCACAATATGGCAAGGGGCGTAACATTTCCGTCACACGCTTGAGGTATTCGCCCAATCACAACGCACTGGATAGCTGGCCAATCAGAGCACACCTCGCTTATCGATGAGCTTTGTAAAAATCGACGTGTTTCAGGAAGGCGGGGCATAGAGGAGCAACAATAGTGTACAGTATGTGGAAAATAATGTGTTTTTTAACCTTAAACCGCATAAACACATTTCATTACACCAAATACACAAAATAATGTTCTTTTTAGCAACATCATATGACCCCTTTAAAACACTAGATGACTTGACAAGACGCTTGGCAGCCAAACAAATAGGCTAATCGTTTCGAACCCAATTTAAACTGATCTCTGGTGTATGTTACAAATGGCCAAGAACATTAATAGACAAAGTTATCTGATATATTTCACTGAGCTCAAGTATGATTACTGTCGAAACTCAGCAAACAATAAATCTATAGTCTCCATGTCATGAATAGCTGCTTTGTGGATCTGCTAGCCAGGCAATTGTACAGCTGAGGCAAAAATGTATTACTTCACTGTTTGAAGTGTACACAAAAAAAGTGCTCTTTTGTCCAGTGCGAAGAGTACCCATAGTAACACTGAAGAGTCAAGCCTTCCTGCTAGAATCACACTGACCAACGTTGATGGATGGATGGCGATTGCTTGACAGCTTTTTCAGCTGCAAATACAGAGTAATGGGACAAGAGTAAACACCCTCTACGATGGTGAAATGGAGGAAGTCAGAGAGAGAAAGAGATGCGTAAAGGCTGTGTGAAATTCACAAGGGTGAGAATGCCTCACTTCTACCCACAAAGTCAACACAGATAGCCCTGCCACAAAAGCCTCATTTCAGTTTGCTAGAAGAAAAAAACTCACTAGCTGAGATTTGAGGAACTTGGAAAAGTCTACAAAAAGTCCACAGGATAATGGGATGTGGGGTACACACGTGGTGACGTCTTCTTCAGCCGTTTTCAGATTTTATGCCGATTCATCAGTCAAAACAGAGTAGCACACTGGAGACACTACACATTTTGCAGTTTTCACGTGGGTGTTTAGACAAACGAGATCTTACAAACAAAGTTATCTCAAGGCCTGATCAAGAACAGTGTGCCATTGAATTCATTACCATTAGATAATGAAAGATAATACCCTTCCTGTATTAACAGATCTGCAATGGTATTTAGACATGAATGTTTTCACAGTGCAATGTTACCAGGCAATAAAACCACCTTTTTTATAGAATGCATCATCACGGGTGATTCATAGGGCAGTCATACATGACTCAAGCCCAGACATCTGATGGAGATATCACAGTTAGATTTCCATAATGTTTCCCAGTAGAACAAGACTAAACAGTCCAGTGTGCAAGAGCTGAGAAGATTTTCACACACTTGAACACAAAACATGTCACAAAACAAGATATTTTGCTTTACATCTTGACAATAATTAGAAGGCTTCTTCAAACTGTTGCTGGATAGATCGCGCCACCCAATTTTGAAAATTCTCTCTTCATTTACTCGCCCTCATGGCATTCCACATGTGTATGATTTTAACACAAAACCATATTTTTCAAAAAATAACCCATCCCTGCAAGCATTACATCATCATGTTTCGAAGTGTGATGTTTATGTCAAGCGGGTTTTTGAAGTGCACATTTTTGGGGTTACTATCCACTTTCATTAATATGAACTCCGAAATTGATTCGGTAACATTTTATTTTATAGTCTTCTTGTTACATGTTACACATACTTACTACAGTAATAACAGTATATTATACATAATTACATGCAATAACCCTAAACCAAAATATAACCCTAAAGTAGGCTAACATATGAATTAATATTACTTCGTACTTGCGTTAGATGTGCAGTTACAGGGACACACTAAAATAAAGTGTAACCATGGATTTTTCTTTTCTAAAAATCTTCATTTGTGTTCATGAATTAGTTATAGTTAATCTTAACTATAATTATGACATTTTAATAATCTGTCTAATTCTATGGTAATAGGGAAGTCACAGCTATAACGATAATGACAAAGAGTGCTACAAACAGTAACTTGGAATTTTTGGAATCACTTTCAAAACATTTGTTTTGTTTTTTTTCCCCAGCTGATGATCGATAAAAACACTGAATCCAGCTGACTTCAAATAGCTCCAACATTTAAAGCTGCAGACAAGAGAACTGCAGCTTAAGTGGACATGTTGTTCTGGCCAATGTTGTTTTGGACCACATTTATATTCACCTCTTTGACAAAAACGGTCTAAACAACACTCTTCAAAATATCTTCTTATAGGGCCTATATGTTCTGAAAAGAAAATCAGTCTTACAAATTTATAGAAACATAAGGGCAAGTAAATAATTTCAGAGTTTTCTTTTTTGTGTGTGATCTATCCTTTTAAATGATATGCCAATGGACAACACAGCTACATTTGACTGTCCTACCTGTGTCACTTTAATATTACAACATAAGCGTTGTCTTGTGAGGTTGCTTGTGTGGATGAGGAAACTACAAATGTTAATAAATGCTACTGTCGCTGGCATAAAGAGTGAATCAATTACCATCAAAACAGAATCAACAGCTAAACAAAGCAGGGTTATCTAATGATAGCAATTAGTTAACAAACACTGAGACTACATAATGCCAATCCCCCCGTCTCCACACATTTGTGGGGCCACTGGCTCCTGACAAGCTTAGCGCTAATGAGACAACACTGACTGCAAGCTCTCTCTTTCCACTGCTAATCTTAGGCAAACAAGCAGCCACACGGATCCAACCAGGAAATGAAAAGACCACCCGCGGACCCCACCACGTACAAAGGGGCTACAAGACGAGTTGGCCCTCAGAGAAATTAGTAAACTGAGAATGTGAAGGAGACAATACACAGACACTCATTTACCACATCTAGCCCTGAAGTGTTTCCTGGTGGGGTGTCCAATATTGTCTGTTTTATTTTGATTTGATCAAATTTGATTCACATGGTTCAGTTAAAAACAAGGACAGATACGGGGGACATATTTGTCCTGACCGGAATGAAATGAGGACAGAAGACAGAACATGGTCAGTCACAGTGATGACAAAATTTCCTGACTGTCGGCGCAAGATAAAATACTGACTAAAACGATAAGTCTGACACCACAGTTGATGGAAAAATACTGCCCTGTAAAGTCAGCAGAAAGCATTAGCCTGCTGATAAAAGACAACTTAAACCAGCCTAAGAGGATTTGGTGGTCTTAGGTGGTTTATGCGGGTCTCTCAGACAATCCAAACAGGATTTAGCTTAGCTGCTTAGCTGGATTCAGGCTGAAAAAATGTCCCAAAACCCTCTAAAACTAGATAACAGTTTGACCAGGCTGGGAGACCATCAACACATCTTGGGCTGGTTTAAGGTGCCCCCCCTCAACAGTATATTGTCTAGTGTCTTCATAGTCACAACGGGTTTTAAATGAACAAATAGCTAGTTTTGTTAAATAAAAATCAGAAATTTAAGCGGATATGATTTACTATATTCATGAAATGATGCACAGCACGTTTACTAAAGAGAACTCACAACTGTAACTGGCACAGAGCAAACAAGGTGACACTAAAACTGCTTTTATAGTTGAAATTGATAGCTACACATTAACAAATACAACACTCATATACGTTAAAAGAACGGAACTTTTATTATTAGACTTTTTCTAAAGCATCAGCATAAAACGCTACAGAAAATCATTTTAAACCGGAGAACCCGAGTGCTCCGCGAGGTTCACGATGGATGATAAAAGACGGCGATGTTTCTTCATGCCGTACCGTCAATGCATCACTCACCTGAGACAAACAACACGGTGCACACATGCTGACAGCGAGGCAGATCCTCCTTACAGACAGCGATCCAGTTCAATTGCTGAGCTCGTGAGGTTCCGATAACGCGACCGTGGCTCGAGCGTTCGGCGCTCCCGCGATTCTCCCCGCACGCGCCGCGCGCCCCCGCGCACAATAGACTGTGGCGTGCGCGAGCAGCGGCTCTGTGCGGAAGTCTGTGAGAAGATGGCCTACTATAAATCCCGAATCACAGAGCCGTGTTGTTTATTCACATTCATTGAATATGATGGATCGTACATCCAAATCAAATGCATTCATCGACGCACATCACTTCCGCTATCGTCATAATGTGATGTTTTAGAGTTCCCTCGACCACAATGACGAAGAAAAGCATAATTCAGAGCTCTTTTATAGCCTGACCGCACCAAATCTTACTAGGGGACAGGCACAGGGGTATATTATACATCTTCGTTTCGGCTCATGTCAAAAATGTGGTTGTACTTGATTTGTTTACATGTATACAGGCTAGTAGGTGGGGCTTTTGGCTTGAATTTGCTCATACAAGTGTTCTCCAGTGACAGCATTCCGTCCATCACTCACAAATCTGTAGAGTATGCCAGTTGCAGAGAACACAAGTTTTCAACTGTAAGCGTTGACTAGGTTGAATAAACTGCCTGTACATCGAGACAGGAAGTATTTATGTAGTACTAATGCGCTTTAAATGGTCTCCGTTTATTGAAATTCTGTCTGTAAACATCACTCTCAACATATCACAAAGTGTTGGCTGAAGTGCAGCCAGTTCGCTGACAAACTACCGGAAGAGAGAAGTTACAGACAGAGTTGTGACAACAGCACCGCCTTCAGGACTACAGATGCGCTTTCAAACAAACCAAACTGCCTTAGATGCTTTATGATGATGATAATAACAATAATAATAAAGCTTGGAAATAAAGATTAACCAGGATTTCAGGAAATTAACCACACCAAATCCTTATAAGCATTACTTAAAAATATAACGATTACAATTGAAAATATTACATTATTTGAACTATTATTAATATCACATAGACATTGTTTTTATTGTATATGCTAAACATATTACTGAATATGCTAGTGACAAATGTGGGTGATGTGCATAATTAAAAGAGACACAACAGGCAAAACTACATTTTTCTATAATTTAATTTCCTAAAGTACATAAAAAAAATTATTAAACTATTAACACAAATATGTAATAACTCCGTAACTCTGTTAAATGTAAACAGCACATTTGCCATTCATGCAGAACCACAGCAGCCCCAGTGGAAGAAAACAGCATCCAAATCACTCAGAAAACCAATTTCTTTTTAAGGGTACCTGAGAAATGGGATAGGAAAAAAACAATTAGATTTCGAACTTCAATCCCAGTTTCATTATATATGATCCTTTTCTATTACACACTGGTGTAATCTAATTGACAGTTTTCATTAATCACACAAAAAACACCACTGGAAATGTTAAAGACCCCCTGTGGTGAAAATCAAGTTTTTAATGTTGTTTACATGTTCATCTGGTAACATGCTTCAAGTCAGACCATGTGCAAATTCATCAGTCAACACCACTTCCGAGCATTAAACAACATTGATAGCTATCGGATGCATTTATCTAGTATTTTTGCATGTTGTCGTCACCTTGTTCAATACTGTCACGTTTTCTCTTGATTCCAATCAACAGGTTTTCTTTCTCCTTCAGGGCTTCTGTTGAGGAGTTTGGTCTGGGAAGCTGAGGTCCTGGGGTGGGTCCTGGTCTATTGCTGAAATATCTAATCTTCAAAGCCTAGAATGAGAATATCGATTCATTCAGACCCTCTCTAATGTAGATTAGCTTTAAGCAGTAAGTTGAATGAACTGCGACCCAGTTACTGGCACCTGTGAAGCCGTAGTGCGTGTGCAGGGGTTAAAGGTGAATAATCCGTTCAGGAGCTCCAGGAGGTCATCGCCAGCTGCACTGAAGATGTGCTCCAACGGAGTGCCAGGAAATGGCTTAAATGACACATAGTCCGGTAGACTGGACATCCCCTTAAACAAAAACCAGCACAAATCACTAATTCTACCTCATACACACACAAAGAATGAAGGTTTTGAGAAATACGCAAATGAAGCTGAAGTAAAACTCTCTCAATTACAAATAAGTTCAGAAGATAACTACAACTCACAGGCCATGTCTCCTCTGTTGGTGTTCCCAAAGCTTCAAATATCTTTGTCAGCTGGTCCAAGTCTGAATCACCTGCTAAAAATGGCACCTGGAACAAGAACAAACAATTCTTAAAATACATGTTAATGGTTTAATCAATATGCAAACTTGTTTCCGCCAGGGGATACATTTTTTTCAAAAGATCATCTTTCTCTCTTCTGACCAAAGTAATCAATCAAACCAAAGTAATGATATTTTTTCCTTCTTTTACAAAGTCATAGAAACACTATCATGATTTTTTTCTTTTGCTATTGGAGAAAATGGGAACAAAAAATTGTATTTGTTGTAGTTTCTATTCACCACTAAGTTTACCCATCTATGACAGCTTTCGCTTCTGAGAATCCTAGAAATGTGAAAAGGGCCTAAAGGTATTCAGAAGGGCCAAATGGTTTTACAAACTCACTCGGAGTAAAAGCTCAGCAAGAATGCAGCCAACTGCCCACATGTCCACACCCACACCGTACATCCTGGCACCGAAGAGCAGCTCTGGAGCACGATACCATCTGAGAAGTACCCACAACATGAAAAATGAAACAATAGCATAATAGAGAAGATCCAAGTATTATTGTAAAAGGTCATTACTGCATTATCAAAGACTTCTACAAACCTTGTAACAACTTGATGCGTATACACTCGGTTCGGGCTTCCAAATGCTTTGGCTAAGCCAAAATCAGCCAGCTTCAGGACTCCATTTTCATCCAGTAGCAAATTATTGGGTTTAAGATCCTAAAAAAAGAAAACAATAACGCTGACTTGAAGTAGCAGTTTTCATCAGGATTTTTTGGGGAATAAGTCAAGTACTGTTCACCTAGCCTGCATTTATTTACCAAAAATTCTGTAAAACAGTAGTATTATGAAATATCATTACAATTTAAAATAACCATTCTATTTTTAAATACGTCATTTATTCCTATGATGGCAACGCTGAATGTTACCAGCCATTACTCCAGTCTTAAGTGTCACATGATCCTTCAGAAACCATTCCTATATGATGATTTGGTGCTCAATGAACGTTTCATATCATTATAAATGTTGAAAACAGTTGTGCTGCTTAAAACAGTACATGTTTTCAAGATTCTTTGACTAATAAAAAGTTCAAAAGAACAGCATTTATTTAAAATAGAAATCATCTGTAACATATAAATGACTTTACTCTCACTTTTGATGCATCCTTGCTGAAGAAAATCATTAATTTCTTTGGAAATTATATATTACAGACCACAAACTTATGAACAGTAGTGTGCGTAATTAAAAACACATGGAGCAGATGCATGGAGCCTCACCCTGTGCAGGATCCAGTGATTGTGCATGTATTCCAGACCCTGTAACGTCATTAGGATGTATGCCTTTATATTGGCTGGTGTCAATACAAGACTGGTGTCCTTTATAATCACCTGAAACAGACCATAATACAACTACGTATTTATGTGAAGTGTTTTAAGAGCAATGACCAAACAGTTAGGAGGGATAAACATCATACTTATACTGTGTTATTGTTTGATCTGCTGGAGTTCTTAATGGCTTTTTACTCTGTGATAAGTTACCAAGATAAACAATAAATGTCCAAGTGCATTGTTGTCACCTCCAGATCCGTCTCCATGAAGTCAAAGACAAGACTGATGTTGGATTTGTGTCCAAAAGCATCCAGGAGCTGAGATAGAAAACAGGTTCATTGATGTCAGTATTAGTATAATGAACAACAGTGCATCAAAGTTTTATATGAATATAGACATGACTTACACCAATAATGTTTGGATGGCTGAGCTCTTGCAACAACTTAATCTCTCGAAGGGCTGTTCTGTTGATGCCTGGATAACAGAATATATATATATAGTGTATTTATAAGACTCAAATTAAACTGATTACTCAAAAAAAAAGTTATAATCAAAGATTATGATATATCCAATGCGCACCATCTTTGGCTTCTGTTCTGTGCCCCACTTTTATCTGAAAACAAGAAATTCACCTTTTAACATAAAGGTACTTAGGAATGATAAAAAAAAAATCGAAATATGCAAATGCATATGCAAATTACTAAAACGAGAGAATTTGATCAAAAGTCATGGTTTTTAATAAGTATTAACTGAAGTGTCTTACCTTTTTGATAGCAACAATAGTGTTTGTGGTTTTGTCTCTTGCCTTGTACACAGTTGCAAACTGCAAAATAATTGTACAATGCATTAATGGCAATATACATTGATCAAATTAACGATTATCATGCACCTGCAAGAGCTGCTGCAGCTATACACTAAAAATTGAAAAACCGACCCACAACAGCTCAGAAACAGCAAAGTTATGTGGTTTACCTGTCCTTCACCAAGAAAGTCCAGTTTTTCATAACGCTTCGCTCTGGACTTCACATCTAATGCCATGATTTCAACTGAAACACTGTTCTTTGTGAAGTCACACTTCCTTCTGTATTAAAGAGCACTTTATACTTCCGGGTCAAATAAAAGTCACATAAGTGGAAAAACGGTCTTAAAAATGGCATGGGATTTGATTGCATATTATTAAATTGCATGGGAATTGATGGTGCACGGTTCGTTCATCATATTTTAATAAGATAAAGTATTAAAATAATAATTTAATATGCCGAATTTTTTTGATCGATTAATAACTTGATAATTTAGTTTTTTGTTTGTTTTTTTTAAGTCACACAAACAAAGCACTGGAGTTTTTGAGTGTTTAGCTTTTTTAAATAATGCAGTTTTGTGACTAATATAAAAAAAATGGTGATAGACGGACAAGGAGGGGACTAAAATAGCAGTTTTGCTTCTCACAGTTGTGAGCTGCAGTGAAAAATATCTGTGAACGCTCAGAGGTACGCATGCAAAATTTCTAAAATATTTAAGAAATACCACACTGCACATTTTCAGAAGATTTAGCATTTTAATTAAATGTATATATTGTAGTTTATTTCGAATAATTGAAGGCATTTTGCAGCTCCCTTGGAAGTTTAGTAAGCCTCACTTATTATAATCACTGACGAGTTATTTCATAAGCAAATCTTTAATTATAAATCAAATTTGACTTCATGGTTCATTTTAAACAGCTGCGTTCATCATGTAATCACAAATAGATGTCGTGCCATAATTACATTAATAGATCAATCTATCAATTGATTCCTGCAGAGGGCGCTGTTGTCAATGCAAAAAAGAAAAAGAAAAGAAAAAAAGGCAAGCGCTTGTCCTTTCCTTTGCACTACATGCATTTTCATAAACAGCTCTAGTTACTAAATAGACCTACTAACAAATCGGTATCCAGTTTAAAACATATCGAGTCCTATATATCGAATCATATCGAGTCAAATAAAGTCGAATATCGCGAATATCGAGTCAAATAAAGTCATGTTTCCCCTTTGTCTGCATTATTATTTCTCACAATGTATCTATAGAAAGGGGACAATTTACATATCATAAACCATTTCTGCTAATTCTCAGTGTATTTTCGAATAAAGGGTAGTTTATAAATCAGAAACAATTACAGGGGATGCAACTGAGGATATGCTCTTGCATTTTTGTAAATGTATTCAAGTATTCTGTCTTCAAAATTAAGACAAAGACTCAACACTGTCACATTTGACAGACTTGGATTTGAGTTCAAAATGAATATTCAACCAGCATACTGCACTGTTATTCTTTTATTGACACAATCATATGGATCACACTTTTGTTTTGGTATCTTACTAGTGTGTGTCAATAGACAGACTGTGATATGATGTGATTATTACACAGTTGTTCTTCAAAAACATAATCCCCCTTAGATACCTTTTTGTTTGACTTGTTTACTGTACGCCTTCTATCACCATCAGAAGTTTCCCATCTCAACAGGAAGTGGTTAGCACAGGCTCTGTTCTTATGAAGACGCCCACTTCCTCTGACTTTGATAAACACATTTGTGGTTTTGCGCACTAACCCCATCAGATACATTTTCTTAACTGCTGCTAAACCCAATGTCCTCAAATTACAGAATGATTTCTGGCGGGTTTATAAAGAAAACAGCATCCAGTATAGTGAACAAGTGACTTTTTGATTGGTGAGAAGTAAATCTTATAGTGTTATGTAGTAATGTTTTTAAAATATTTAGTCAGTACTTTGCTTGAGAAACATCAGTGACTCATTTCGTATCAGTTGTATCAAGACTGGCCTCATTTGAAATGAGAGATGCAGCACATTTGTTTGATTTAGTCAGTGCTCTGAATATAAAGCAAAATATCTGTAACAAAACAAAACAAAAAAATTGGAATCAAATAAGTTTTTGCACACATTTATTTAAATTTACACACATTTATTGATAGCAGGAATTAACAAAATACTGAGGAGGATCTTGGGCTTAAACTGCATTTGGATTTTCATTTCTAAACTTATACTACATTTGGGCTTAAGCTAAATTTTGGATTTTATTGATTGTGCTTAGTTTTTGATATACAGTTTAAAGTTGTATTTCTTCGGTTTAAGCGAGTTTTCCTTTAATTAGATCTATTTCAATTTTATACTCCTCTTATTTATTCATTTAACTTTACTATTTCACAATTTTTTTGCTTGTATGTTTTGCTATAGGGTTACAGGACTAAAAGTCTTCTTCTGTAGTCTTTAATCATGCTCTAAAGACTTCTTCATTTACTTCTTCAATTTCTTTTTTACGGTTTTGTTTGACAGAAAGATCTGATAGGTCAAGTGTCCAGTGTCAACACAGTGTCATGTTTCAGTAATCGCCTTCTCTGTGCAGCGTATGATTTTTCATTTCACAACTTCTAGATTTACTAGTGAGCAGGCAGAAACTACAATGATGTTGAGTAAATAGGAGAACGAGAATCATCATCCTCAATCTGAACAGTCATTCTGAAGAACAGGTGAGCGAGATAATTGTGAAACTGTAAATGAAACCTTTAAAAGGTTTTTAAGACGTTTTGTCATGAGCTGATATTGACTAGGTATTTTTGCAATTCAAATGTAGTCAGTGAAACATAGTTAACAAGTCTCTTCTAAATGAACTTTTGTGACCTGGTTTACACTCAAGCTGTCCAAGAAATATACTTAGAATGATGAAACTCGTAAAAAGGATAAACAAAAGGATAAAAAAAAGCTGGTCACAACTTGCTCACAATCTTATAAAGACTTTAGGTCTTTCAAATATCTGGTTAGGTTATATTTCAACATTTCAGTAATGTAAAGCCACAATCATGGCAATGAATTCTGAAACCGACAGCTTTTGCTTTTTGAGACTCTGCATGTAACATGTCTGCTCAAGTGCTGTGGTAGAACTTACACTAAAACCACATATTAGTGTGAGAAACAAACAGCACATCAAAACCTCTCACCTATCGGCTTCTTCACAGATCTGAGAAATGTAACTCAACATTCGCTCTTACTTGCTGTCTTTATAATATATACTCTTTATGTTCCAGGCCTCAGACAGGCATATAAATATGTAGGTAACAATATCATTTCCATTATCTGTTATTAAAGTCAGTAGTCCATGCACATCCCACAAACCTCTAAACTTTTTACATGTGGTATCCATGGCAACTTTTTTCCAACTAGAAAAATCATTGACCCTTTTTGAATAATCGGCAACATCATTGATTTTCAAGGTTGCCCAATGAGAACTATTTACTAACACAGTCGAGACATTGATTGGCCGTCAAGGGAGCAGATGCTGACCTCTATATTGAAGAGGTCTCAGAGTGTCGTTACATTCTTTCTCAATCAATACACAGCTCAGATATAAACACCCATCCTGTCTAAAGGCCAAACGAGGTGAACAATGTGCTATGCTTTCTTTAAATCAAATATAGTCTGAGTACTTGCTACTATTTACATTTTTATGTCAGTTAACAAGCTGTTTGACTCAAACCATCCCAAATAAAAAGAATATCAGTCTGCCAATTTGATAGTCACTGTGAGAGAGATTAATTAAAGAGGGTGTATGTGAGTTGCTTTATCCATAACAGTTTGGCTGGCATGATATATAATGATTTTGCTGACTGATTATAAAGATAAGTAAGTTATAATGTGCTAAATGGATGGATATTGAAATTCAATAAATTATTTGCATAATGAAACCAACAATGAACATGTCAAGGACAAATGCAGGTTTATGTGATAGGATAGATTAAAACTACCGACTGTATACTGAAAAACGTACATTAAAAAAATCCAGACATTTTATGGACAAAATAAATGAATGAATATACATTTGAACTACAAGCAAACAGAAAAATAAATAATTAAACTACAAATAAAATAACATAAAATACAAAACAGATAAAAAATAAACAAATAATGAATACTACAGTATTTTGTTTTTTTCTCACTACAAGAAAGAAAACAGATAAAACAAACAAATGAACAAATGTTTTGCATTACAGGTAAACAGACAAAAATAAATAAGACAAAACAAACATTTTTGCGCTACAAATAAATAAAATTTGCATACAACGCAAAAGACTAACAAAAATACAAAAATAAATAAACATTTATACATATTTTTTTACAGTACACTCAAAAAGAAAAATAAATCAATATACACATAGCGCAATATTTTGAGCTTCAGGCAAACAGCTAAAAATAAATAAGTAAATATACATATTTTGAGCCAACAGACAAAATAATGAATACATTTTTGCGCTACAAATAAATAAATATTTTGCACTACAAGCAAACAGACTAACTAAAATACAAAAATACAAAAATAAATAAACAGTTATACATATTTTTTACAGTACACCCAAAAAGAAAAATAAATCAATATACACATAGCGCAATATTTTGAGCTACAGGCAAACAGCTAAAAATAAATAAGAAAATATACATATTTTGAGCCAACAGACAAAATAATGAATACATTTTTGCGCTACAAATAAATAAATAAATAAACAGTTATACATATTTTTTTCAGTACACTCAAAAAGAAAAATAAATCAATATACACATAGCGCAATATTTTGAGCTTCAGGCAAACAGCTAAAAATAAATAAGAAAATATACATATTTTGAGCCAACAGACAAAATAATGAATACATTTTTGCACTACAAATAAATAAATATTTTGCACTACAAGCAAACAGACTAACAAAAATACAAAAATAAATAAACAGTTATACATATTTTTTTCAGTACACTCAAAAAGAAAAATAAATCAATATACACATAGCGCAATATTTTGAGCTACAGGCAAACAGCTAAAAATAAATAAGAAAATATACATATTTTGAGCCAACAGACAAAATAATGAATACATTTTTGCACTACAAATAAATTAATATTTTGCGCAACAAGCAAACAGACTAACAAAAATACAAAAACAAACAAACAAACGAGCTACAAGCTATTTGTTAATAATATTAACAAATAAACGTGTGATTGATATAAAAACAAACAAACAAACAAACAAATAAATAATTCCTATGTATGTAGAGCGCTACAGGTAGAGGGCGCTGGAGAGCAATCGGCAGGGCCAGTCCGAGCGTTTGCTGAGAGCAGAGCACACACCGATCATTATCAAAAACTACTGCAGGAGTCCAGCAAGAGTCACATCACACTCGCTTAAGTCCGATCAAACACGTCCAGAAACGGGAACGCCAGCGTCTGCATACCCCTGGATATTTGCCATGCATGACCGCTCGGCTCCGGTGTGCCATCTAACGCAGGACTTTGGATATTATTAAGGATCGTAAGAGCAGGTCTGTTTTCTCCGCAGTGGGAAGAGGCTCGATCCACCCCCGAGTCTGATGCTTTGAGAGGGAAGCGATGCAGCGCTGTGACTGGACACCATATTCCTGCTTCAATCCACATTTCATCTGAATCTGCAGACGCACTCCACTGATCGGTCGCTAATCGACCGCTCTTCATTGATCTTTTTTTCCTTTCTGAAAAGAAATCTCACCCGAGATTGCAACTGGCGCCATTTTAAAGCGATAAAAACGCTGTTTGCTTGAGTTTGAGGGATTGTAAAGTGCTTGTCATAAATCTAGTGGATGGATTTACTCTCGTAGACTTCTGCAGCAGCTTCAGAAATGGGTGAGTTTTTACTTCTGCGCTCCTTTAACCACCATTTCGATATTCTCATTTATTTATCTTACTTAATCTGTAATTGAACTGAAATGCGTGAACTGGTCGGGTTGTTGTGGATTAGTGAAGCACTTACAGACTGCGGAGCTCCATTTTAACCACAAGAAAAAAAGTGGACTTTCGCCAGTCTGCCTTGTTTATACGGAATACTTTACAATATTTGTTCCAATTGACCTAAAGCAGCAAAATCGACATATGAAGAGTTCAGATGCAAAAGCCTCGAAGTACGTCCGACGTTTTTCTTTCAAATGATCATTTCTTTCTGCCTACTATGCATAGGTTTCTGTGGAAGTAGTGGTGCTTCTGAATGGGTTGAGGCTGGGATTTAGCGCATTTGAAGTGAAAGTACTTGATGAACATGTACTATGTGTGCAAAGCATTCACTCAGTATTATCTCATTTTTGACCAAGATGGCTTTTAGAGGCTTTTGCATTGGAACTCTTCATGTATATATCAATACTTATGGCAATCGTTGATGAGGAACAGTTTCATAGACTACAAAAGGTGAATGTTTATCTAACTCACCCTGAAGGACAGCAGCATTTGCGACACTGAGAGAGTACCTGCGCTGTATGGTCTGATATATATAGTGGTATGTTCAAACGAAGGGGTATTATTCAGCGTAATTTACTGTAATCGTGGCCATGCATCAGTTTCCCGCTGATAGAGAGTAGGCGTGTGTTTGCACTGTCAAGCGCCTATAGTAATTTCCACTATAAGCACCGTGTAGGCTTGCTTTCCATGTCAGTTGTGTTCTTACTCATTACAGACTGAATGTGTCACAAAACCTAGCCAGCTGTCTATCTAGACAGCGTTTGTGGGCAATTGAACGTCCTGTGCTGCCTAAAATGCTGTCAAGTAGGTGTCTCACAAGGTTTTGAGACACATCAGCGTTTTGTCTGTGATGGCCGGGTAAGCAATGATGAAACTGTTGACTTAAGTGTTTGGGTTCATATCTGATCTGTCATGGTCGAGTTCATCTTTGCTGACATTTACCAAGATCAGATATTATTCAGAAGGAGAATTTCAGTAATTATTAATATACTCCATAAATAGCCTATCAGATCTTAGACTAGTATCATGCCCCTCATTTGATTGGCTGAAATCTGTGCCTAATTGTAGAAAGGGGAGGAGCTAGGACAAGGTGATCTGAGTGGTTTTCTCAGCATCTTTGGATTGAAACAGAATGGTCTCTAGAGCAGTGGTTCCCAACTACATTCCTGGAGGCCCCCCAACACTGCACTAGTGTGGTCTCCCTAATCAAGCACACCTGATTCAAGTCATCAGCTTATTAGTAGAGACTCCAAGACCTGAAATGGGTGTGTTAGACAAAGGAGACATGCAAAATGTGCAGTGTTGGGGGGGCCTCCAGGACCGTGGTTGGGAACCACTGCTCTAGAGGAATTTAGAGCCACCATGAAATCAAAATTCACAGTTCTTATATCATTTTAATGGAATATTGAATTGTTTTTTTGAAAACAAATACATTTTCTCTTTTGAGACACTTTTGTTTGGAAATATGTCTCAAGAGGAAAGAAAACACTTATCACAACTTCCATTTCATGCCAACTTTTAATTTTGACACAGCTTGTTTGTCCAACACAACTTCTAGGAGACCGATATCATCTTAGAAAGCAAGCCAAGTGATATGCTTTGAATATCATGCCTTAAAGGGATAAATCACCCAAAAATCCAAATCTTTTGTCTATACAATGGAAGTCAGTGGTAATCAAAATGGTTTGGTTACCAACATTACTCAAAATATCGTCCAAAGAAAATCTATCCACAGAAGAAAGAAAGTCTTACAGGTTTGGAATGGCATGAGAGCGCGTGAATGATAGCAGAATTTAGGACTGCACGATTAATCGAATGCGATTGTCATGCGCATTTTGTCAGTAATGCAGGTTCTGTAATCAGCAGTAAATCGCCATCACGTGCTTTCAGATAGAGCAGCATTTACTACACAGAGCCGTAGTTCACTGACAAGTTACGCAAAAAAATCGCAGACGATATTATTGCGCGATTATGAAATTGAAGAAATCGTTCGTGATAATGACAGCTGTTTGCGTAGCTTCTCAGTGAACTACGGCTCTGTGTAGTAAATGCTGCTCCGTCTGAAAGCATGTAAAAATACCACATTTAATAACATGTTTTTACTCCAAACTCACTTCATAACCTCAGTCGAGTGTTTGAAAGAAATCTTTCTGTGAGTTGATGCGGCTTCTTACACAGAATAAGGCATGCAACATATTTCATGGTATTTAAGCAGTGATAAAGGCATTGCATTATAAATATACTTTATTTTAAGGAAAATTATAATAATAAGAACTCAGATAAACCATATATTGCCGTAGTCGTGTGTTTATTAGTCACGTTGAATCAATAAAAACAGTTGAATCTTCTGTTTATTCAGCTGCAGAGGTGTATTTGGAGTTTCAGCGTGAGAGCGCCCTCTGGCCCTCGGATGGAGATTTACTGCTGATCACAGAGCCTTGCTTCACTGAAAGATACACATGACAACCTCAGCTTCCGTCTAATCGCGATTTCGATTCCATTTCGATTTATCGTGCAGCCCTAGCAGAATTGTTGAACTGTTTGAATTTGATCTGTTTTGTTACTACAACTTTAACAATTTATCACATATTGTTGCTTTATAGAGACATGCTCTCAATATTTATACTGTGGTTAGCACAAATATTGAAGTTCTGAAGAGAAATATGAACTCAAATCTGGCATTTAACCTAATTTGAGAGAAATTAGTGCTTTGGTTGCATCAGAGTTTGGTCAGAAGTAGGGCTGTCATGATTCGTCGATTTTATTAGACTATTCGATTTTTAAAAATCCTCGACTTCATTTTGCTCGCATCTACTAACCGGCAAAATACTGGAAGGGGTGCATTTCATGGACGAGAATCCATAAAACACATTATTAGACTGTTTCCCAAGGCTGCATGATATATTAAACCCATTTAAAAATCATAATTAAGCATAATTGTGAATTCACAAATGCTACGATTTAATTAAATAATTATATGCGATTCAGTTCTAATATGGTATATGCGCTTTAATTATTTACATGCGTGTAGGTTAAGTACATGCGTCACACAGCGGCTCCGTTCACAGTAGTTCCACAGGAACTGTAAACATTTACATGTGTGGAGCGGCTCAAACTCCATCTCTGCTTGTTGTTGTGAGTTTGGGTTTATTATAACATTCATCTGGGAACGCAACATGCACCATTTAATCAGATTTGTAAGGTAAATCATTTATAAACCTACGCAAACTCAGGAGAATACATCACGGTTTCAAAATAAAAGCTCAAACCCTCACTCTGAGTTTACACGATTTGATGTCCACATATTCTTTTAATTACAGTGGCTATAGCATTTCTGTCCTAAAGAAATGGCCAAATATTAAAGATTAAGTAGGCATTTGAATGAAATGGTGCTTGGTCAATATTAAACAAGGATTAGATCGCACAGTAATGTGTAAAAATAATCATCAGGCCGTTGGCGCCCTCTGCAAGTCTTTGTTGTAATGCGTAATGTACATTAGCTCTATTGTTTACAATACATTATGTATTTTAACAGTTTTGTTCAATAAAACCATATGATTTCTTGCTTTTGATACTTTATTTGAACTAATTATTATTGCCTCATTGCTATTATATATGTATTTTAAGTCATTTTAAAAGCTATTGTTCACTTACATCTATTTTTATTACCACAAAAAAAAATAATTATAATTATAGGGCCCTATGAAATCCGTTTTATTTGCAAATTCAGATTTTTCCATTCAAATTTTTCTATACTCTGTTTTAATGGTCAAATTAAATTTTATTAATCAACAAGCATCCCAATTAATAGATTATAAAAAAAAAAAAAAAAAAAAATATATAATATATATATATACAGTGGGTACGGAAAAGTATTCAGACCCCCTTAAATTTTTCACCTTTGTTATATGCAAGCCATTTGCTAAAATCATTTAAGTAAATTTTTTCCTCATTAATGTACACACCGCACCCCATATTGACAGAAAAAAACAAAATTGTTGACATTTTTGCAGATTCAGTTATTAAAAAAGAAAAACTGAAATATATGGTCCTAAGTATTCAGACCCTTTGCTGTGACACTCATATATTTAACTCAGGTGCTGTCCATTTCTTCTGATCATCCTTGAGATGGTTCTACACCTTCATTTGAGTCCAGCTGTGTTTGATTATACTGATTGGACTTGATTAGGAAAGCCACACACCTGTCTATATAAAACCTTACAGCTCACCGGCATGTCAGAGCAAATGAGAAGCATGAGGTAAAAGGAACTGCTGAAGAGCTCAGAGACAGAATTGGGCAAGGCACAGATCTGGCCAAGGTTAAAAAAAAATTCCTGAACTTAAGGTTCCTAAGAGCACAGTGGCTTCCATAATCCTTAAATGGAAGACGTTGGGACGACCAGAACCCTTCTAGAGCTGGCCGTCCGGGCCAAACTGAGCTATCGGGGGAGAAGAGCCTTGGTGAGAGAGGTAAAGAAGAACCCAAAGATCACTGTGGCTGAGCTCCAGAGATGCAGTCGGGAGATGGGAGAAAGTTGTAGAAAGTCAACCATAACTGCAGCCCTCCACCAGTCGGGGCTATATGGCAGAGTGGCCCGACGGAAGCCTCCACACATGAAAGCCCGCATGGAGTTTGCTAAAAAACACCTGAAGGACTCCAAGAGGGTGAGAAATAAGATTATCTGGTCTGATGAAACCAAGATAGAACTTTCTGGCCTTAATTCTAAGCGGTATGTGTGGAGAAAACCAGGCATGCTCATCACCTGTCCAATACAGTCCCAACAGTTAATCATGGTGGTGGCAGCATCATGCTGTGTTTTTTTTTTTCAGCTGCAGGGACAGGACGACGGGTTGCAATCAAGGGAAAGATGAATGAATGTGGCCAAGTACAGGGATATCTTGGACGAAAACCTTCTCCAGAGTACTAAGGACCTCAGACTGGGCCGAAGGTTTAACAAGACAATGACCCTAAGCACACAAAAATAACTAAAATAACGAAGGAGTGGCTTCACAAACAACTCTGTGACTGTTCTTGAATGGCCCAGCCAGAGCCCTGACTAAACCCAATGAGCATCTCTGGAGGAGAGACCTAAAAATAGCTGTCCACCAATGTTTACCATCCAACCTGACAGAACTGGAAGAGGATCTGCAAGGAGGAATGGCAGAGGATCCCCAAATCCAGGTGTGAAAAACTTTGTTGCATCTTTCCCAAAAAGACTCATGGCTGTATTAGATCAAAAGGGTGCTTATTCTAAATACTGAGCAAAGGGTCTGAATAATTAGGACAATGTGATATTCAGTTTTTTCTTTTTTAATAAATTGCAAAATGTCATCAATTCTGTGTTTTTCTGTCAATATGGTTTGCTGTGTGTACATTAATGAGGAAAAAAATTAACTTGATTAATGATTTTAGCAAATGGCTGCTATATATCAAAGAGTGAAAAATTTAAGGGGGTCCGAATACTTTCCGTACCCACTGTATATTTATTTTATTTTTTTTTCAGAAATACTGCACAATTACATTTTCTCCTAAATAAATTCTGTTAAATAACATTTCTGGTAAATACTCCTTTTAAAAAAAGTGTTTTTTGATTATAATTTTAATATTAGTAGACCAGAACACGTGAATATGTTGTCATTCTTACACTATAATACTGAACTTTCATTTCAGTGATTTCAGGACTATGAGATGGACACTTGCACTCTATGTTGCACTTCACTTTTGCTTTAAAAACGGATTTTATAGAAATTTGGATTTCATTTGGTTTAATAAAATATTCTTAAGTAAAATGGTTGATTTTAATTAATCGTTTAGATTAATCGATAAATTAGTCGATAGATTAATCGAAATAAAAACAGTCGTTAGTGGCAGCCCTAGTCAGAAGCACTAAAAAGCATTATCCTCACTGAGACCTTATGAAATACTTGAACTGAATTGATGGTGTACAGTCAGTAATGGAGGCTACATAGATTTATGGAGTTTTGTGGGTTATGGAGTTTTGGGACAATATAAAATCTTGGTTTGAGTGCTGTGGTTCTGACTGTGACTGTATCACTGTGTAGTTGTTTCAGAATGGAAAAGGAACTATTAGTTAGTCTTCATCGTTTCATAGAAAGCCGATGGAAAAACCCAGGTCAGATGAGGAGACTGAACACGTTTATCAAAACACAAACACATCTACTTATGGAGCGCTTGCCCACAAAAAGATTCCAGAAAACCTATTGTATCCATATGCAGAGTATACGATTACACAAAAGAACCACAGTATTTGAGCAAAGGATAAATCCAAAGTGATGTTTATGTGTGAGAATGGAGCTCCCTCTGTTCCTGGCTATGGCTAGTTGCACTGGAGGACAGCCAAGTCCTGACAGGAGACAAAGGAAAGAGGGAGATATCCAAGGACATATCTAATTTTTGGCAGCCGTTCCAAACCAAATATCAGAACAAGAACACCTTTTGGCAGCAAGCTACACGGGGAGGAGGGCCGTTTCATTTTTTTTTCTTTTGACTACAGCCATTTTGTTTCTGCTGCGGTCGAAATTCTGATCTCTCCAGTTTAAAATTTACATTTTGGCAGAAATCCATTTGCTTTTGCCATCGAAGAAAACAAGACAAGGGTGGCTGTTTTTTTTTTTTTGTGAATTCAAGTGGGATTGGCTGCACATTTGGAAACTTTGCTGCAGAAGGACGGTATCAGACGTGTTTCAGTTACTCGGGATGGCCGGCACCAGGGATTGTGTTGATGGATAACTCTCCAGTATCGTCAGTAATCTAATTCAAAGCACCAATCAGTCAGACTTTGATTTATGCTTGATCCTTAAATTTGATAAAAACCTGTAAACCTTATTTATTAATATAGTAAAGGAAATGGTTATTTGAATGTTTATCTATGCATTGATGCAGTTGTGATTTGATCCACACTGTGGGAAACACTTACCTTCAGTTTGCTGTTGCTAAGCAGGTAAAATCACAAAAGGGCAAAAGATCACACTTAAACAGCAGCTCTCATCTGAAGTAGGGTATGAAAAACTGCAGAAACCAATAACACTGAATACCTACAAATTGACCTTTTATTACTGTTCACACGCAGGCAAGCTTCAGTTTACACAGCATCCCATAGGAATAAGCAGGTGATTTCTGTGAACCATGTGATTTTCAGTCAAATATGCTCATGAAGTAATAGGATATCATTCTTATGGAATGGAATGAGGTGCTAAGCATTTTTATCTGCCATTATTTCACCTAAAAATGAATTGTCATCATTTTCTCACCATATGTCATTCCAAACCTGTATGACTTTAGTTCATCTTTCGAAACACAAATTAAGATGTTTTTAATAAAATCTGAGTGATTTCTATCCCTCCATCATTAAAAGTCTATACCACCAAAAACTTTGATGCCTCCAAAAAGTTCATAAAGACATTGTAAAAGTAATCCATATCTTCTAAAAAATAAATAATTGCTTTATATGATTTAATTTATTTCCACGGAGGGACAAAAAGCATGAGAGAATAACTTCATGTCTGTTGAAAGTTGTAGAGGTTTGGAACAACATGAGGGTGAGAATAATTTTCATAATTTTATTTTGTAGGTGAACTGTCCCTTTAAAGCTGCAGTTCGTAACTTTTTGCGCTTTAGCGGTTAGTAAACAGAACTGTGTGCATCTTGTGGAAGAGCATTGTAGCCGGAGCTACTTCTCTTTGTTTATGTCTGTGAGGAATCACGCAGGTACTGTGCTACTCCGCAGCGGTTCCACCAGTACCAGACTGAAATAGTCAGAATATAAACACTTATTATAGGTGTACCGTAGTGATTCAGGATAAGCCAAAAACACGGTTTGGAAAATGGATTCATGATGTACTTGCTTATTATATTAATTTTGCACATTTTGAACACAAAAAGAGTTACGGACTGCAGCTTAAAATAAATTGTTACATTGCAGAGTAAAATAATTAGAAATGGCAGACATTGCAAATCAGAACTGAGGCAGACCCTTCCCACAGTCACCTGATAAAAGAAAAGCTTCATTTGAAAGTTAACAATATTGTTTCCTAACATTTACACATGAAGTGAACAGTTTCACTGTGGTATTATAAACCATTTAGTTAATATCATCTCCACTATGACCTTAAAGGGGTCATCGGATGCCCATTTTCCACAAGTTGATATGATTCTTTAGGGTCTTAATGAAAAGTCTATAACATACTTTGGTTAAAATTGCTCAACTGTAGTGTAAAACAACACCCTTTTTACCATGTCAAAAACAGCTATTTTCAGAGCAAGCCGTTTTGTGGCATGTTCCTTTAAATGCTAATGAGCTTGCTCACCCCACCCCTTTCTTCCATGGGGTGACGAGCCGTTCTCATGATACTGAATTACTTTAGGCGCGAAACTTGCTAACTGGCACGTTATTAGGAAAGGCAATTTGCAAGGATTCATAAAAGAACCTTATACTCACTTCTTCTGTAGGTGAGGCTGGAATCGAATGATTTGCGCGAACATAAACGCATTTAGGTAGATCGGGGGCACATTCCCTTCAAAAACAAAGGTAATCCACTGCATCTTCAGCGGCTCAGATGTCGGGAGTAAATGACGACTGCTATGTTCATTATTACATCCAACAACAGAACACCTCAATCGCTTAGAAGCCATTCTTATCTACACCTGCTCCGGCGTCGAAAACAATGGTGGATTATGATTACGCCAATCAGGGGGGGGGGGGGGGGAAAAGGGGTCTAAGGTAAAACGCTAGTGTAAATCAACAATCGTGGGACGGCCTGGGTCTGTGTGACGTCATACAGACAGGCATCTGAGAATGGCTTGATATGAGAAAGGGGAAATGATTTAACGAGATAAAAAACAATGGGTGGATGTTTGTCATTATAGGGTGGTTGTGTACACACACTGCCAACACACATTTCAGTTCAAACAACTTGTAAAAGTGAATTTTGCATCCGATGACCCCTTTAATAATTACTTAGCTAAAATAATGACATTGCATTCTTTAAACTAAATTTAAATCATATTTTTTGGGTAATTCCCATAAAATTGCATCTACAACTTCAACACTCAGATCCTCGTAGACTTACATTGGAAAAAGTGAAAAAGGTGGAAAAATGTGAATGTCAGCGTGTGTGTGTGTTACTAGGGAGTAATGATCACTTAAATCACGATTTGATTCCCGATTTTGTTTCACGATTCGATTCGATTCACGATTTTTTTTTTTTAATCACAAAATGAGATTTAAGAAATTATAAATGAAATGTGTCCTTTTATTATTGCTTGGACAAAATACTGTACGTTTCTTTGTGAAATTGAAATATAACTATAATAATATACTAATATTGCACTTGCATATTATTGCTCTTTTGTGGTTTTGATTGCTTCTATTGTCGTTTGGATAAAGCGTTGACTAAATAACAACATTTAACTATAATGTAAGGTAAATAACAAAAACTACCATTTTTAAAAACTTTGAAAATCAAACGCCCCAAATAAAATAAGGTCAAGTAAAGTTAACCGTATTTATAAAGGTCTTAAAACAATACAGATTGTGTCAAAGCAACTGAACAGCGCTAATTAGGAAAATAGTGTCAATCATGCAAAATGACAATAGTAAACACTAATTTTCAGTTAAAGACAGTTCATCACTTGAATTCAGTGATGTCAACATCCAGATCAGTTTAAATAATATCTTTGCAATCAATGTCAACGATATCGCCGGAAATGAAATGTCCCCAACTAAGCAAGCCAGACGGCGACGCGGCCAAGGAACCAAAACGCCCATCGGTGGAGAATGGAAAAAAAAAAAAACTTGGGAGACACCGGCTCAGTCGGGGGGCCAGTTCTCCTCTGACCAGACGAACCAGCAGTACGGAAAAAATAAATTTAAGACGTAATAAAACAGACGATGAACAATATTAACAGCAATTATTATATGATGCAATCAAACTTATAGCAAAATTTGGTAGTTTATGTTGTTTCAGGGTTGCATCATCTGAGGTCCTCTGAGGGGTGGCATCATCTCTTCTCAGGTGTTCTAGATCCAGACTGAAGCTTGTGTAAATCAAAAAACAGAGAAACAAAAATAGAGACATAATTAGCGTAGCTGCTGTTCTAGCCAAGCAAAATGGATTTGTTTAACCCAAACTAAAGACTAATAATGTGCATTTGATTAGATATAACTGCAGTAAAGGATTATGAGATGCATTATTTGAATGCTTGGCCAAAGAGATGTTTCTTTAATCTAGATTTAAACCGAGAGAGTGTGTCTGAACCCCGAACGTTATCAGGAAGGCTATTCCAGAGTTTGGGAGCCAAATGCGAAAAAGCTCTACCTCCTTTAGTGGACTTTGCTATCCTAGGTACTACCAAAAGTTCAGAGTTTTGCGACCTAGGGAGCGTGATGGATTGTAGCGTGGAGGAAGACTAGTTAGGTACGCAGGAGCTAAACAATTAAGGGCCTTATAGGCAAGTAATAATATTTTGTAACGGATACGAAAATTAATAGGTAGCCAGTGCAGAGAATGAAAAATGTAGGTAATATGATCATATTTTCTTGACCAGGTAAGGACTCTAGCCGCTGCATTTTGGACTACCTGTAGCTTGTTTACTGAAGATGCAGGACAACCACCTAGCAGTGCATTACAATAGTCCAGTCTAGAGGTCATGAATGCATGAACTAGCTTTTCTGCATCAGAAAAAGGGAACATGTTTCATAACTTGGCAATGTTTCTAAAATGGAAGAATACTGTTTTTGTAACATGGAAAATATGATTTTCAAAAGACAAGTTGCTATCTAATATAAAACCCAGATTTTTGACTGTAGAGGAAGGAACCGTACATCCATCTAGTTGCAAATTGTATGACAAATATCCCAAAATATATTTTTAAAATAACCAAATAAAATAAATCTTTTTAATATAAATATAAAACTAAGGCTGTGTCGGTGCTCTTTCCATTTAAAATTAGAGGCAACCGCCCAACACGCCTTTAATCATATCCAAAACAAGAGCGCATACATGCCAACTTTAGATTACAAGTTTTTAATTAAAGTACCATTGTGATACTGCGAAATTTAAAGCAAAAACAGAAGGGTTGGACTGATGAAATTATGCATAAAAAAATATCTGCATGAAACAGAAACAGCAGAGCTGAATGAGACGCAGATGCACTCTCTGCCAGCAGGTGGCGCTTAAAGAGTTTCCTTGGTGTCCGCTGTAAACAAAGCAGCGCTGCACTTATGAACTTTAATATGCATTATACAGAGGCAAGAGGAAAAGAAAAAATACCATCGAAAGACCGTAAGTTCCCCTCAGACATACATTCATATAAACTCCTACCCCTAACTGAATCGCAATTTTTTTAAATTAATTTTTTTAGCATCTCAACCGATTTGAATCGTCACGTATTTAAATCGATTTTCAACTGGCTCGCGGTTAATCGTTACATCCCTAGCAGTTACTAATGTAGATCCGTTTTGTCGTTTTTAAGGCGGCGGTCACTTGAGTCGTGTTTTGCCCACAGTCTCCTGCCAATAAAAACAGTGCTCTGTGTAGTAACCAACAACAAAGAGCGCAAGTATACAGTATATTTGTTTAATTAACTTTTTTGCGGCTTAGTAATTACTCAAGACAGCTGTGATTTCAGTTCAGTTTATTTTGCAGGCCTACTTGTATCTGTTGTTTCTTTGTGAAGTGATTGGATTGTAAAGATCATTTCTGCCATGCCCCTCATGTCACTTCAGCACCTTTTCTCATTAGTGTTGTCTGTTGTGACAGCTCAGCCATTCAAGAAACCAGATTTGTTCACTGGCCTTGAAATTAAGATCATGGTCAGCTTGCTTCACTGTGTGACTGCATCAGGTCAAGGCACTGGAAAAGAAAGCATGATTTTTAGACGGCAGCAGACACATTTGGTTTAATTTGGTTTCAATCCTGGCAACCTTATGCGACCGGTGAGTGTTTATTTATGTCCCACCGCTGTTGTAGAATATACTTTGCGTAGCCGCCCAGAGCAACGGCACATAGAGTGTGTAATTCAGCCGTGTCATAACAATTGATGTCTTGAACAAAGGTGGCTGGGATTGTGAAGTTTCCTTTTATGTGTAGAACTGCAGGGCATGTGTCAGCTGTGCCACTTCTGAGGGGCCTGTTGATGTTAGCCAGAGTAGACGCCTTATTTGATTCAACACAAACGAAAATTAGCCTGTGAGGGAGAAGTACAGTCCGTTCAATATGGTGTGCTGCTGTGTACATGGGTGTTTGATCGTTCAAGCTGACAAAACACTGAAAATATGTCTTACCAAAATGATTCCAGTTGATAGTAATGACCGCGAACGGACTGTACTTCTGTCCCTCACAGCCCCCCATAGCACCATGGGAAATTTAACTGACAAGTGTTTCTTGCCAATTCAATTAGGCTGGGAGGTATTTCCAGTATTTACGATATATATATAGCAACACTGTAAATATTGCAATGATTTTACTGCACTTTTTATTTGGTCATTAAAGTTGCAACGAAAAGGAAGTAGTGATAGATATTTTCTTCCTTATTGTGATGTACATCTGAGTGTAATGGATTATCAAAAAAGAAAAAAATTAAAGCTGTCGATTGTAGAGGGGTGGGATTTAAAGGCATAGTTCATCTTTTACTCGCCCTCAAATTGTTCCAAACCTGTATGAGGTTCTTTCTTCTGTTGAACACAAAAGAAGGTATTTTGAAGAATGTTGGTAACCAAACAGTTGACAGTAGCCACTGACTACCATATAGCATGGGGAAAAAAGGAATGGAAGTCAATTGCTAAAGGCAATTGTTTGTTTACCAGCATTCTTCAAAATATCTTCTTTTTTTGTTCAAAAGAAGAAAGATACTCATACAGGTTTGGAACAACTTGAGGGTGAGTAAATAATGACAGAATTAGAATTTTTGGGTGAACTATCCCTTTAAGCAGACTAAATGATTGGAGAAGCTCATACGTCACCAGAGAGAAGTCTAACGCTTTCACCACAACATCCATTTATGACATTTTGATTTAAACAAAATTACAAGGTGAATTACATTTACGAAGGAAACCACAATAAGATCTTCCATTTAATAGACAGAAATACATGCTTAATATTGAATAAGATTGAAGACCGTTTTGTGGCTGTAAAAAAAAATAGAAAACTTATGGAACAATTATTGTGAACAATTTAGAATTAAAGGATGTTTATTATTTCAAAGGAGTTTAAATTGTAAATGCATCCCTTTGGTGTTTTATCAAAAAGACGATAATACAGTTATAGCTACTAGAGTTTCCTCTGTGTTTACCACAGGATCTCAACAAACTGAGAGCACGGTTGTTTGGCAAGGCTATTTGGGAGACTACCTCAAGCCTGCTCACTGTTCATGGCCTTAAAAGGGACTGGGACAGAGAGGAATCCTCTCACCACAGCAGACGGTCTTGACACCCGACTGCAGATTGTGTCAGTTCAAAAAAAGTCCTTAGTGCACAGGCTTTGAAAGAAGCCAAGAACATACATCTCACTTCTTAACAATATATACTGTCATATTAAAACCAGTGAGCAACAGTAAGTTTTTTTTTTTAGGAGTTTAGTTTTTAAACCATAAAAATGTATGAAATTCAGTGACATCACAACACTGGCCTGACAGGGCAATTGGCAGTTCTTTCATCCAAAACCCAGGTCAGCTGATTATCCTTTCTGTTAAGCCCTGATTACAGTTTCATTGTGAACTTTTCAGTAACTTATTAAAGCGCCAGGCATTTGATAGAATTTTTTTGCATTATGTCATCATTAACCCAGTTGAGCTGATTTTGTTGAGCTGATTTAGATGAGTTCGTTCAGATAATTGCCCCCCGATGCTCTGATCATCTTAATTGAGATGCATCAGAAAAGAGGGCAGATCAGTATTTAAAGCCCCTTGAGTATGAACGTCTGAATATATCCCCCTCTTTGAGTCTGCCACAGGCAGCGCTGCTGACACAGAACTGCTTTATGTGTTGTAGTTACCCACGGTCTGCCCGGGGCATATTTGTGATAATAATAAACCTGTTTATGAGCCGACTGTTTTCTTACACAATTTGTATGCAGTTAGCATGCCCACTCTGCCAGACAGAGCTTTCTGTTACATAAACTGGGTCTTAGGGTTTAGTATTGTGTAAGGGGCATTATGTTTGTGAGTGTATGGATTACACTTATACAACCAGGAAACTCACTACTGATTATTGACTGGGCTCTTAACCAACCATATTTACTAATCATTGTGTGTACATACAAAAAAAAACACTCCTGTTTAAACACTTCTGGGGGCCCTACGCAAAACTGTGTTGTTGGTGGGGGGGTTAGTGGTTATGAACGAATGAATGAAACGCATTTTGTCCGTGTTTCACTCCGACTCGAATCGCACTCGTGGAAAGTGCTTGAGAAACAGTGTCTCTTCCGCGGACTTGGTTACGTCTTTCAACTCGTTTTTTATCTCGAGCAAGGACTGTAACGACATTCACATTAAGATTGGACTGATGTGTGTGTTGACTGGGTGTTTCGGGGGCCCTACGAAGCTTAGTATTGAGCGGAAGCTTGATGCAACAGTTTCAACCTCTACGACATCTTGGGCAATTGAATCGCATGGCTTAGTACAATTTGTTTTGTTTACTGCAGACTGAATACATATATATCTATCTATCTATATATATATATTATTATATATTATATATATTGTAGTTATGCATTTTACAAAACATAGTAATGCATACCTATATAGCTTTTTAAATATCTGAAGTACACTCTTAATATCAGTCAGTCAAACATTATAAAATGATAATCAATATTATTTAATGATATAACTTTAGTAATTAGAATTAAAACTTAGTAACCATGAACTTAGGACTGGTGCTGGTGCTTTTTTTGGTCATTCAGTGTTACTGTAAAAAAAAAAAACGAACAAAATAATGATAAGATTTGATTATCTATTATTATTACAAATTTACTAATAAGAACCAATATCAAAACGCACTAGGATTAATGAGATAACGGATCATTGAATATTAATAAGGTTGTGTCGTTTTCTAGAAATGAATTTGTGAAATCAAACAGGGACGATACTTAGGTTGAGCACAGCCAATGGATGTCGTTTGCGCATTGTTCCGCCTACACAGGAAAATCCAGCAGTCTTAAAGCTGAGAAGAATTCCAAAGGAACTGTATTTACAGGAAAGTACAACAAAAGATATCGTTTACATGTAGACGCTCACTATTCTGATGGTAGTAAGAATCTCGCTTTCTTGTCCAGTGCGAGAAAGCAAAGGCGAGTAGTGCGAATTCACACTAGAAAACCGTTACGCCAAATACACAACACAGGTGCGCTGCACATCCATTAAGATTAACTGAAAAATATCACAGATCGGTTGGTGTGTGAAACTCTGAAGCGCTCAGTCAGATGTTCTGTGAGTGAAAATATATCTGTGCTAATCATGTACTCAGCCTCCAACTCTCACACTGGCGAGTAAAATCTGAGAATTGATTAGCCATTGGCTAATATTAGACATAATTTAGTCGCCCAGAGTGAAGATTTAGTTGCATATGTGAGTGATTTACTCGCAATGTAGAGGGTTGAGTTTAGTCCATATTGTGTAGATATTTTTGACTAAAGTAGTGCTAGTGGTAGGGATGGTTTAAGGTCCATTTCTCACTATTTACTAACCATTAACTGTGTCTTTTGCCTCAATAACTCCTAATGTGGTGCTTATTAATAGTTAGTAAGGTAGTAATTAGTTTAGGTATTGGGAAGGATGAAGAGACATGTATCTAAAACATGGTCATACAGAATAAGGCATTAATATGTACTAATAAACAGCCAATATGTTAATAATAGGCATGTTAATAAGCAACTAGTTAATAGTGAAAATTGGTCCCTCCCTATACTAAACTATACTATACTAAATTGTTACCGTTGCTAGAAATAAAAGTCATAATAATAAGAAATAAAGTCACTATTATGCAAAATGAGATATATACATTTCACAATTTTAAGGAATAAAGTTACAATTAAGTGAAATGTAGTCACAATTACAATACAATAAATATAGTCCCAATTGTAAGATACTGTATAAAGTCATGGTTATGAAAAACAAAGTCACTGTTATGTGAAAAAAGTGACAGTTGTGAAATAAGCATTGACATCAGTAAGAAATAAAGTTGCAATTAAGTGAAATGTAGTCACAATTAAAAGAAATATAGTTAAAATTGTAAGATACTGTGTAAATTCATGATTATAAGAAATAAACTCATAACTACAAGTAATGAAGACACAATTACCCTTTTATACTGTATTTTTCACATGTTGAACCATGTTTGTGCAGAACAGGATTAAGCCCTTAAATAAGGAATGACATCCATTTTTAGCTGCAGCGTATATGTGGTCACTGTGGTGTTATGTCACTTTTTTTTTTTGTCTGTTTGCCAAATAGCTAGAATACCCAAGATGCTTTGGGACACTATTCAGAGGTATAGACAAGTAAGATATAAACAACTGGGTTTCATTGAGGAATTGTGAATGGCTGTGTTTGAGTCTGCACGGGCTGGAATGAGAATCATGCCATTTTGACTGTCATGATATGATGGATAGATAGAGCTGTTTAGTCTAGCGTGGATCCGGGCTGTCTTGCGATAGCTGCCGTTGTTTTCAGTAGCCTCTCATCTGTCACCTGTCTGGCAGTTGAAAGGGTAAATGACACTGAGCTCTGTCTGACAACAAGCCAACAGCAGATGAGAGACTGAGCTCAATGCTCCAAACCCTCCGTCTATATACATCAATACTGACATCATGCGTCTGACGCTTGGGGAATAGAGAGTTTGTGTTGAACTCCTCTCCGAAATAGAAACTGCTTATTTCAAGGATTAGTGTTAAATTTGCCACCGTCCACTGTTCTGGCTATTGTCAACTTTGTTTTGTCAGGCTTATCTACCGTGTGTGTCTCCAGGCATCGACATAGGTATGACATAACATCCGTATGTCTGAGCCAATCAGAATGCTTTTTAGAATTATTTTTAGACTGATTTTGTCAGCCATGGTTTGTTTGAGTGATATAGAATTGATATGTTGAATGACGGTAACCTGAAAAAAATTCTGCTAAATTCATACAATACACAATTTGATGCTATGTGTGTGCTGCGGAGGTGTTATGTTCAACCCTAATTGGGCTTTTCCAGGTATGTGGTCTGTTCACTCAGGTTGTGGTCCGTTTGATGTCTGGAAAGTGTTTATCACTGGGCCAGAGGCCTCATTTGTTGACTTTCACACCGTGACTAGGCTTACTCAACTGACCACTAAAGCAAATGAGCTGGTCAGCAATGTAATTATGGTGTCAGGGAGTTTGCCTGGAGCCAGCGGGGTACAACTGTTTCGGGTTGAAGACTGTGTGCTTAAATCCCAATGCTGATTAATTGGTGGTTTAACAAAGACACATTTGTCTTGTTCAGTAATTCACCTTAAATAGGCCACTTAAATAGGAATTATGGTACTGAGGAAGTGTTTAATCACCATACACTGGTCTGATGTTCTGAAGTGTTTAAAAATTATATTTAAATTCAATCAGTAAGCCGTAAATGATTTTCATATAATGGCCAATAACTGATAAATGGAGATAGTAAAATTCTGTACTATTGTGTCTAAATGAATTAAAAATACAAAGTAAATACTAAAATCAGTGGTTTTAATACGAATTTAGCCATTATAATGTACGGTATTAAAAAGTAATATTCTTTTTTAGATTTGTTAAAGATTAAGATAAAAAAGTTTTATTTAAAGAGGATAAATAAAACTGCGTATCTAATAACAGCCGATATCTGACATGGTATCGGTAAATCTCTTATTAAAAATAAGTAAAAAGTCATTTAGTATTGTGTAATACACAGCTGCGTTTACATCCCTGGACCAATGAGATTTGTCTGGGGGCGGGGCTACTCAACACACAATGTAACAGAAATAGAAACCAAGTGCTAACAAAACTTTTTGTAACTCATTGCTTGTTGCGAGCTGGTTAGGACGACAAAAACTCGATTTATTGTGTCATGTCTGGATAGAAAAGATGTAAGAGATTGTGATTAAATGGCTTTTTCATGTCTTTTTCACGTAGGCTTTGGCGTGTCTGGACATGTACGCATGTGTTTATAGTTTTAATTACCTAATAATTTGTTCTTTTTGACTCTACTTTCAGTTTCACCTGGGAAAAACTCCACCTTAATGAGATTTATAAGATTTCGGGAGCAGTAGAGCCAAAAACCATCACATCCCTCTGATTAAACTCAATCACCTGGACCGGTGTCCCTCTGTCCTTTTTTGGGTCCTTCTGCTTCCTGAGTCTTGGACGAAGCTTCGAGATGGAGCAAAGAGACCTTACTCGGACGGCCCGGCCCAAAGGAAACGAGGAGTTTTTCTCCACTGTTACCACCATCAACAGAGCAGATCTCAGTGAGGTGGGTCTCCTCGCCAGTCCAATCAAGAGCCTTCCTTTACCTGGAGAGCAACAGGACCATGAAGAGGACGAAGACCTTGGTCTGGGGAAGGACATTGATGTCACTTCTAATGCGGACAGTGAGAGATGGGGGCAGGGAGATGGGCTGGAGGAGCAGGAATTCTCCATCAAGGAGGCCAGTTTCTCTGAAGGCAGCCTGAAGCTGAAGATACAAACGACCAAGCGGGCCAAGAAGCCTCCTAAGAATCTAGAGAACTACATCTGTCCTCCTGAGATCCGCATCACCATCAAGCAGCCAGGAGAGCAGAAGACCGCCAAGCATGCCAAGAGTGTCAGGGGAGGGAAGGAGGAAGATAAAGGACCCCCCAGAAAAAGGGTTAGTGTCACTGCCAGTGTTTAGAGTGCTTTTGTTTTCTTGTGTCATGTGATCACTCTGTTGTGTTGATGTCATATGGTTTCACGGGTATAGACGGTATGGACTTTAGTCAGAGTAGATGCAATGTTACGTTTGACGGCAGTGAAATTCCATTGGCAGCTGATCAAATACTGAAAGTATCTTTTCTATGGAAGCGCCTTTTATCTTTTTGTTTAGCGTGAA
Organism: Sinocyclocheilus anophthalmus; assembly: GCA_018155175.1. Lineage (NCBI taxonomy): Eukaryota > Metazoa > Chordata > Actinopteri > Cypriniformes > Cyprinidae > Sinocyclocheilus > Sinocyclocheilus anophthalmus. The sequence goes on from JADLZN010009029.1 coordinate 97,741, forward strand.
CAAAATATACATTTTTTGAATGTAAAATGTGATTTTGTGCATCAATATGAATTTGAATGTTATGCACATACGAAACATTTCTTGAACAAATATTTTTTTGTGTTACAGATTGATCCTTTCATCCACAAAATTAGGCATCTCTTTAATATGAATTCAGAAAAAAGTCAGTATTGTGATACGTAAACTACCCGCGACCTAAGAGATTATGACATGAAAAGAACAAATTTCTATATAAATCTTTGGCTAGTTGAAATTCTGTAAATGTTTTGAGATGCATGTCTTTGAACGGATTGTACTTCTGTCCCTCACAGCGTTCTTTGTGTCAGATTAACTATGGCATATGACTAAGGACGTTAATATAACCACTTGGACAAGTATTTTTCTACATTTTATCATGTCAATTATGTTGACAATGTTCTCAATTTTTTTGAAGTGCTTTCTCTTTAAAAGAAATCATGTTTATGCTGAGCCTAGATGACACAATTGCTTTTTCTGGGCTGTCAGCTTTTTGGCTGCTCGTCAAATGAAGTGTGTGCTATTGAGTAACGTAACAGCTAGTCATTAACCTTTTGTGGCATTTAGACTCAGTGAGTTCATTGACTTGCATGTGGTCCAGATATCTTACTCAGTGTAAAGGGCCTTTTTTGAATATGTCAGATGACACACAATTTTTGATTTGGGATAAGAGAATGGTACGAGCAGAATGATTTTTGGGCATGGTGTCATGATAATTTCATGTTTTTCATCATGTTCATTGCTGTTCTTTGAAGTCTCTTGGAGTACCATGTAAATGCTAGGGATGTGCCAAACGACTGTTTTCGAAATCAACAAGTTCCTAGGTCACAAGGTAGACCTGTATAATTAGGCTGGTTCTGAGGTCATCTTATCCTGATCAGGTGCATTTCACAATGTTTCAGAACGAAGCACAATATGATATAAATAAAGGTCTCAAGACTAATTTTAAAACGCTTAAAGGTTAGTTCACTCAATACTTAATCCTCTTGTCACTCCAAACCAACTCTAAAGACTTTAAAGATTTTAAATCATAATTGAAACAAAATTAAGCTTTTTAACGAAGCCTGAGAGATTTCGGTCACCCCTATTAAAAGCTCATTCACCCAAAATGCTTCAGATGTTTCAAAATGTTCTTAAAGAAATCGCAAAAGAAATTAATGTTAATAGATCCTTTTTTTTCCAGGCTTTCTGAAGAGACATGGTCGCTTTATATAACAAACACATTTAATTTAGGCTTTTATTCACATATAAACATTGAACGCACATAGATAGAGTGCATCAAATGTGCTTGCTGGACATGTGAGAATCAATCATGTTTGTTCTTGTGTGTCACACAAGCTTGTTTGAGTTCCGCAAGAACCAGTCAGGTTTGTTCTCTCAAGTACAGTTGAGCTCCTCTTCAGACCACTTGGATTAAACAGCTTGATTTCTTTTTACAATCTATTTATGAACTTTTTAAAGTGTGAAATAAACATCTTTTTAAAAACATCTTTTTCATTAAAAATATCTTTGTGTTTCGAAAATGAACAAATGTCTTGTGGGTTTGGAATAACATGAGAGTGAGTAAATGATGACAGTATTTTCATTTTTGGATGAACGGTCCCTTTAATGCAACATTTTGAAATCACAACAGAGCGAGATGCTCTAAAACAGCATTGCGTTGGTTAGTTAGTTTGTTTGCTGAGAATGACTGTAGTGCTTGAATTGAGACACACCACTTTTCAGACAATGCAATTCATAGTATGTTGTCAGTTTGTAAACTAAAAATTAAAATTAAAACTAAAAATTAAAAACTAAAAATACCAAAGCCAGGACAACGACTTATCCTTAGTAAAGACCACAGTACATGAAAATGATAATCATCCAGTACCATGGTATTTACTATTTGATGCCATCTGTGTACTGTGATTCTATTACAGTTGGCTACTTTTTTTGCAAAGGGAGCTGCAGAGTGAGTTCATGAAAATGTGAGATGCTAAAATGGCTCCTTTTAGTAAACACTTTCAGCTCACCGCAGCGTGCTCCATCAAGTTTTCAAAACAGATATGTCGCATTTTCCCCGTCCTCACAAAAGAATGAAGGATTGTGGGAAAGAATGGGAGGAGAGGCTGGTGATCCCGCAGCCAGAGTCTGTAATTTGACCATAATTAGGGAGAAAAATCTGTGCTTACTGAATCAGAGAAGGAACTGCCAGCATCAGCATCTTTCAACGCACCGCAGGCTCAAATTGATTGCGTTTGGTGTGGAATCTCTGGTGTTGAAATGCTCTGATATCTTTCATCTTTACAGTAATCTCTTAGGGAATGAATTATTTGTACTGTAATGGAAGACCAGCTCCTGCTGTTTCGTGTGATGTGCATTTAAAAGCCCATCCACGTCTGCCAAATGCATTTGACTTGATCCCAACAATTGATGGTTTGATTATCGGCCTTGAATTTTGTATGTGGCTGCATGTTATCTGATTTCCCCAGGGATTTCTCTTTGCCTGGAGAGGAAGGACAATGTTGCCACGAAGCCAAAGCCAAGGGTCTCGAATTTCTCTTATTTTCGGGCTGGGAAACTTAGCCCTCGTCCACCCCACAGAGATGAAATTTTCTAAAGCGGCAGATACACGCAGTGGAGAGGGCGAAGGAGAAATCAATGGAAAACAGAGAAAGGCTCAAAGAGCAACAGGGAACTGAGGCGGGAAGCCTGGAGTGCAGCTGTCTCTTTCTGGCAATCTCCACATTGACCACAGACAGAGGGTCAAAAAGGGCAGAAAGAAGAACAGAAGAGGTGGCCTCACACCACCCTCTAAAGTTTAGCCGGGTCTATAGAAAACCGCTCCGAAAAGGCAAAGAAAAGCAACCGCCCATCCCCCAAATACACACTACAGATGGAATCCCATTCACTTCGAGAAGGGACAGTGCCACAAACTCCTCATTTAGAGCCACCAAATCCCATTCTGTCCTTGCTGTTTGGAGCTTAGGCGTCAAGCCCAGCACCTCTTCTCATCTCTTGCTTACAAGCAGCGGGGTGGGGTCAAGGGTTAGTGCGTAATTGAAACCGGCCCGGACACGCTGAGAATAGGGCTTTACATCAGCCCTCTCGGACCGCGACAGCTGCTCGCTGCGTCTTCCATTCGTGGCAACAGCCTTTTTCCCCCTGCTAATGTAATCAGAACACCAGGGCAATGGCAGTTTAGACAAGCCGGGCACTCTGATGAATTAACTCCAGCTCCTCGTATGGATTAGACCTCCTCTTCCACTCACTCCACTTGATGACCTGTTTTGCACTTTAAGTGTTGTCGTGGGCTGCGCTGCTGGAAAATTAGTTTAATGCAGCAGAAGTTTTCTGCACCCACACAACAGTGTGACCATGCAGCCAGAAATAGATCGCAGCCTTCTCGCTGGCGTTGTAAAAGCACAGAGTCTGGATGTGCAATTAGGCGGTCTGAATATGCAGAGGTCAGGACACGTTGTGTTTGTCATTTCCATTAGGACTTAAACGAAAGGTTTCGCAAATGGCATCTATTATTTTTCCCTTTTTACCAAACTCTGAGGAAAAAACATTTTGTGTGAATGCACATTTTGCTAAAATGCTGTGAACAAATTTAAAAGGCTGGTACAGATATTTATGGATGATAACAGTGATCGCGCCAGTATTTTTCCCATTTGTTTCTTCCACTGGGATTTTAAAAACGACCGAGTTGGTTATGTAATTCCTAGTTAATATACTGTATGTAATGCTTTATGGGAGGGGCGGTTTTGGTGTGGTTCCTGCTTCTCTGGTAACAGACTTCTCTGATTGGTGAATTCAAGGCTCTGCCCACTTTAGGATTGAGGATATTGTAGTTCTTCACAGGGAATTTGGCAATTACATAAAATGATAAAAACACACTAACTTTTGGCTTCTACAGAAGTACATATCATCACTTGATAACCTCAGTGCTCATTGTAGGTCTGTCTTGAACAGTTTTTGTTCTTTGTGGAGATTTTTATTTCTGAAACCCAACTTGTTGCTTAAAGGCATTTTATATATCTTGCACATGCTATATTAGTAGCTGGAGGTGCTTGTCCACTGAAGCCCAGTTGACTTTAAGTCTATAATGTATTTGTATCCAGTATCACCCCTGTGGTTTAACACAGTAGTGAGTTCATTGTGATGACAAGCCCGATGGAAGGTAGATCAATGTGCGAGCGTATGCTCTCTGAGGGCCAGACGGCAGCGATCTTTGCCCCGTCACTGCTCCGTGTTTGACGACAACACTTTGATTGTCAGCCATTTCCGCCGGAGCGGGCATGCTCATTGATGCGTGTTTGTCAGGGGAGAGTGTGAGCAAGGCTTCTGCGACTCCAGCCCTGACTTGACGAGGGGGCCGAGAGGATAATTTTCCCTGTCAAGACGAGCTTGTGGAGCTCGCTTTCTTTGCGTCTTTACCTTGCGTCTTCTCTCCAATGGTTCGTATTTAACCAAAACTTCGTTTGCTCGAAGAAAACACATCTGTAATCAGGTTGAAGAATGACTTCCTCTCCGAGCGACGATAGCGGAGGGGATAAGAGGTTTAAAAACGGTGGATTGTGTAGCAGGGTAAATGCAGCTTTTGTGTAGTAATGATTGGGGAGTCTGGCAGGGAGCAGATGGGCTAGCTCTCTGTCTCATTGTGTCTGGCTCTTTCTTTTTTTCATTTTGGCTGAACTAATATGCCAGATGGTGGCAAAGAGGAAAGGCCAACAAGTGAGCTGGGGCATATGGGGAGCCTGGTTAAAATGGGACCCTACTGTGGCGGGGGATGGGCAGGAGATGTGTGATACAATAGCAGGTAATTAAGGGAAGGACTTGACTTCGCCGCTAAGCCTTTGTGCATGGCAAAATATTTTTCAGGGGACCTGCCGTCAGCATCAGACAACACTGCTGTATGTCAAATTATTACTAGGGGTTAGAGGTCTGCATGGGCTTTAAACTGAAGCCTGAACCCGGCCCGTACCCGAGATCGTCTGACCCGACCTGCACAGTTAAATTTAGAGCCCGAACCCGAAATCTTTTTTTTTTTTCCCCCCAATTTAATAGCCAATTTAAAAAAAATGCTGTATTTCACGATTGCATGCAATGGTCCGTAAACAAATACATGTAAGAAACAGAATCATTAAGGCTCGGCCATTTCACAAGGCAAAAGAAAAAAACACTTACCAGTTATGAAAGTTTATGAACATCAGGTGCAGCGGTCACATTAATTCTGCCAAGTTTTTGAATGGTTGTATACTACAAGATGATAATTCTTCCATCGTGCAAATTATTGCCATTTTCATCAGTTAAGGCTCGTTAGCATTCGGCCTGCTTTAAATCAGACACAGAGATGCAGTGCGGTAAGATCGCATTTATTTGAATTAATTATATGATTTATTTGAATTAGCGAGAGAGAGAGAGAGAAAGAAAGTGAGTGCTGAAAGTTGCGTGTGTGAACCCGTGTCTGCGCGTCTCTCTCTACAAGCACTGTCTCTTAGTTACTTCAAAAACAGCGATTTTACCCCCTCATTGCAGAGAAATATAACGTCAGTAGCCTGTCGAAGCTATTTTAATAATAAAAGTTTCCGTGCTGTGTTGTCATGTGCAATAATGTGTGTGCGTGCGTCTATGAAGACGGTGTAGCCTGCATATAGTTTTAGTTTAGCTATAAACCCGAACCCGACCAGAACCCGAAGCTATTCATTAAACATTAACCCGAACCCAACCCGAAAGTATTTCGGGACCCGTCGGGCTCGGGTCGGGTAGCAGACCTCTACTAGGGGTGCTCCGATTGATCGGCTACTGATCACTATCGGCCGATAATTGCTTTGGGATGATCGATCGGCGGTCTCTATAAAGGCCAATCTCAAAAAAACGATCTCAAGCTGATGACGCTGCCTTGAGAGGTTTGGCATGACATGCAGCGGAACCGTCTCAGTCTCTATCCGGCGCGGGTGTAATAATTATAATGCTGAAGGTGAGGTAACTCGCCTTCATATTTCTTCATTAAATAACTTAAAAAGTAATTTGAAAACTTTCTGTGAGACGTAATTTCACAAATAGCGTGAGTGAATCACCGCACGCTCTCTCTTTCCCTCTCAAAATGTGCAAATGGCTTTAAATCACATCACGTCTGCGCTATAAGCGAGCTGCAAGCTACACAGTTGACACAGGAATTGTCACTTGCACAATCGAGGCAGTGTCGCATCGTCAATAAAGTTTATAAATTTAATTTTTTTAAATTCTTGCCAGTGTTTAACCATTCACCATCCAGCACGGCGTCTCCTGTAGACTCATGCGCTCATGCACACATCGCAGCGCACACACATAATGTCAGGTTGCAGTGCGTATGCGGTGTGCGCTCATGTTAACAGATTAAAGCGTTCACGCTGCACACGGTTGTGGTCCAGCTGTGCGTTCAGGAGTGGTGCGTCTGCAGCAGTGCAGAAATCGTTTCCGCACAGAGTCTATTTTTGCTGCGTTGCACGTGCTGAATTAAAGTGACAGAGCATTGTTTGCGGTAAATATAAACATGGATTGACACGGAAATGTAGTAATTACACCAGATGCCTATAATTATCTCCTGTGTTTTCACCTTCACACTGTAAGGCTGGTGGCTTTTTTGGCTAGGTTTAAAAGAAAAGAGCACTTTTAGATAAACCAGGCAAAAATAGATGGCGCTCGTGGAGGTAGGAAAACAAAGTTGTTTATAAACCGCAGGATTGCTTGTAATAAAGAATTAAATGCAAAAGAAAAGGCAGTAGAGCTGACTGTTTATGTCAGTAGTAAGTTTCAATTTAGAATGTTTGTGATAATGAAGTAGTTTAAATGTTTTGCCACTTGCTTGAGCAACTTAATATATAAATCTAGAAGTAAATGCAAAAGTAAAAAGCATTGAATAATTTTTTTCTTATATTTATTGCGTTTAAACATGTCTGTGAAAGATTGTATTATACTGTACTGTGTAAAAAAACAAAAAAAACGAATTGCAAAGCTGAAAAAGCATTTTCAGTAACAACGTTTGTATTTGAAATCAAAATGGATAAATGTTGTTTTGTAGTAAACAGCCACGGATCAGTTGCAGACTCCTCTGTGAAAGCACAATGAGAGTCAGTACTGCTTCTGTACCGCACATGGACTGCATACGCACTGCAAACGGAGTATGTGTGAACCCGGTGTAAAAGGCCGCCTCACATTCAGCTCACAAAATCAGGCTTGCGCTGTGTAAGATATTGTGCAACAATTACACGATTGTAAAAACTAAAATACAGTGCATGATCAAACATTTAGGTGAGATAAATACAGTGGTGTGAAAGTGTTGGCCCCCTTCCTGATTTCTTATTTTTTTGCATGTTTGTCACACTTTAATGTTTCAGATCATCATACAAATTTAAATATTAGTAAAAGATTACAAGTGAACACAACATGCAGTTTTTTAAATGAAGTTTTTTATTATTAAGGGAAAACAAAATCCAAAGCTATATGGCCCTGTGTGAAGAAGTGTTTGCACCCCTGTTAAAACTGTGGTTTATCGCATCTGAGTTCAATTTCTCTAGCCACACCAAGGCCTGATTACTGCCACACCTGTTCGCAATCAAGAAATCTCTTAAATATGACCTGCCTGACAAAGTGAAGCAGACCAAAAGATCCTCAAAACTAGACATCATGCCAAGATCCAAAGAAAATCAGAAACAAATGAAAAAGAAAGTAACTGAGATCTATCAGTCTGGAAAAGGTTAAAAAGCCATTTCTAAAGCTTTGGGACTCCAACGAACCACAGTGAGAGCAATTATTCACAAATGCCAAAAGCATGGAACAGTGGAGAACCTTCCCAGGAGTGGCCAGCCGACCAATTACCCCCAAGAGCACAGCGACGACTCATCCAGGAGGTCATAAAAGAACCCATAACAATATCTAAAGAACTGCAGGCCTCGCTTGCCTCAGTTAAGTTCAGTGTTCATGACTCCACCATAAGAAGGAGACTGGGCAAAAATGGTCTGCATGACAGAGTTCCAAGACAAAAACCGCTTCTGAGCAAAAAGAACATAAAGGCTCATCTCAATTTTGCCAGAAAACATCTTGATGATCACCAAAACTTTTGGGAAAATACTCTGTGGACTAACGAGACAAAAGTTTAACTTTTTGGAAAGTGTGTGTCCCATTACGTCTGGCGTAAAAAACTGCATTTCAGAAAAAGAACATCATACCAACAGAAAATATGGTGGTGGTAGTGTGATGGATCCCGGGGCTGTTTTGCTGCTTCAGGACCTGGAAGACTTGCTGTGATAAGTGGAACCATGATTTCTGCTGTTTACCAAAAAATCCTGATGGAGAATGTCCGGCCATCTGTTCGTGTCTTCAAGCTGAAGCGAACTTGGGTTCTGTTGCAGGACAATGATCCAAAACACACCATCAAGTCCACCTCTGAATGGCTCAAGAAAAACAAAATGAAGATTTTGGAGTGGCCTAGTCAAAGTCCTGACCTGAATCCTATTGAAATGCTGTGGCATGACCTTAAAAAGGCGGTTCATGTTCGAAAACCCTCCAATGTGGCTGAATTACATCAATTCTGCATAGATGAGTGGACCAATATTCCTCCACAGCGCTGTAACAGACTGATTGCAAGTTATCGCAAACGCTTGATGCATGTCTGTAAGGGTGGCCCAACCAGTTATTAGGTTTAGGGGGCAAACACTTTTTCACACAGGCCATGTAGTTTTGGATTTTGTTTTATAATAAAAACCTTCATTTAAAAACTTCATGTTGTGTTTACTTGTGTTATCTTTTACTAATATTTAAATTTGTTTGATGATCTGAAACATTAAAGTGTGACAAACATGCAAAAATTTAAGAAATCAGGAAGGGGGCCAGCACTTTTTCACACCACTGTATATGTTTTTGAAAAATGTCTTAAAAATGCCCCCCTCCACCCCTCAAATTAAAAAAAATCCCCTCTCACAAGATCACCTAGATGGGAATCAAAATGCCATTCACGCCTGAAATAAAGTCCCAAACATCTGATTGGATCATCACTATAAATAATTCTACATGATAAAAAGGAGGCTCTAAAAAGATCTGTATCGGTGATCATATCGGCAGATAGTGCTTTCTGTGATCGACGATCGGTGATCGGCCTCAAAAATCCTGATCGGAGCACCCCTAATTATTACACTGATTGCACTCAATCAGCCGTGATTATTTTTTCAGTGTTCACATCTGTGTTTGGGCGTTCATTAGTTGCTACGGTCTTTTGGAGAATAGTCTATTCATTGTCACAAAATTCTGATTATTTTTTAGGACAGCTCACGATTCACAATATATTTGTACATTCGTTAATGGGTTTGTCTTTTGTGTGGACTATTATGGTGTCTGGACGTCCAGCAATCGGCGTGTTAATTCTGACAATACATGTCACAATTTCCGGGTCCAAATGTTCTGTCACCTGCAAAAAGCAAACAAGCGGTTCAAATATACACTTGCGGTGTGCTGTAATACCCATGAAAATGCCTTTGAAAAACCTTTATCTTCAAACTGAAATCTCAGATGGCCAGACAGTGATTCATGAATGGTTAAAATATTGGTGTCTGGACACTGTGAGCTTAGAGACTGCAGTGCGCACTGCAAGTTTTTAGAAGCTTAGCTTAAATGTAAATAAATAGTGTTTAGAAATGACTGGGGAGATGGTATTTTCATATGGAGATAGATTTGTTGCATAATTCCAAATAAATAGATTATGATCCACGCATTTGTGCATCGCTCTCTGTACATTTGTGAATGACTTTCTGTGCATTTGTGGATCGCTGCGTGCATTTGTGGATTTTGAAACATTTGAAACGTGTTACGATGGGTCAGCGAAATGTGATTGGCTTGAGTTGACGGTGGTTGAAGTCCACACATTTGTGAATTTGTCAGCGTTTTGTTTCAAAAGCCACAAATGCATGCAGCGATCCACAAATGTACGGAACGTGATTCACAAATGAATGCCAGGCAAAGTTGTCTTTGTAGAGTAAAAATATGTTTGTGAATGTTTTTTATTTGCAGATCTCATTTTATTTATTTGTGAATTTTGTTTTAATTTTTGTTTTAATTGACATTTTTGTATAACTCATAGATTTATTTGTACGTCTCATTCTATTTTGCTTGTCAATATGTTTAATTTTTGTTAATCTCTTTAAATGTATTTGTGGATCATAATCTGTTTATTTGGAATTATGCAACAAATCTATCTCCATATTCTCCACTGAAGCAAGTAGACATTTGGACCTGGAAACTCTGTGTGTGTTTGGTTGTGTGTGTGTGTGGTGTGTGTGTGGTGTGTGTTGTGTGTGTGTCGTGTGGTGTGGTGTGTGGGTGGGTGTGTGGTTTGTTGTTGTGTGTGTGCGTAAACGTGCGTGTAACCTTTATTAACGGCAACGATTTTAAACGGCAAAAAAAAAAAAAAAAACAGAGAAACAAATATAGACATAATTAGCGTAGCTGCTGTTCCAACCAAGCAAAATTTATTTGTTTGACCCAAGCTAAAGAATAATAATGTGCACTTGATCAGATACTGTATATTTGCAGTACAAGATTATGAGATGCATTTATTTGAATGCTTGGCCAAAGAGGTTTGTCTTTAATCTAGATTTAAACAGAGAGAGTGTGTCTGAACCCCGAACGTTATAAGGAAGGCTATTCTAGAGTTTGGGAGCCAAATGCAAAAAACTCTACCTCCTTTAGTGGACTTTCCTATCCTAGGTACTACCAAAAGTCCAAAAAGAGTTTTGCGACCTTAGGGAGCATGATGGATTGTAGCTTGGTAGAAGACTAGTTAGATACGCAGGAGCTAACCCATTAAGGGCCTTATAGGTAGTAATAGTTGTTTGGGGCAAGCCGTGTGAGATCGCCGATACACGATATTATCGTGCGTGCGTGCGTGCATGGGTGGGTGGGGGCAAGAGAGAGACTCTCTGTACTTATCATAGGCTATTTCATAACTATTTGGTGTTTTAAACCGCGCGCGCGAGAGAGAGGGAGACTATGGAAGCACCACAAATCTAAATATATACTTTCAAACATACTGATAAACTACCATGTTAAATATTTGAAATGGCTATATTTCATATATCTTTGATCAACAGTCAGACTCCTTATTAGGACCGCACGTCCTGTAACAAGTTTGTCACCTCAGATCACGAAAGTTAGATCCGTCTAAAATGTCTGCGTCCAACGGTGAAAATCAAAAGTAGATTATTTTAAAACCAACATTTAAACACTAAATTTGGAATAAACAACACGTTAAATTAAAAGTATTTAAAACCGGGTAAGTTCATATATTGGAGGAAATTAAATTGAACGATACACAGCAGACAGCGCTCAGGATGCCCCATGCCCCCAATGTTTCCCCTGCCTTATATTATGGGCGAGTTCTGCGTTTCTCTGTGTTAATGAATGGCACAGATGTGCGATTTTGTTTACTACTCTTACTGAAGCGCGCATGACGCTTGCAGTGATTTTAGCATCTGCCGTCTTACTAAATGACATAAATACATTAACAACATCTCCAGAACTGCTCTGAGAGTCACTTCATGAGCATTTGACTGTTTAATTTGTGTAAAACTATGAGTAAAACTATCCTCATATCATATACACACAGAAATGTAATGGTATTCACTCAACCCGTCAAATAAAAGTTTGGTTTAACTTGAAGACATCGCGGCAGCAATATATTACTTACTATTGTTCAGTAAAACGTACGTAATAGGCTACTATGATGCTAAAACACAGAATTTGGTAACAATAAAACATAAGGTTGGAAAAAATAAAACATTTCATAGGGCCCTAAACATGTAATTTGTGTTAAACTTTTAATAAATTGATGTTAAATTGTTTGTTTCATGATTTGAATTAATTATTAGACATGCTTTTTGATGAATAAAATACCTTTACATTAAAAATGAGTCCCCCCCCCCCCCCAAAAAAAAGCCGTAAACCTAGGGGAAACACTGCGCCCCATGACGAGCCCAATGCGCTGCCACAGAAACAAGAATGAGATGCGTCCTAACATAACTGTGGCATTAAATTCAGTTAGTCAGGGCTCGGTTAAAATATTACACATATATATAGGCCGTTCAGATTACTTGTTAAAATGCAATGAAATACCTTATATCAGCAGACGATGTACGTCTGTGTTTGGAGACTCCTTCACCGGCTACAGGCTCCTCATTTGCGCGCGTGTGTGTAATACAGTGTTGAATGAAAAAGCGTGGCAATTTGATAATAATAGCCAAATTATAATGGGCCGCCTAATAATAATAATAATAATAATAATAATAATTTAATACATTAATAGGAGAATGATCCTAATATCATCTTGACTATCGACAAAGACATGTGCTATTGTTGATATCTCTGACTATCGTCGATACACGATACTACCATCTATCAGCACAACCCTAATATATATATATATTTGTAACTATACAGAACTTAATAGGTAGCCAGTGCAGAGACTGTAAAATTGGGGTAATATGATCATATTTTTTTTTGACCTGGTAAGGACTCTAGGTGCTGCATTTTGGACTATCTGTAGCTTTTTTATTGAAGATGCAGGACAAAAAAAAAAAAAAACCACCTCGCATTGCAGTACTCTTCCAGTCTAGAGTTCATGAATGCATGAACTAGCTTTTCTGCATCAGAAACAGGTAACATGTTCATATCAAATATGATTTTCAAAAGACAAGTTGCTATCTAATATAACACCCAGCCTCATCACTCAGGGTTACAGCCCATCAACTCTGTTTCTGTGTACACAAGCTAGTGCTCATCCACCCGCCAAAAGTCTGGCCTTCATTCCCAAATGCATAGCTCACCCCAGTGATCTACTGCCATGGACCAGTCCAACTGACATATGTATCATATTTTCTTTTGGCCCGTGTGTCCAAACCATAGTTACCAGTGATGTAGAGTCAACAGTAATCACATCAAAAGAAATATAGACTCACATAAACTGGCTCGTTGTTTGGTTTTCCTTGGTTTACTGCCAGCATCACCTTCTTTCAGCTACACGTTTGTCTATCTCGTCATCGGTGCGAGCTGAATTCAGGTTTAAATCCATTTAAGTAGCTGTGAGGTGTGATAAGGAAGCCTCTTTTAAGAGTGTCCAAACCATGGCCCTCCTGTTGGCTGCTGGTTTTTATGTCCTAATGGCATTGGCCACTCTCTTATCTGTCTGTCACACAAGCCCTGCACCGAAAGCTTCATTACCCAGCACCCATGGAGTCATCCTTTAATACGAGACAGTAATCATTAGGAGCTGGTCCAGTGTATTCACCGGAAAATTAATTCGGCATCTCTCGCAGAAGTCGATAGGTGACTCCCTCAGCCTCTTGATGTGAGGTATTTATAACAAGTTGTTTGTCATTGGGGGAGTATCGATGGTGACCAGGGAGGAAATTGTGGGTAGTTGAGCAGTCAAATAAAAGTGACCTCTGTGTGTAGGAGACTGTCAGAACAAGAAAAAAGTCCCTGAGTGTGGTTTTACTTCCTTTATTCAGCACTCTAGCTACTGTTGTTCATTTCAGGGACTGTCTAATCGGTGTGCTGTATTGATAAGATTATTATTTTGTAGCCAAGTGGAGTCCTATCTGAAACTGGTACTTGCAAAAGCATAAATCACTATTGCTGTTGCTCATATCTTTAAAAACCAATAACCTGTGTAACTGACAAGTCTACCTTAATATTTATATATTAATTTATTTTTAATTCGATGGTTTGTATGTTTAAAAGAGAAGAAAATAACAATAAAAATATAAAAAGCTGCTGATTGATTGATTAAAAGGTATTATTAATTTAATCACCTATGGTTGATTGATTGAATCAGATGAATCACAGTGAATTGCATATCTCATGATTTGCTAATGTAGATGAATCGAAAATATTATTGTGGCAAATGTGTGAGGCATTGAATTGGCAAAATAGTGTACATATTGTTAACATAAGAGCAGGTCATATGGGTTTTTGAAAAATATCTCTTTTGTAGTTTATAACGTAGCTATCCTTAAATGAAAACAATCTGCAAAGTTGTTAATCAAAAAAGTGCATGATAAATAAAGATATTGTCTCTCAAAAGAGAGAGTCGATTCTGAATCGCCTTAACGAGTCGTCATATTTTCTAATCTTTTGCCTGTTACCGGTATACGTCACTGGGTAACACATTTGCATAATCCCCGCCTGCCCGCGAAATACGAACAGAGTCTGACCTGCCCACAGACACTTCCGCTAGTTAGTGTGTTTACATCATGTTGAGAAGACACTGTGTTCAGGGATACCACAGAAATACAATTTGAACCTTTTGTTGTGTGCTCGTGATTTTACCAAGGACTGCTTCTATAATCTTGACTTTTAATCGGCTTCTAATCTTCTTTATTTGGACCAACAAGCTCTCCGAACCACAACCTGTAAGTACGATTGATACGTTATGTGTACATTTTCAATTGAGTGCTCAAAATATCTAGTTTTTGTGCTAATATGTGATGTATACCTAGTGCAGCTTTAGGTTTCCAGGTAAAGCACAATATTACTGTTTTACTGAAGTGGTTCTGATAGTTCACTGTGAACCCACTATTTCCTAGGAATGTGTCGATTAATGTAGACTGATGTTGTTCTAATAATTACTTCGTTTAATAATAAAGAATGTAGTGTAGCACACAGACTTTATAATCATTGTGAAATTGCTGTTATAGGGTTAATGCGGGAGAGACGAGCGAGTTAGTTAGGCTGCTGCTCCTGTGATACAGCTGTTCTGCGTTCTGATTAAAAGTTAAGACAGAGCGTCTTTTGTCTGTCGTTCTTCAAACATTACAGTAGACATATTTTGGTTTACAAACTGTATCATATAATCAGTAAGTCACGATAGCACTCGGCTAACGTATCCACCATTATCGTTTTACGTGTTCACAGTTTAGCAGCTAAACTTTAGCTGTGGGCACGATTTGCTTGCACAAGTGTTTTTGTATTTTATGTCATTTATTTTAAGAACAGATTGGAGCACTATATTATTGTTTTATGTAAAGGTGCTTTGTCAATGGTAGCCCTCGCTAACTTGCTCAAGGACTCCTCTCTGTGCCAATCACAACAGGCTTGGCCAGCTGACCAATCAGAGCAGAGTAGGGTTATGGAAGGGAGGGGTTTGCTCCGAACTTGCTTGGAACGACTCTTTTCAAAATCATTGGCAAATTAATCAAATATTAAATGTATATTCTGAGAAAATTACAATCTTAGATGCATTTAAACCTGTTGTAGAGGACTCCATCACAATATTAGGACACTTTAAAATACCATATGACCTGCTCTTTAACATATCATTGAGCATAAGCTGTTCGCTGGCCTACAGAATACAGAAATCCATTGTTCAAACTATTTTTTCAATCTGTTTTCATAAAAAATTTAATATTGGCCTATTTTTCAATATTTTTGTTGCTTTATGTACATTTTTGGTCATTGCATCACATCTTACCAATTTCTTGGTGTCTCACACCTTGAACAATGCATTTGTATAATGCCACTTCTGTTCTGTTGCGCTCTGCCTAGCTGTTGAAATGACCAAATCATTGGTTTAACAAAGTGTTTGCTGTGAGTTAAGGTGTGGTCACCTTTACCTGTTGTTCTGCAAATTTTCACAGGCAAAATCCAGTCATTTCAGTTGAGGTTGTTTGGGAATTTTGTGTGTGGGCAAAAGATTTCCTTGCACACATTTCACATTTGGTTCAGTTGGTCATGCTTATTTACTACTTTGACCCTCAGAAAGCTGCTTGTGCTTCATATACTATTGACAATAGACAACAAACCATTTTCCTTAGTGTGATCACAACTTTTCATTTGGTAGGTTTGTGACTTCTCACTGTGGTGGTTTGTGCCCAGATGAAACTATATGAGATTACTCTTCTCAACAGCTGTTTGCTAGTGGTCACTGGGCTGCAAGGGCTGTTTTATTTTATTTTTTCTTTGGAGAGGTGTGGGGGTTGGGTTTGGGCTCAGTCTCTATGATTTACTGCAGCCGAAAGACCAGCTGCCCCTCTGTGTCTGTTCAGACTAACCCTCCTCCTCCTCCTCCTCCTCCTCCTCCTCCTCCTCCTCCATAGCCAGCTCAGGCACTCTGCCATTGCATGTGTTCATCCCAGACCCGGGGAAGTGGACATTGCTACCGGTCTCTAATAAAACAATCTACTTCAGAACCGCTGCTTAAACTAATGACATTCTTGTATTAGGAGTGTGGTTTTGTATTGATATCTGTGTCTTTAACAAGATGGAGGTTTAGATTTGAGTAGATCGCCATATTTTGACCTGGGGTGAACTGTTGGGACTGTAGGCCGCTCTGGGGGAAGGGTTGAGTGTGTGCGAGGGGGAGAGACCAATTTCAGCCTGGTGCAAATGATTTGACAGCATGAATCAGCCAGCAGCCTTGTACGGAAATGAAATTAGGGGCCCATTTAGCTAACAAAGCTACACAAATTTGGACAAGCACCAAACAGATCTTTTACTTGTGGAATTAAACTGAGAATCTAAAAAAAAGTCTGAACAGACATGAGTTGAATTTCTTTTTTCTTTTCTCCCTCTCTCTAAACCAGCTCAGGTATTGCCGCGATCGGATCCATTGGCTACTTTTACATGCAACCAAATAATCCATTTGTAATCGGATTGATGGCTCAATCGGACTGAAAAGCCTTCATGTAAACACCTTAATCGATACGATTGAGCTCGATCGGAATTAAATTTCGATCGGATTGAAGTGGGTGGTTTATTCCTTTTCTAATACGATTGAGAGTGCATGTAAACACTCGATCGGATTGAACCCCGAAACTGAAAGAACTGCGCATGTGCAATGACACAGAAATAGCGTAATGACGTATGACGCGCATAACGAGCGGTTCTTCCTTTTGAATAAAGTGTTGTATAAATGCGTGTCCTGTCATTATAAAACTCTCCTTTCACTCGGCAACTATGAAGTGGAGCAGGACAACCTCCCACCAGTCCTTGTTTTGGATTCTCATCCACAGGCAACCCGTTTTGTGCGCGGGGAGGGGCATTTTTTACTGCATGATAAATATGAGCAGCACGGCACAGCAGTTTATATTTATCCATAAATTAATAAATATTAATTCTGCTGTTAAAAACAAATAAATAAACCGTGTAGGAGAGTGGTTATTATGTGCAAACAGTGAGAAACTCTATATTTGTGCGGTGTGCGCATGTAAAAAAAAATCAATTCCGATTTGAAGCTTGTGACATATAAACACACACATCAACTCGACCACTTTCTTTAGCGTTTATGCAAACACTACATTCAGCTTCATCAATCGGAAAGAATTCAGTCCGATTGAACCAAAAATTGCATGTAAACGTAGCCATTGTCACAATTGGATCTGTCTGTGATATTACTGAACCTTTCTTGACAGGTAACTACATAATTGAGTTGACCAGTGAAATCAGCTGTGGGATGGGGTTTGCGCTTTACTGGTTTGGGGAAAAAGAAACCACTGCAATTCTTCTGGCTCAAATTACCTTGAATTTGTACTCTATTCAGTGCCTGATCATAAATCCTACAAGCTATAACTATTATGACTTATATGTCTTTTAAATGATGTTACATAGCATGTAACTCAAGATGTTGGTTTTAAAGGGATGAATTGAAATGAAAATTCTGTCAATAATTACTCACCCTCATGTCGTTCCAAAAATGTAAGCCCTTTGGATAAAAAAACCTAAGATATTTTTGATGAAATCTGAGAGCTTTCAGACCCTGCATAGACAGCAATGCATGTTTCAACGGGTGTAACGGTTAACAAAATTCACGGTTCGGTATGTTTTTGGTATGTTTCTGATACGGGGAACAGGGTAATTCATTACGTCACAATGTTGGAAATATTTCTGTTTTAAACCATGAAGGCGAGCCAATAGATATCACACAAGCAACGTGCAAACTTTGCGCAAGAATTATGCCGGTAAACGTCTTAATCTCAGTCAATTCACTGTGCAGAAAGTGAAAGTAAAAACGGAGTGACAGAGTAATGACGGAGCTTTCGGCATCTGACGCCGCATATTCTCTTAGAGACGAATCTACTTAAATATGTACATAGGATGCATATATACATGTACATACAGTGGGTACGGAAAGTATTCAGACCCCCTTAAATTTTTCACTCTTTGTTATATTGCAGCCATTTGCTAAAATCATTTAAGTTATTTTTTTCCCTCATTAATGTACACACAGCACCCCATATTGACAGAAAAACACAGAATTGTTGACATTTTTGCAGATTTATTAAAAAAGAAAAACTGAAATATCACATGGTCCTAAGTATTCAGACCCTTTGCTGTGACACTCATATATTTAACTCAGGTGCTGTCCATTTCTTCTGATCATCCTTGAGATGGTTCTACACCTTCATTTGAGTCCAGCTGTGTTTGATTATACTGATTGGACTTGATTAGGAAAGCCACACACCTGTCTATATAAGACCTTACAGCTCACAGTGCATGTCAGAGCAAATGAGAATCATGAGGTCAAAGGAACTGCCTGAAGAGCTCAGAGACAGAATTGTGGCAAGGCACAGATCTGGCCAAGGTTACAAAACAAATTTCTGCTGCACTTAAGGTTCCCAAGAGCACAGTGGCCTCCAAAATCCTTAAATGGAAGACGTCTGGGACGACCAGAACCCTTCCTAGAGATGGCCGTCCGGCCAAACTGAGCTATCGGGGAGAAGAGCCTTGGTGAGAGAGGTAAAGAAGACCCCAAAGATCACTGTGGCTGAGCCCCAGAGATGCAGTCGGGAGATAGGAGAAAGTTGTAGAAAGTCAACCATCACTGCAGCCCACCAGTCGGGGCTTTATGGCAGAGTGGCCAGACGGAAGCCTCTCCTCAGTGCAAGAAACATGAAAGCCCACATGGAGTTTGCTAAAAAAAAAACACCTGAAGAACTCCAAAATGGTGAGAAATAAGATTATCTGGTCTGATGAGACCAAGATAGAACTTTTTGGCCTAATTCTAAGCGGTATGTGTGGAGAAAACCAGGCACTGCTCATAACCTGTCCAATACAGTCCCAAAAGTGAACCATGGTGGTGGCAGCATCATGCTGTGAAGGTGTTTTTCAGCTGCAGGGACAGGAAGACTGGTTGCAATCGAGGGAAAGATGAATGCGGCCAAGTACAGGGATATCCTGGACGAAAACCTTCTCCAGAGTGCTCAGGACCTCAGACTGGGCCGAAGGTTTACCTTCCAACAAGACAATGACCCTAAGCACACAGCTAAAATAACGAAGGAGTGGCTTCACAAAAACTCTGTGACTTTTCTTGAATGGCCCAGCCAGAGCCCTAACTTAAACCCAACTGAGCATCTCTGGAGAGACATAAAAATTGCTGTCCACCAACGTTTACAATCCAACCTGACAGAACTGGAGAGGATCTGCAAGGAGGAATGGCAGAGGATCCCCAAATCCAGGTGTGAAAAACTTGTTGCATCTTTCCCAAAAAGACTCATGGCTGTATTAGATCAAAAGGGTGCTTCTACTAAATACTGAGCAAGGGTCTGAATACTTAGGACCATGTAATATTTCAGTTTTTTTTTTTTAATAAATCTGCAAAAGCAACATTCTGTGTTGTTTGTCAATATGGGGTGCTGTGTGTAAATTAATTGAGGAAAAAAAAATTTACTTAAATGATTTTAGCAAATGGCTGCAATATAACGAAGAGTGAAAAATTTAAGGGGGTCTGAATACTTTCCGTACCCACTGTATATAACCGTATACAGCTTACTGTTTTAATTTATTCCCTTAATATTTCTCTTGCAGGGCTCCAGACTGCGACCATTTTTTCTACCTGTGCGAGTAAATTTTGTGCGCAGTCGCACTGGCGCGACCACCGTGTTATTCAACTCGCGCTGCCATTTCTGTCACATATGAGAGACAGCAAACGAAACAAAAGCATAACAAAATCCCACTCATTTTAGCTGCGCAGCGCAGACCGCAACGCAAACAAATTAGCCTGAGCTCAGAACAGCTTTACTCAGGAACCAGAGTTGATTTCGCGACACTGTTACAGCACAGCGCTGCGAGATCCACTGAGAACCGTTTGAATTCGCCGCAGAATGAATAAAGATTGCTGCAAGATCTAGTGAGATGCGTTCAAATTTTAAACCGATCAAACGGTGCTGATGCAGAAAACCAAAAGCAGTAACGCGAACCATGGTGTTGTGGCAGAAATGGTCAAATGTTATTGCATTATTCATTTCAGGGTTTGTACAGCCTTTTGAAAGAGAAATTCAAGCAATTTTCAAAGACTTACAAGCATTTCACACAACTCTTTCCAGCACTTGAAAGCTCCAAAATGATCCAATTTGAATGTATTTTCAATGGGATGACCAAAATATACTGTGGTGAACAAACACTTATGTAAAATTAAAGTCTATTTATTAGGAAAGCATTTGTCAGTAATCCAGTTAAAATGGGGAAAATATGTGAATGATTGCATTGCAGGCTGATTTAAAGGGGTCCTATTATGCTTTTTCACTTTTTGAATTTTAGTCAGTGTGTAGTGTGTATGTTTGGGCATAAAAAAGATCTTCAAACTTACAAATCTCAGTCCACTCCAAAGGGAGATATTTCGTTTTTAAAAAATCCCTTTTCAAGAACTACAGCGAACGGCTCGTTTGAACTACAGCATTTATTTTCCGGGTTTTGTGATTAGAATATCATTAAAATAATTCCCGCCTACAGAAACTCGAATGGTTGGGGGGTGGAGAGGGATGAGGTCGTGGTTAGAACGCTTGGTTGAGTGCATCAGACGACACGACGAAGAAGAAGTGCTGCTGCAGCCTCAAGTTCTCGCAAGTTATTACACATGCGCCTGAATAATTATGTATGTAAATATGTATGTTACAATTATGAAAACGTTTCTTTAAATTGCTGAAAGTACAGTACTGGACAATGATGTAATCTGCAGAATTTACACTTCAATTATGAGACTACAGTGTTTCCCATACATTGAATTAGGGTGTTTTTATATCTCTGTATTTCTGAAGGAAACCCACTGTCTTCAGAAAAATGGATGTCATTTTCATTTAATCTTGCATGTAATGTCTGATAAAGCAGTGTATTTTTGAGCGGAGCGCTGCTTTGTGTACAGCCATTACCAGGGAAACCTCGATCTCTACCACTCCAACAGCGCCTCCTGCTGGCAGAGAACGAGTTTGCATATATATACCGCCTGGGAAACACTGGACTATGGTATAAATAAATTCAACTGTATAACAGTTTCACTGCAATTCATGCTATAATGTTAGATTATTAAATAACAATAAAAAAATAATACATATGCACTTATCTGTACATAGTAAATGCAGTTATTTTTAAGCGGTTGTTGACATCCTATCTAAAACGTGATTTAGCCAAAAAAAAAAAAAACAATAACGTTACCACTCTATTATGTCTTGCAATATCTGTGCGTGCAAAGGTTCTGTGCGATCCTCTTGTTCAATATTCTCTGGGTCTGAATCCGGCTCAAATTGATATGGCAATATTGACGCCATCCTTAACTAAACTTGCTGCTTTGGCAAGAGGCGGGGCAGTACTGAAACACTGTCTAAGCTGTTCACCAATCACAACGCACTGGGACAGCTAACCAATCACATCACATTTCGTTTTTCGGAAGTCGGGCGTTCATCAAACCCAGAACTAATCAAGCTGTTTGTGCCAGGATGGGGAGAAAGATATTGTAATAATGTAAATTATGTAAAAAAAATAATGCGTTTTTTGAACCACCAAGCATGAGAGTAGGGGAACGATTAATTGCATTTGCTAATATCGCAATATGAAAATATGCATTTGCGATAATATCGCAATATGAAAATATGCATTTGCGATAATATCGCAATATGAAAAAATGCGATTTTTCAATCACAAAGGCTGCGATTACACTCGGTCACGTGACACGCGAGAGTAAAGAGGTGTGTTGGACTTGAAGATCAATCGGTGTATGACATCAAAGTACAGCGAGAGAAAGCATAAGGAGGCGTCTGCTCTCTTATAGCTCTCGCAGTACTTTCATGACACACAAAACTCAAGTTGTTTGATGACACACACCAATCAGTCTTAGCAGCGCTGCTTCAAGTCGAACACATCTAAGCAGTCTTTAGAGGAAGCATCAAGTTGGCACGCTATAGTGTTGCCAAGTCCGCGGTTTGGGGAACCCCTCCAAAAAATGTGTATTTTACCCCCTGGAACGCGATTTCGATGGTGGACCCCCCTCGAAACGCGATTGGGCAGAAAAAAGAAAAGAAATAAAACAGTAAACTGAACAGCCAAAGGACATAACTTAGAATGGGAGATGGATCGGTTTGTGAAAGGTAAGAGAAAAGCAATAGATGAAGTCGCACATACCCAGGCAGGTGCTGGTCATTCAAAAACTAAATGCAGAAAATATTACGAGGCATATCTTGCTCTCGGCTTCACTCAATGTGTCTATACCGGACGCTACAGTTGTCGCGCCGCAACAGCTCTACACTGGACGCGACAAAGCGACCGTTGCAAATCATTTTAACTTTGTGTCAGTACGTCATAAATTGAACAAGGCATCAGTTTAATGGTGGGTTTTGTCGTGTCGCGCTGCAGATTTTCTTATAGGTTTAAAGGGGGGCACGACCAAAAATGTTTGAGAACCACTGGTCTAAAGTTAACAGATAGTGTTTAAAAAGTGCAGTGCATATGTTTACATATGTTTATTACAGTGATTTTGAATTACCTAGTGTGGTAAAGCAACAGATTTGTTTTTATCTACTTTAGTTTGTGTGATTTGTTACAGACTTTCATAGTAATGTTTACACCAGGCTTATTTGTCAGTGCTTTATGTTGTCACAATTATTACATGGTTACAAGGTTGGAAGTTCAACAAATCAGTCAATATACTGTGACTGTTGTTGTTAAATAAAAATGTAATTCATATTAATTCATGCATCACCTAATTTCCTCGTAACAAAGGCCTGGCCTACAGAAAATAACATTCATGTTTAATCTATCTAATATTGTGTTTGTCATACTATACAATGATTTATAGCTATTTGTTGAATAATACAGAACATAAAGAACTTTAAAAAATTGCATATTAAATCACAATCGCAATATTGGTAAAAAAAAAATCGCAATTAGATTATTTTCCACAATCGTTCAACCCTACTAGAGCAGTTCTAGTACACCCCAAACAAATTCAAGACATTGTAATAACAGAGATAACTAGGACCCCTTTAAGGTGTGCCCCTAAATTTTCTGCTTGTGCTCCTAAAAATTTTCCGTCAGGGGCTACAGTGCTCCTAGTAAAAAATAGTTAGTATTGATAGTATTAATATTTTAATTATAGGCCTAGGCTATAATTCATTGTATAATAGGCTAGACCTGTTTTAAAATAACTTTTTTTTTTTTTTTACAACATGGAATTGAGAGTAAATAGCCAATCTTTTGTTATTCCTCGCGTGGGTGGGGTGGGGGTGTTAGTTATGCTATAATATTGCAGGGCAAATTAATTGTATTTTAATAATAAAAGTAACCTAATAATAAAACCTAATAAGAATAAGAATGTAACAGGCCTACATTAATTGGAAATGCCAAATCCTCTTAATATAGCCAATAATTGATGTTTTTGACAATATCTCTGGCTATCATCGATACATGATCATCTTTCGACGCACCCCATGTTAGGGGGAGGTTATGGCGTCACTGGGCAGACAGCACGTTGCCTGTTACGTCTTGTTGAGCGCAGTGGCAGTGAGAACAATATATTTCACACACTTTAAACTCTTTTATTTTCCAAATGAAATAGGAATAGTCCAACGGATCGTTCGTTTTGTAATGCGTACCGAACGGTTCAATACGAATACGTGTATCGTTTCACCCCTAGTAAGGACATCATTAAAATCAGATATAAATATAACGATATAATGTCAATATAACGTCAGTGGTTCAACCGTTATTTTATGAAGCTATGACAATACTTTATGCACAAAGAAAACAAAAATAATGACTTTATTCAACGATTGCTTCTCTTCTAGGTCAGTCTCCTCCACCATTCACGACAGTACCACGACACATGCTTTGCACATATCGTTTACTCTACACACAATCACTGCAATCCTTAGTGTCATTACATTATTTTTACACTTCAAAGTTACCCTTTTTCATTTATAAAACAATCTGTGTTTGAATTTTAATGTTTTTTACCAGTGGGTTCAGATGTTAGGTTATTTTAAATGGCTTGAACAAGATACAGATTTTTATATAGCTTTTGATTACAAAAGACTTTCACAACACCCAGGTGGAGAACAATCTTTTAACTGACATGCATAACCTGGGAATAATTCTGTCAGATGTACACCGTAATGCAGACACACAACGTTAACATGTAAGCAGAAAATGGAGAGCTTAAATGTGTCTTTTGTCTTATTCACTACACTAGGTTAAATTTGAAAATACATCTTTGCATTATGTAAGTAGTAGAATGCTGTGGCAGTACTGAAACCCCTAGCAATCATACTAGTAAAGCTGGGTTTGCTCTGAAAGACAGACGCAGGTCATGGTTTAGACAACTGGAATCTCCCCCCTGGTGAGACCTTTGCATTTTGGTTGGTGGTTTCTATAAACAGACTGTTGCCAGCCACATCTAATCCATGAGTATTTCTGTTACGAGAGCTATGCCTCGCGTACACACAAAGAATATCATTTTCCCATGTCTGTATGTGGTAGTCTGTTTCAAGGCCTCTCATGGCATGCTCACAATCCCTCTGTTGTGCATATGCCAGTGCTGTGGGCGGACTGTATACATATCTTCTCCTTAAAACATTAGCAAGCCTTACCTTTCACTGCAGTATCATCAGTATGTTGTTGCTAAACATTGATGTCAGTATGTTGGTAATGTGGTCATTCAGATTGCTTCACATTCTGAAATGTTTAAGTCCTTTTGGTCAGTGGTTTTTTAACTAGTCGCTGGTCTATTATGATGGCTTGTGGACAACACGGAAAGTGCAACTAATCAATATTGATAGGTTGTGTGACATGAATTCCCTCGAATATTAATTATAATTAACAAAATTATGAGAGGTAAAAGAAAATATGACCCATATATGACCCATAATACAATATATGTATTAAGGATAAGCATGGTTTGTGCTGACCACGGTAGGTTTTGTGTATTGAATTATTTGTGCATGAACCCATTTTGTGCTGAAAATAATTTTGGTGCTTTGTTGAAGCGCCACTTGATGTTGAATGTACAATTTGGGTCCTGAAGCAAAACCAGTTGAGAACTACTGCTGTAGATCATTCAGAGCTACAATCACAACCACTGTCACTTGTACTTTCACAAGCCTTGTAAAATTAGGTCAATCCTTTTCTGTTGGCCTCTAGACTCTGATTGATTGGAAATTGAATTCTGTGATAGGAGGGTGACAGACATGACCTCTGAACTCTATGAAATTGTAGCCTGTGCACGTCAGCAGTTACCTTGCATGAATGTTTTAGGATAAGCAGAGCTCTGAAACTGAAATTTAATTGAATTAACTGAAGTATGTCAGTTAATTGATTTGCATCATATTTAACTGTTTGAAGGTACGATAACTGTACGATATGTAAGGTACGATAACGATTAACAGATTGAACACGATAAATCGCAAGGAAAACGCAATCACGATTAGGCAAAAGCTGAGATTGTCATGTGCATCTTGTCAGTGAAGCACGGCTCTGTGATCAGTAGTAAATCTCCATCCGAGGGCCAGAGGGCGCTCTCGCATGGAAACTCCAAATACGCCCCTGCAGAAGAAATCCAGGAAATCCCTATAGCAGTTGCTGAATAAACAGAAGAATTAACTGCTTCCATTAATTCAACGTGACTAATAAACACACGACTACGACAAAATATGATTTACGGAGTTCTATTATAATTATTATTTGAAAATTTTTATTTTTATAAAGTATATGATAATGCAATGCTAATCGACATTGCCTTTATCACTGCTTAGAATACTATGAAATATGTTGCGTGCCTTATTCTGTTTAAGAAGCCACATCATCTCACAAGAAGGATTTATTTCAAACACTCGACTGACGTTATGAAGTGAGTTTGGAGTAAAAACATGTTATTAAATGTGGTATTTTCACGTACTTTCAGATAGAGCAGCATTTATTACACAGAGCCGTAGTTCACTGAGAAGCTACGCAAACAGCTTTCATTATCGCGAACGATTTCTTCGATTTCAAAATCGCACAATTAAATCGTATATAAAGAGAAGAAATGGTTGAATAAAGTCTTTATTTTTGTTTTATTTGCACACAAAAACTATTCTCATAGCTTCTTGAAATCAAGCTTGAACCACTGATGTCACATGGACTATTTTAACAATGTCCTTACTAGCTTTCTGGGCCTTGAACGTGGTAGTTCTGTTGCTGTCTATGGATGGGCAGAAAGCTCTCGGATTTCATCAAAAATATCTTAATTTGTGTTCTGAAGATGAACAAAGGTTAATTAATGACAATGTTCAATTTTGGGTGAACTATCCCTTTTAAAGTTTTTTTTTTTTCATAAAACTATAGATGGCAACAAAGAACCATTATAAGCTCAATAAAAACACAGTAAGTATAAATATGCAGAAGTTTCAATGTGATTTGTGATTGATTTTCTCATCATATGGCTTCAGAAGACTTGGAATACAGTGCAGAATAGAAGCTGTTCTATTCCACAGAAGAAAGTCATATGAGTTTGGAAAAACTGTTTTGAAGAATTTTCATTTTTGGCCAAATGTGAAGTGAAGAACATCAAAGTGCTCATCCTGGACTGAACTGTTCCTTTATTCCTTTACAAATAGAGCATGAGGGTTAAAAGGTAGGCTACTCTAGATCAACAGTGTTTATTATCACTGCTCCATGCAACAAAAAAGCCTGTTTAGCCACAGTTTCCGTTAATTTTGCCCAGATGTCAAATTACAGTTTTGGGACAAGATAAATGCCCAAGGAATGTGGGAGGGCACAGGGTTACGGGCTGTAATGTTATTGGTGTTTTCAGGAGGAGTGGATTTATTTTACATGGATCACCACTTTTCACGCCATCTCAATGGGGATTGTGTTCAGTAGGTGGAGCAACAGTGGATATGGCCTCCAGATTTTATATCAACAAACAAAACTAGCTGTATATCTTGTTGTATAAAGGGAAATTAACAAACCCACCAATCAAAGTCTCCTGAGAGCTGTGGCTTACACATGCGATTGTGAATCTAGACTATACGAAGATTCACGGTGACCATATTGCCTGTTTATGTGCCGATTGCTGCCAATAGTCAAGTACGAGTACACCCTCCCT
This sequence comes from Sinocyclocheilus anophthalmus, assembly GCA_018155175.1. Taxonomy (NCBI): domain Eukaryota; kingdom Metazoa; phylum Chordata; class Actinopteri; order Cypriniformes; family Cyprinidae; genus Sinocyclocheilus; species Sinocyclocheilus anophthalmus. The sequence continues at coordinate 125,111 of JADLZN010009029.1, forward strand.
GCCACTGAATTTGAAACCGTGATAGCAAGGCACTGAGCAAAAGGGCACTCCATCCTCCTAAAGCCACCACACTTGAGTGCTCTGTGCACACTTTTGTGTTACTCAAGACTTAAGTTCCTCTTCATTGATCCTGATCCCGTCTGGAACCCTCTAATCTCCTGATGTCAGTCAGCTTATAAGGCTTCCCACATTGGACTTTGGTCTGAGGGAACTTTGCCTGAGTTTGTCATGAAGTAGCCCATTGGGGTCCAAGAATAACAGGAAGTGAGCCATGCACCACCTGGATGAGAAAATGTTAGCAATCCAACCAGACATCTACATCCTCTGCATTAAGGGCATCCAGACTGACAACAATCCAGTCTCAGGAGGTCGCCAAGTCACTTTTGGTTGGTAGTTGCTGTTCTTGCTTGGCTGCTATGTTAAGATGAATATCAAAAGTATGAAACTTTTGTAAACTGAAGTCAGTTGTTAAAACTATAATGATATCAGTTGTCTTATAGTATCAATAGTACTGGGTGCCGGCTTAATTTTGTACATGAGACGGGTGGCTGTGTTTTAATGCTCACAGTTGTATTTGTATGTTGTACAGAAATCTCTTAAGTGGATGTTAGCAGTCATGACCGAAATAGCATTAGACCTGCTGCTTTCTTTTATTAACCAAACACTAGTTTCAGTTTTGGCTATACAACTTTAGTCGTTTCAATAGTTTACAGTCGGACATAATCATAAATTTTGACCTACAGATTTTTTTTTTTATAGAAAAAAAAAACTTACAACTTGATGTTTTTTTTCTTCTTTTCTTTCAAATTTCACTATTTATTTATTCATTCATTTATTATCTTAATTTTTAAATGTTTGTTCTTAATTTTATTACTGAATGTTTACCTAAAACAGTTGTTTTTGGCTAATTGAATCTTAATTCAATTTTAATTGACTTTATTAAGAAAATTCTCTAAACTACAGGTAATTAGTTTAATTTATTAATATTTAAGAGTGTGTTCTGTAGCACTTTTGTCTTTTGCAGTGCTATTGAAATCATGGTACCTGAAATCTTATTGAGAATTTTGAAATTTGACTGGCATTGGTGCTAAAATTGACGGCTAATTGTGATATTGTGAAATCAACTGCAGTGTTCAACTGTATAAGGCAGCAATTCACATGACTGATTGCTCCTTGCTTGCTGCATATGTTGCTCAGTGTTATTGTATCACCAGTGGTCTCTGTCGCTCATGTCACATCAGAACGCTCACACATTGAAAATGAATGACTTATGATTACTTTATGCTGTTGGCTGTGACAACTCTGTATACTCTGTATCCGTATAGAAGTTAATCGAGTAATCGGATAAGAAGACATTTTTATTTATTAAAGAACAATACTAAATATACAAGAGAAAATAAGATAGGTCTCTTAAAATGAACAACTAATTTGTTTCCTTTTCAGAAAAAAATACATTTTTATTGCTGAAATTGCATGCATTAATAACCTTGAAAACTAAACCCATTTAATGCATTTAATTGCCAAATTACATTCAAAATGCAAATACAATGTTTTGTAATATGAAAGTAATGTCTATTTCACATTACTTTAAAAAAGGTAAACAGTACAAATTTAAACTAAGGCATAAATCAAAATAATAGTAAAAAAAACATTAATGCATTAATGCCAAAACATTGCATTTGTCATGCAACTTTACTTTCAAGTTTCAGCCTAACTAAAGCTCAAGCATGACATGAACCCTTACTGTCTTCTTGGAAGGCTTTGTGGCTTTTGTGAGAGGCAAAAATCCGTAGACGGGAAGGTAACTTGGAACAAGAACAAGAGTCCATACACAATTTCTAAAGACATTTTTCTGCAACATGAAATTAGAGTTATTTGGAGAATAAACCCTCTTAAATGTTTCCTAATTACTGTGTGTGTGTGTGTGTGTGTGGGTGTGTAGGGTGTGGGTGTGTGTGTGTGTGTAAATCTTGGTTTTGACGTCCTTCATATTCTGTGTGTTGGTCAGTTCACAGCAGTGATAGAAATTAATCTGTTCCAATAAGTTTAAATTGATTTTTACATTTTCTGGCCATTTTTACCTTTATAACGCCATTTTTTTCTAAAAGTGTCCATTAACTTTTGAGTCAAATTCTTATTTAATCAATTAGAATAAGACATTTGGGCTATTACCAAACAAATGATAACAGTATCAACAAAATTCATCTTTGCAATGCAGAGGAAACACAGAAGCTGCATCTAAAGTGGCATTTAGATGCATTTACACACTATTTAATTCAGCTCAGAGGGAAATGAATGCATTTAACCTGTAGTTACAAATGCAAAAAAAATATTTTGTTATTTTAAACATAAAACATTGAAAACTGATATTTACAATTATTTAAAAAATGAAAAGATACTTTAAATGTGAAATTAATACCGCCAGTAGGTGGCAGCAAGTCACTGTTAATAAGTGATCCATTGCTATTGAACCCGAATCATTTAAACGGGTGATTCATTCAGGGACGAAACAGCGTCATGTTACTCAGAGACGCAAAACAGCACCGTGGCTTTGTTTGGAATTATTTTTGTAGGCGAAATAGAGCAAAAACAAGCAATAAGGTGTCTAAAACGTAAGTCTCTTAATATTAACTTATTGTTTATTGAACTGTTGCATAAAATCAGTATTACATTTGTAATCATGCTGATTTTTAGAGGTGAAAACTGGCGCTCTTCGTGTGATATTGACTAACTTTCTTTCTGTGGTATTTTTATGCATAACTGTGTGTGTCACAGAGAGAGAATGAGACAATCACCATGAATGGCGCTTAGTCTTTCACAAAATATAGCTAATTTAGGGACATCATAACTAGCCACCATGATTTACGGTCTTAAATATGTCCAGCGTTTATCGGGTTGTGCTTCAGTAATAATGGTCCGTGGGGAAACACAGTGCTCCGTGTGTAGTTACAGTAAATTGACTAAACGAAACCTCGAGGCAAATAATTTGCCTCAATGATTTTTTGTATTCGAGTTACTCGAGGAATCGTTTCAGCCCTACTGCAGTGCATTTGTTTTTTGCTCATCAGAAGTCTGAGACCTTCTCACTGCATCACTTCTCTGTGAGTGGCACGGACTGACCTCATAGCTCAGCACACCGGCTCTCAAGATAGATCTGAAAAACAAAACCGTGTCAGTATTCTGGGGCGTCTCATAAATGTGACCCTTAGTGCGCTAATAGCTGGCTGCCCTGCCGGTGCAACAGTAATCATTCCCAACAAGGCTTTGCTATGTTTATAAGCTCCAGTGTGAGTATAAAACCTACGTACAGGTTGACTTATTTACATTTACAATCATGCAATTAGTCCTAGCCAAGCAAATGGCTTTGAAATGAATTCATTACAGTTCGTATTTAGGTGTTTTATTTGCCTTTGGAACAGGGATAGGAGTACTCCTAAATGAAATGATACAAATGACACCATATTTGCTGACATTATGAACCATTACTGCCCTGAAGAAATGTGCAAATATGATAGCAAACATTTGCAGAAGAGCATGGCGTGGGTGTCTCCTCAGTGTAACAGCGGTTTGTTAATTGGGTCCCCAGTAAGAAGCTGAGGCCTGAAAGCTGCGAAAGTGTGTTTCCTGCCTGTACTGATGCCTGCAGGGCAGCTGCCTTTGGTAACCACAGGTTCTCCTGTGAGAGTCTTTGATTTGGTCAATAAAGTGAGCCTGGTGATTTCAGAGAGCCTCTCGTGTGTATGTTGGTTAGGATTATTACGTCTGGTGAAAGAGAATGTAGCAGTTGACTGGTTTTTCTCTTTTTGTTCTGGGTGTTTGTACTTAATTAAACAATGCTAATGTTAGCGTAACAAGAAACAATGAATATACAGGTGCATCTCAATAAATTATAATGTCGTGGAAAAGTTCATTTGTTTCAGTAATTCAACTCAAATTGTGAAACTCGTGTATTAAATAAATTCAAACTGCACACAGACTGAAGTAGTTTAAATATTTGGTTCTTTTAATTGTGATGATATCGGCTCACATTTAACAAAAACCCACCAAATTCACTATCTCAACAAATTAGAAATATGGTGACATGCCAATCAGCTAAAAAAAACCTGCAAAAGTTTTCTGAGCCTTCAAAATGGTCTCAGTTTAGTTCATTAGGCTACACAATCATGGGGAAGACATGATCTGACAGTTTTCTAGAAGACAATCATTGACACCCTTCACGAGGAGGGTAAGCCACAAACATTCTTTGCCAAAGAAGCTGGCTGTTCACAGGGTGTTGTATCCAAGCATGTTAACAGAATGTTGAGTGGAAGGAAAAAGCGTGGAAGAAAAAGATGCACAACCAACCAAGCGAACCGCAGCCTTATGCGGATTGTCAAGCAAAATCGATTCAAGAAATTTGAGTGAACTTCACAAGGAACGGACTGAAGCTGGGGTCAAGGCATCAAGAAGCCACCACACACAGACATGTCAAGAAATTTGGCTAGTTGTCTTATTCCTCTTGTTAAGCCACTACTGAACCACAGACAACATCAGAGGCAACTTACCTGGGCAAAGGAGAAGAAGAACTGCACTGTTGCTCAGTGGTCCAAAGTCCTCTTTTCAGATGAGAGCAAGTTTTGTATTTCATTTGGAAACCAAAGTCCTAGAGTCTGGAGGAAGGGTGGAGAAGCTCATAGCCCGAGTTGCTTGAAGTCCAGTGTTAAGTTAACACAGTCTGTGATGATTTGGGGTGCAAAATCATCTGCTGGTGTTGGTTCATTGTGATTTTTGAAAACCAACGTCACTGCACCCGTTTACCAAGAAATTTTGGAGCACTTCATGCTTCCTTCTGCTGACCAGCTTTTTGAAGATGCTGATTTCCTGCCCACACTGCAAAAGTTGGTTAAATGACCATGGTGACCATGGTGTTGGTGTGCTTGACTGGCCAGCAAACTCACCAGACCTGAACCCAATAGAGAATCTATGGGGTATTGTCAAGAGGAAAATGAGAATCAAGAGACCAAAAAATGCATATGAGCTGAAGGCCACTGTCAAATAAACCTGGGCTTCCATACCACCTCAGCAGTGCCACATGGGTTACATTTACAATGTGATTATAAACATTCTGAAGTCAAATTTTTATGGAAATAGACTTTCAGTAGAAGGACTATATTTAAAAAGACAGGTGTTTGTATTGGCATGCTGTTGTCAACTAGAAAGCTTTCCAAGTCATGTTCCCATGATTATTATCAGGCTCATTACCTTAAAAATGTTGTTTTGTTAATCGTTTCAACTTGCACGGACTAAATGAACACTGTAAAGCGTGGTCACTTCTTTCTTTGGGCATTCGTTTTCACCTGGGAACCCAAAGCTGCATGGAGGTACGGTTGGAAATATACTGAATAAATGAGTGATATCAGGTCTTGGCGGGTGGACAGAATAGCCACGGGAGCCATGTGGCATATTGACTTTCATTAGATCTCACTCGACACGCAATTGAGTTTGTCAGTGAAATGCGATCAGACCCATCAGCTGTCTGCTGGAGATGCACCCTGTCCCTGCTACCGACATGCTAGCGGACCCAGATACCTTTTCACAAAGCATCTCTTCATTTCGCTTCCTCTCTTACCCTCTTCAAGCTTAACAGACCTGTAGTAATGAATTGTCCCATACAGGGTCATCTCAGACTGAGATATGTAGATGATCTGTATAAATTGAAAAGGCTTTATTACGTTTTTATTGTTACCCTTATGAAAATGTTCTGTAGTTGTACCATGGTACAGTTGGGTGTTCAATGATTATACAGTGGTGCTTTAATACCAAGGTTGATATTCATAAATATAAATTCATCTATGTTATTTGATCATCTTTATACTGTTGTTCATTCATTCATTCATTAGTGTTTTGTTTAATAGTTCATTATAATTATTATTACTATTAAGTTCACATTATTATTATTATTTATTGAAGTAATTCATTAATTAATTGTCAATGTTAACCAACTATTTATAATGAGAATAAATAGACTATTCGATTATTATTACTAGTGCTGTCAAACGATTAATCGCGATTAATCACATCCAAAATAAAAGTTTTTGTTTATATAATATATGAGTGTGTATATTTATTATGTATATATAAATACAAACACATGCATGTATATATTTAAGACAAATATGTTATGTTTATAAACTAAATATATTCATATAGAATATAAAATATAATAATAAATGTATATACATGTAAATATTTCAAAATATATACTGCATGTGTGTGTATTTATATATTCATAATAAATATACACAGTACACACTTATATATTATGTAAACAAAAACTTTTATTTTGGATGCGATTAATCGTTTGACAGCAATAATTATTACTATTAGTAATAATTTCTGTTATAATTCTGTGCACTATAACTAGACTGATTATTTCTTGAAAATCAGTTAGATTATTGAATGAGTGTATGTAGTTTTGGTCAGGAGCAACAGTTTTTTAAATGTTGGCTACACATGCAAAGGACTGTTGTCCGTTGTCTCACGTCTTGTGTCATGTTCATAGTTTTTAAGATGGTATGTCAAGTTAAAAACCCTTGATCTATTTAGAAATGTGCATCAGGACCTGTTCTAATCCAGACATGACCCTGATGTCTGACAAGTCTTTAATCATTCAGCCAACCCACTTACTAGTTGATAAAGAGAATGTGTACTAGTTTGCACATCCCTAATTGTTACTGACATGCCTGTGCCCTCAGTACAATATCAACCGTTGTTTTTACTTATGAACATAGACAAATATAATGTACAGTGACAGCAATATGTCATCAAAACATGAGACGTTTTGAACTGGCCTACAAAAGCAGCCTCTGTCTCTCAAATGCTCGGGAGGGAAAATGAATACTCTCATTGAAGTACTTAATATGCAGGATTTGTCCTCAAAGATGAACAATTACTGTGGAGGCCTGAGAAGGGCCAAAACCATGGTGGACAAATGAAGAGAATGGTGTTTGTGTTGGGTATTTTGTTAGTGTGACACCAGGACTGACCCTTCAGAGTATTCAATGTCAGTCTAATTGTGAAGATAAAACAGGGCGAGCAAACCAATGCAGTGGCTCTCAAACAGCCCGGAGCCATGAAAGAGCTCCTTTATTCCGCGGGCCGCGCTCCGCTCATGAGAAACTACAGCCTTGCCTGGGAACCTAGACTCACAGCGATCAAAGTATCTCAAGCTGATGAGCCTTGCAGTGGTTTCCAAATCAAATCATGCCGTTTAACGTGCCCATGCACTTACGACCAGCGTGAAGATGATATTATCCCAGTGGATGCTAATGTTTTGCCGCACACACACCGTGGGAGCTGAGGGTGAGCTGTTAACCGTAGCTTTTCACCGGGAATGGTTTGGGTGTCCTTGCAAATCCTCCAGTCTCTTGTGGGATTAGGGACACTAAACCCCTTTTCCCCCTCTCCTCTTTTCACAGGGCTGTGTCTCACTCTCTGTGGAATGCTACTTTACCGTGACCTTTCACCCACACGCTCAGTGCATTGGAAGGTGGGGGAGGCGTATGTGTGTGTGGGTGCGTAATGGGAAGAAGGTGGTTCGTAACGGACGTGTGCTCTGGTGAAAGTACAGTAAACCAACGTCATGTTCTCCTAATCTTTTGAGGATCTGGAAAGGAAATGGATGTCACCGTAGGGAGAAATTGTAGTGTATGGTGGATGCTGAAATCAGTCATCTATGTACAGAGTAACACAGTTTAATAGTATTTTTAAATACATTTAATCAGAGTTGAGTTTACCCATTTCTAGGGTGAAATGAAGATTGGGTTATTTGCAACATTCCTTTCTCGGATCCAAGTAACAGCAAACAAGTAAAGATCCTGCTCATTAAACAAATGTTCCGCCGAAAATAGTCTCAGCCTCAGACGGCACACCCACAGACGGCCCACTGTCCGTTCGCTGTTTGTCTGATGCTTGTTGCATACAAAACTGGCAAGAGTTGGTTGAACGTGTCAGTTCCAATCTGATTGGCTGATGTTATGCAACTTCTGGTGTTTTTTTATCAGTTGGCCTGGAAACAAAGTCGTTTAAGGTAACCAATACACCAGGATGACATTATGAGTGCTGTTAAGGAAGAACTAATCTGTGGATGTGCTAAAAGTGTACCAGGTTAGTGGCGTTTAGTTGTTGAAAGATATTCTTTTTGAGTTTTAGGCAATATGAGATATTCTTGAGCAGTTTTGTGTTATATCTAATTCAAAATTCTAATTTAACGGAGTAGTTTACCACTGGCAAGGTCGGCTGTAGATAAAACATGGCTGTCTATGCAGTAGAAAGGTGTAAATAATTCTGAAATTGGTGCTACATGACTAGTGAAAACAATAAAAATGAGCTGTGGTTTTCAACACCCATAATTCACTTTTGATTTTGGTGCCGCCTCTCTGTCAACAAGTCTGATCTGACTGTCTGCGGGAATACAAAAAAAACTGTTTTACAAAAGCCCTGAAGCTGTCAAAAGTCTCCCAGATGATGCAAAATGACACATTTTACTGTATCCAGCAGACTTCCTGACCGATACACAAGGATAACTGGGTGCATAAAACAGAGAAATTGGTTGAAAATTAGTAAACCTATGCTTTAAAGTCTACACACATTTTTTTTGTACAGCTAGTTGTGAACTGACATGTTGTGCAATCATAAGTGTTTTCCCACGGTTTATTATTGTGATATGAACCATGTCAGATAACCCCACCCTTAAAACAAAACAAACTGTGATTTGTTGCTTTACATTACTGACAAACAGACTCTTGCAAAGTCAGGGCTTCAGACTGCAATGGTCACAAATGTAACAAAAAAATTTTTTTTTTTTTCACAATTTAAAATCTAGTTGCTATTGGCAACATTTGCGTGCATCCATATTCGAATTTGCCAGATATAATTTCATGAGATGGCTTTATTTGTGGCTTTAAAGTGTTTCCTTCACGCAAAACCGTAATTTCCAATTCATGAACAAATGACTCTTTTGAACTGGTTCTTTTCACTGAGTCATTCCAAACGATTCCAAAAACTCAAGCCTCAAACTTGTTTGCAAGTTAGTTTTTGGAGTTGGACTTGCAGTGAATCGTTCACAGTTCAAGCTGTGCACTTATTTAACTGAAGTGCTTCTGAACAACCTTTTTTTTTTTAGTTCTGTAAACTAAATAAATATTTCATTTTAGCAGCCATTGGCTACCAAGTCATTATTTTTAGTCTACAGCCCTGACCTGACTTTACTGATCAGTCAAATGTTTAGCTACGTGAGACTAAAAAGCATCATGTTGTCAAGTCTGGCATAGTGTCATTTGTCATTACTGCTTTTTCAAGGTTATAGCTAGTATTCAATCATTCTTTGGAAACCTGATTATGAAATGTGATGAGCAGTTGGCGTGTGGGTCATCATTTGAAGGCACTTAAACCATGACTGTGCAGCTTTAGCATCGATCTGCTCATACATTAATGCACTTTTGAGAAGTTAGGGTCATTGATTTTATCACTATGTGATACTTTCCCTTCAGATCATTTGTACCTGCATACTGTAGATGTATTTTGTGGAGGCAGATTCAAGCTCCGATTTGCTTTGCAGTTTCTCCTCTTGTCCTGTATTCCAATGCACAGGTGCTTTTTGGGTTTTCTTTTTTTGGGTTAGATCGATATCGAGTGGAAAAACAGCTGCCTGGGAGCCAAGTGCTCACTGTTACAAAGCAGGCGTTGTTCAGTAACTCAAGGATTGAAACTAAGCAATCCTTTTTTATTGGTTTAAGCTATTGTGCCCCAGTTTTCGCCTGTTTGGGCTGAAGGAGTACCGCCAAGTGTTTTTATTTTAACTTCAGTTTTGATGGCATTACTCTTAGTATTGTGTTTGATTTGTCATTGAGCCCTATTGAAATGTGTCACTGAATGAAGGCTTGGAAAGTAACATATTGGAAATCGAATGCCATCCTTTCCCAGCTACTCTGTTGGTGTAGCCTATTTCTAAATTAAGACCAGTGTGATTCACCTATTTTTTGCCTTGCCATAATGACTAGTCATTCTATCTTTATCAAAGTTACGTGCCAAAATTAAACCATGGACATTTTATTTCTAGAACGGGTGTAGAACATTTAATCAATCTAAGCATAAGTCATTGAATCTCATAAAGCAAGAATTATGAGAACACGGCAAGTGTATTTATTTCATAGCAATAGAGTGCGAAGATTGAGGGGAAAAAATAATTCAGTCAATGTTACAACCGTGAAAAACGTGCCAGTGGTGACATTTTCTGCAATACTTCATTTCTTCTTGGGTATTCCGTGACACTTTTAAAGTGTAATGTCCAGTGAATGGCGCTAAATGGTTAATGCGTTTGAAAGTAATGTACGTACACTAAACTTAGGTAGTGTTAACAAAAGCAGGTTTGAGATAAAAATGCATTTGCTGAATCAAATGAGCTCTTTTATAATGACTTGTTTCATGAGATTTTTACTCGAATGCTCCACATTGCAAGTGCAGTGCTGTACCAGGTGAGCTACCACACCGAGATTGCTGGTTAATGTGATGCGAACATCAATATTTATTGATTTATAAATCATGCACTATGGTAAGTGTTTTGAGGTCATAACATAGTTTTGTGCAAGGAGCCATGTGAAAATAAGCATTTAATAATCAATAACTTGTCCAAGTAATCACCATTGTTCATTTCAGCTTGAAACTGCAGTAAGTTGTATAGGTATGCTTTTGGAGTTTTACAAAAATGTAGGTAGAGTGAGCCTGGCTTGCTATTTTAATAAACTGGCACAGAAGTAACTACCAACCTGCAATGTGATCAGACGCAACCCTCTGGAACATATATTCTGTCTAGAAATGGATTTCTTCAGCCTAGATTCTGTAAAGTATCATTTTTGATTGAAAAGAATTTCACCTCCGGAAACTTGTGTTATTATTCTCTCAATGGAGTGAAGTGATCCCACAGGGGCAGTATGTGGAAAAAAAGACAGTAGCTTTAAATTGCTCCCTATGATACTTCTGCAATCACGTTGTGTTAATTACACAGTGTTTGGCTTGTGGTGAAGAACACATTCCATCAAGTCTGTGCGGTTTTTTTCTTCGTTTTTTTTCTACACTGACATTTTGGTGCCTGAAGCATTTCCACAAACTGAAATAACCCTCACAGACCTCGGATCATTTCCTTTTCTTAAAATGGCTGCCTGGCCCTTTCACATTCTGCCTGTGGGGCTTTATGGGTTGTGGTTAAATGACTTTTAAGAATTGTATATCCTTTAGTGCTCGTTTGTGTGAAACTTTTTAAGTTGACCTCCATTCTTTATACTTGAAGCATTTCAGGATATTGCCTTACCAGATAATTCCTAAACCTCTCTTTTTGATGTTACCTCAAATACATCAGAAATGTTCCCTTCCCTTAATTGTTTCGGAGGTATCATAGCAGTGTTTTCTGCAGCATAAAATAAATATATATTATACTTCTATACTTATAGAAAAATATACTAGTAGTAGTGAGGTCCAGTGTTGTTTTGAACTCATTCAACTTTCATTTTATGGAAAAAAATACTAAATATTATCTTTGGTACATGGTGCTTTGACAGAGCAATGAATCAATGCTGCATTTTTGATAGCATTATTAGCTTGCTTGAGCTTGAGGCACAGATTCCACCATTAATACAAGCCATCATCTTATTTTTCAACAAAAATCATTGATTTTATTGGGCCCAGTTGTCTGTCATGGGCTTGGCAGCGACAGCGTGTCTCAGAACATCTGCTTGAGTCATTTAAATGCAAAACCATTTAAGACCCAGGTGAAACGAGCCAGCAGCGGCCAAACGTATTATTACCCACATTATTGCTAGAAAATTGAGGTAATTTCACACACAAAAGACATGTAACGTTTCATTATATGCATTTCTTCCACCAATCATGTGGGTGATTTCTAAAGGGCTTTTGGTACATAGTGCAAATCTATCTCGTTCCAGGAAGTGTTTGTATTTTAGGCAGCTACACATCCTCGCATGTTGTACATATTGACAGATGATGGACAGATTGCACTGTAGTTCTGCTTTTTTTTTGCAATATTTAGAAATGATTAACGCTTGAGGTGTGACTGATGAGCATGAGAATAAACTTATCACACAGCACAAGCCCTGAGCCGTGTAGTGTCTTACTCTCCTTCCCAGCACTTGAGTGAGAGCGCGCCACTCGAGAGGTCATGAATGGAGGGGCTGTGAATGTGTGGAGGGAACAGACTTTTAGGCTATTGGCCCACTACTGTCCAGCCTGTGACACGCATCAGGCCAGACGCACCTTGAGACGCCGTGGCCCACAGGCCCGCTAAATGGAGCTCTTTATTCTCACTGGAGGAAAGAGGGCAGTTGCGGGGGGGTATTTTTTGTCTATGTGCTATCAGAGTCCAGAGTTTCTTATCCCCCGTTTTTGTCATCCCTCCTGAGGCTGCACTTACCAGCACCACCCCCCGATCCTTAAGTGTCGCTCGTTGGGAAGCGAGCACAAAGGGGTGCTAGTATTCATTTTGTTTGTTTGCTCTGGACCTGTCAGCCTGTCACACAAAGCACGCCAGATCAGAGAGGGCTGCTCCGCTCTCAATGGAACCCGAGGGGGTCCACCGAGGGGAACGGGAGGGGGACATCTCTTCCCCTGCGTTGTTCCCACAAGGTAGGGTGGTCCGCTGCAGAAAAGAGGGGATAGTGGAGGGGGTGCGAGGGCATGGCTGGGGTTTACTGGGGCAGAGAAAGGAGGGCTTGTAGGGTTGTTTCCAAAGCCAGGGAACCGTGTGAGGATCTATCAACATTCGCAGTTTTTGGAGGAATAGTTATGAAGAAAGGGGAGTTTTGGGGGGTTCGTCTCCCTGTTCTGTCTCTTCTCTGTCCGTTTCTTAGTTTACATTCTCCTCTCCCTGTCCTCTCTCGGCCTCTTTGTGCCAAGGCCTTTCTGGACATCTGCCCGGACCTTACAAGGAAAAATGGGGGAAAACCACTCCAAGCCACAGCGTTTTGCCAAAAACAGGGCTGCAAAGAACTAGACTGTGTGTGTGTGTGTGTTTGCATGAGTGTGCGAGAGAGAGAGGGTAGGGGTGGAGACAGGGAAATGTCAAGGGGCTTTTATTCTCTAGAATGGTAGTTAATTTTAATTTTTTATTTTTTTTGAAGGCATCTCGTTCTTTAGTTGAGCTCAGTTTGTAACCTAAAGTTCGGTTTCTAAAATTAATTAAAGAGGTCAGACGTAAATGTAACTTGCAACTTGAAAAATGTGCTCTGTCATTTAAAGATTTTATCTAGTACTAAGATTTCATTCATGGGGTGGGTATCGACAATAATAAGTCCCTCCCCTCTAGTTAAAAGCTAATCACTAATTGGTAAAGTCATCAAATCATTGCAACTGCTGATAGAAATGTTGGTTTCCATAGAAACATTCAGTGAGATGCACGCTTGAAACTGCACATTTGGATTGTCTAGATCAGTGTTTCCCAACCTTTTTCTAGTCGCGGCACCCTTTGGAAATTTTAACAAAACTTGTGGCACCCTACAAAATAAATTTTGTCACAATATTTGAATTTCTAACTTCGATATGATAACTTGAAAAGTATAGATATTCGGTACAACCGGGAAGAACTGCAGAATATAATGTCATACCGATATTTTTAATATTATTAAAAAAATATATCCATCAATGGTGGCAATCAGTAGGCTAATTTCTAATGAAGAGACCAATTTATATGACAGATTTTAATGTAGGCTTTTATACATATGTAAACATTATTTAATTACCATTATAACTAGCTATCTCACACATTTTTGCTCACTCGGTGGGGTAATTTTGTTGCAGTAGCACGAGATACTTTGAATTGAATGAAAAATGACAAGTAAGCAGTCAGTAATAAAATAAGAAAAAAATAAGAAATTAATAATGATAGCACAAATAAAAAAAATAACGATAGGCCTACAAATGAAATGGCTTTTTAGTTTTTCAGGTAGGTCTAACAGTAGGGTTTAAGATATTTAACCTTATTTTTATTTAAATTTTTTTACCAATTATCCAAATAATATTTAATCCTAGAAAGCTATTATTATCAGAACACGCGAGCATAAAATAGCGGTTAGCAGATCAATGAATGAGGGGGCAGTGTTACCAGAGTTGCCCATTTACTACACCATTTTACAGCACAGTAGGGCTATTGCAGACAGAAACAATACTGTTCTACTAGGTGGACCGATATGGCCAAAATTGATATCATGATATATTTCTTAATTTCGGTCGATATGATATAATTTCGATATCGATATGAACACTATTTATCTGAAATTAGAAATCTTTTGAACAAATAAATGCCTTTTGATCAATTTTAGATCCTTGTAAATACAAGTCTAATTCTATCATTTCTCCCAAAAAAATTAATCAAATTATATGATGGAATAGTTGATAATGTACAAAGCTGTTATTTCAGATAAAGGCTGATCTTGGGCTTTATATGCATCAAAGAATCCTGAAACAATGTACTCAACTGTTTTAATATTGATAATATCAAATAGCTGATTAGAATGATTTCTGAAGGATCATGTGACACTGAAGACTGGAGTAATGATGCTGAAATTCAGCTATGTTTGATCACAGGAATAAATTACATTTTAAAATCTATTCAAATAGAAAGCAATTTTAAATAGTAAAAATATTTCAAAATTTTACTGTTTTTGCTGTACTTTGGATCAAATAAATGCAGCCTTGGTGAGCAGCACAAAATACACAACATTAAAAATCTTTGACTGGTAGTGTAGGCTGATTATTCTTATAGATTGAAACAAATGTGCTTCAGCCAGAAAAAAGGATATGAAAAGTGCTCCGATGCAGAAAACAAAAAAATTGAACAACAAAAACTGGAAATGTTGCTGGAGACGGGCTTATTTAAAATGAAAACTCATTCTCTGCCAGCAGGAGGCGCTTTTAGAGTGATAAAACTAGCGGTTTCCCCAGTAATGGCTGTAATCACAGCAGCTCTGCTCATGAATGCTACTTTATCAGATCAAATGAAAATGCCATCGAAACTTTTCTGAAGACAGTCGGTTCCCTTCAGAGATACATTCATATAAAACACCCGCCGTGTTATGATTTTGAAACGTGCAGTGCTCATGTTTATTCAACGAAGTCAAACGCCACAAATAAATCAATGTATGGGAAACTGGTAATGTATATCAAAATATCAGAAATGTGTTTAAAAATCATATATCACCGTTAAGGAAAAAAATTATATCGCGATACATATTGATATTGAATTATTGTCCAGCCCTAACTGTACTACATCGATGTTTCCTGTCGGCTAAATTTTTGAATGGACTTTGTTTTTCCGATTCGCATGAACGGTATACGAGTGGAGCGACTGAGCGGTGCGCACACGCATAGAGCGGGATAATAATAGAGCTTCACACCATGTGAAAGTGAAACCTGAGTGGTGAACTAATTTTTGGCAGCTGAAATTTCAGAAATGGATATTATATAATAGATGCTTTTTTGAACATTTTAGAAATTTAAAAAAATATTAAAAAAAGATTTTTTACACAGCACCCCTGCTCGCGACAGACGGCACCCCGGTTGGGAAACAGGGTCTAGATCAACTTGATATACAGGGCCTTTTAAGGCTAATTTGAGGATTAAGGAAAAACATTTTATGGGTCCTTTATGTACAAAATTTTGTACTGCATTTTATATTAGGGCTGCATGATATTGGAAAAAACTCACATTGCGATATATTTTTTTCTGCGATATACAGTATATTGCGATAAGAAAAAAAAATCACTTGATGACTTGAATAGCTCTGTTTGGAAAAAAATAATCAATGATTGGGGTGACTTTGTACATAAAAAAATCAGTATAGAAAATAAACAAATTACAAGCATAGATAAATATAATAGAACAAAGAAATGAAAGAAACAAACAGTGCTTTATATTTTCAGGTAAGTTTAACCGTATTCAGGTACAGAAATTGAATAAAATGTAAAATAAAACTGCATAGTCTTCACTGTAAGAATTAAACATCTGAATCCATCTGTTAAAGCTACAAAAGTGATTTTTCTCTGTGTGTTTTGTTGTTTGATTAACGTTCATGACACAGAAAGCAACAGGAACATTAAACTGCTGTGAACCAATATACTGTTACACATCCATTTTCTTTCTCAATTGTTTATCTTCACCTAAGCCATAAGCAACTGTGTTTACAAGGATACTTGCAGAGACATGCAATTTGACATAATTTCGGGCGTATGTGTCATTTCAGGCACAAATAGAGGCGGAAGTGAACGGAATTCAGTGTTCACGTGCATTTGCGTGGCTCTCACCGTGTCTACACTGGATGCGAGCGGCGCGACAAACTATAGAGAAACCCATTATAATCAGTGATGCTGTCTGGGTCTGATCAGTATAAATATAACGATCAGTATACTAAACATCGCACATCCTGTGATGTGACTTATCGCGGATGCGCATATCTAGATATCGATGCTGAAACGATAAATTGTGCAGCCCTAATTTTTATTGATTTTATAGAAATACATTGGCAAGCAAATAACATGAAATGAGATTTAGACATTTCAGGTTGAAAAATTTCCCCATTCAAGTGTTGAATGGTTTATTATTATTTACGGTGGAAATTTATTAGTGTTGGTCATCAGTAATTGTTCTGCTCATTTTCCAATATTTAACATTTAGATTACCTTCTATCATCTAATGTTTTCTTAGAAGTTAATCTCAAAAAATACTAATAATTCTACTGTTAAATGCAATTTTAAGATAATCTCAAAAATGTGTATCCATTTTCATACTGCACATTTAAAATGTTTAAAGTCACTTGTAGCATTTAAAACAATTGAATTTTAGTTTGTAGTGCTTTATTCTTATTCATTTTATTCAGTTTTGGTGAGAATATTGATGCATTAGTATCATGCCTCCTGATTACAATCCAGATTGTAATACATTTGACACAATTCAGTGTATAGCAATGTATATCATAAATAATATGCACACATAAAATAAGAGTCTAAAGTATTGATACAATATTGTGAGAAAAAAATATGGTGTAAAATCCCAGAATTGTACTTGCAACAATCAATTAATACAGTGAATGAGCAATGATCATGCTTTGTTTGAAGTGCGTGTTTGTCATATGTAAATTTTCATTAGTGCTCGCTAATCATCAAAACTAGGCGTTTTAATCTGCATGGCTAGAGTTGGTGATTTACAATCTGTCTCGCTAATGGTGTTTAGTCTGATCAAGCAGGTAAACGGAGGCCACCCATCTATATACTGATCAAGAACCTTCCACCTACTCATATTAAACTCCAACCAAATTTGCATAAATGTCCACTTACAGTAAAAGTCCAGGTTTTGAGTTGTAGATAATGCAAGTGAGCGAGGTATGGTTTTCATCAGGCCTTTGCCCCTCACTCTCCCCCAGACCTCTCCTGCCGCACCACTCTCTCATTCCTGCAGTGCATTCCACAAACACTAGAAATGCCAAATGGAGGAATTCTTCATCTGGATAAGGGGATTTAGTGAAGTGATCTATTGTAAACAGTCTGAGACTGATTGATTTTCTGAAAGCACTGGGGTGATGACATAATGACCTCTGGCTATATGCCACAAAGTGTGTCAACTACATGATGCTGAAATACATCAGAATGTAAGGCCACAGTGCACTTACTACAGCATACTTTGGTTTAGGAGGTCTTCAAAACCCATTACCCTAAATATTAAACTTTGGTGCATAATTTGTCTGCCTCCATTTATGAATCATGTTTGGGTCAATAAGACTGATTTTTATTTTATTTTTGAAAGAAATTATAACTTTAGTAAGGATGCATTAAATACAGACATTTATAATTTTACAAGAGATTTCCATTTAAAATAAATGCTGTTCTTTCGAACTTATTCACGAAAGAAACCTGGGGAAAAAATGTATCACAGTTTCCACAAAAATATTAAGAAGCACAACTGTTTTCGACATTGATAATAATACTAATAAATGTTTCTTGAGCACAAATCGGCATATTAGAATGATCTCTGATGGATCATGTGACACTGAAGACTGCAGGAATGGCTGCTGAAAATTCAGCTTTGCCACCACAGGAGTAAATTACGTTTTAAAATATATTGAAAGAGAAAACAGTTATTTGAAATTCTAATAATAATTCACAAATGATTGTTTTTACTGTATTTTTGATCACGTTAATACAGGCTTGGTGATCATAAGAGACTTCTTTCATACAAATGAGTGAAAAAGTCTCCTAAAACACCCTAGCTCCTGCCTAGTATAATGTTAACAACCACGCAGCTCCACCTTAGCATCATGACAGTGTTTTGTACAGACAAGTGCCACTCACATTTCACAGTTAAATGCATCACACTAAAGCAAGTCTAAAATTTAGATGTATAAACCATTGAGCGTTGAAGCTTAGGTGCAATTAATTTGCCTTGTTATTGTGAAGCACATTTCTTTAACTCTAGCAGTAAACAAACATCGTTTATGCCACATATGGAGGTTAGTCATAAAGCCTGAAGAGGAGAGTTGCAGACTGAACGCAGCTGTGGAAAGACATTAGTCACGGAGCTGTATGATTCCTGCTAATGACCCCTGCTGACTGCTCTCATTAGTGCAGGTGGAGGATACTTCATTTTACTGACGTCCTGCTCGACATGTTGCCTCATTTTTTTTAAGAAGGGACAAAAACCCTGTTTCTGTCTGTAAATATTTTGATTTCAATTAACAGTTTCTGTACAGCATTCATGTAGGACCTGTGAATCTGCACATTTTTCTAGACTTTGGAAGATGGAGACCTTTAGAGCTGGCACACTCCACTACTTAATATATCTATTGGTAAACGTTTTTATATTATGAATCTACCTGCCATTGTGACTGCCCCTCTTTGCACAATGGCCATGAATCAGTAAGGCAGCACTCAATGGATTTGTTATTATCACTTGAGCTGCTGTTAAGAGTGGATTGGCTTCGAAAGCAGCCATTAAACGACACAGATGTTTCTGGAATCTGAGCGTCTTCAGTTGTTGGCATCTGGCTCATGGCAGGATGGCATCAGAATGCTGCTACGTCCTATTATCCTCTATTCAGCCTATGAACTGCCACAAATGTTTCATTATCCATTCACGTATTCATGTGGCTCCTCTGCTACAGACTGGGCACTCTATTTAGTTTGTGCCAGATGCATTGTTTAGGCCGCAGCTTTATGTATCTGTTGACGTTTCATAATGGGTCTCAGAATGGGCCCATCTTTTCCTCTCCTTCTTTGCCTGTGAACAGCCATCATCCAGATGGGTCTTCTTTGAAGACGGGGGAACTTGCACATATTGTGATGAGTGAAAAATACCAATCGTTGCTATCGTGGCAACCAATAGACACGCTCGGGGAGGAGGGAGGTCGGGATACTTTCTTTTATTATCTCTCTGGCGACGCTGGCAGTTTTATCTCTTATACGTTAGCGGCAGATTGAGCGCTCTGCCATTGCTGCCTACAGTCTGTTAATCAGTCAGTTCAAGCAGGGCGGATGAGTTCAGAGGCCCTGGTGGGACTGCTCATAATTAATTATTCCCCACACCAACAAACACACAGCATGACTGGAACTTTAAAGCCAATTGTGGTGATTACTGAGGCTAATAGTATTAAAAGCCAAATTAAGAGATGAGAGAGTACTGCAGTGTAGCCAATGAGAGAGAAGGGCTCGTTTGTGTTTGACCCTCTCCTCCAATCAATCTAATTCATCATTGAAAGCATTAGACTGAGAGAGTGCGAAATTGAAATGGCTGCTAATTGTTTCTTTTGTCAAATAGCTCATTGTCATGCTAATTCTGATATATTAGGTGGCCTGAACCAAAAGTTACAAATAAACCATTCCTCACCTACTAATGAGAAGTGAGTTGAATTAAATGTTGCAATCGTTATAATTTCATATTTTTCAGAAAGCAGTAGATCAGCAGTAGAGCCTAATATGTACTTGTTTTCAAATATTATGTACAGTGAAATTAATGTATTATAGCTCAGAGGAGAAATAAAAAATGACTTGTAATTTACCTAGACCATGTCATTAAAAGTCAACATTAACTAAGTGGAGCCCTAATGCATGTTCCTGAGCTGTTTGTGAATGAATCAGGGAAAAATGTCTTCATACATGTGTGTGAGCAGCGCAACAGACTTTAGCTGTTGCAGTGTGGTGCGACACGTCATCTGTCATCATCTGGTGTAGACACAATAATAGTCTTTATTCAAAATCAAATTACTTGCTCTTCCTTTCAAACAATTTTGCTGGTATGGTACTGTAGTAATCTTAGCCATAACGAAATATTATTAGGCATTGGACTGGCCGACTCACGTTTTCAACATGGATAAACGCTAATTTTATTTTTTTGTACTCATTGAGTATTTACATGGACAACAATATCCGGGTGTTAAACACATTAAGAAATACTCTGAGTAAAATCTATCATGGTAACCGAGAGTTTTGGCGTACTTAAAGGGATATTTCACCCAAAAATTAAAATTTGATGTTTGTCTGCTTACCCCCAGGTCATCCAAGATGTATGTGATTTTGTTTCTTCAGTAGAACACAAAAGAATATTTTAAACTCCAGCCGTTGCAGTCTATCAGTAGTATAATTCATGGCAATGGTAACAAAATCTATGAGAGTAAAAAAAAAACATGCATAGACAAATCCA
The DNA here is from genome assembly GCA_018155175.1 of Sinocyclocheilus anophthalmus. Taxonomy (NCBI): domain Eukaryota; kingdom Metazoa; phylum Chordata; class Actinopteri; order Cypriniformes; family Cyprinidae; genus Sinocyclocheilus; species Sinocyclocheilus anophthalmus. Next base: position 145,841 of record JADLZN010009029.1, read on the forward strand.
AATTAAACCCTGCGGCACGTGACGACACATTGATGTCCTCATCCAGTTTAACTCTAATACACCACTATGTCCAACTGTATTTGGGCGCACGCACGGCATCCGGTGCGTGAGTTGTGTATGTGCTCTGGCGTAGTTTACGTTAATGGTGTGTTGATATCCAGCCGAAGAGAAATCAACCATAACTTCAGGCAAACAGGCTCAGAAGTTGGGAATACGGGGAAAGTCACCACTCTCCCCTTAGTTTTGCCGCGGAGAACGTAATCTTAGTTTAAGGAGTCGGTTTAACAATCCGATAAGCGCAAGTCAGTACCATTTGTGATTACCGTCGTCCATACAATAGGACTGTGCACTGTGTAAACAAGATGCGTATACGCGCGCAGATATCACGTCCGGCACTTGCGTAAACTACACCAGAGTGCGTACACACCTCATGCACCGGATGCCTGCGTGCGCTCAAAGACAGTTACATAGTGGTGTATTAGAGGTAAAATTTTTTATAAATACTGTTCGGTTTCTCGCACATACCGATCGTTTCGTGTCTTAGGACATTCATGTGTCGTCACGATCCGCAGGGTTTAATTTGGATTTGCCTGTGCATGTTTTTTTTTACTCTCATAGATGTTGTTACCATTGCCATGCATTATATGACTGACAGATTGCAACGGTTTGAGTTAAAAATCTTTTTTTGTGTTCTACTGAAGAAACAAAGTCCTACATCTTGGATGCCCTGGGGGTATGCAGATAAACATCACATTTTCATTTTTGGATGAACTATCCCTTTAATCCGGCTGAAGTCATACTCGAAGTAAACACAAATCGAATTAAGACATGTGGAGTATTCCTATTTTAGTCGCATTACTGAAGTGCAGTATAGAAATGTAAACACCTTAATCAAACTATTACCGTCTTGTAGGACTTTTCGCCGCATTTTGCGACAGGATACACGCATGGCAGTGGTCAACCATTTGAAGCAAACCAAAGAGCATGGCTTCAACAACGCTGTCGTCTGTTTGCACATATAGCATGACAAATCATTATCTGCACTTGCTTTCGTAAAATTAAAAATGAAACACTCAAAACTGCATATGGCATCATAACGAAGACAAACTATGTTTATACGTGAAATTCGTCAGATGGCGTCGCGTGGGGACGTAATGACGTGTGCCATTAATCGATTTATGTACTATAACATGTAAAACCGTAACATGAAAGGAATATTCTAAAAGCAACTCGTGTAAACACCTTAATCATAATATTGCCTTATTTAGAATAAGGTAAATAATTATATTACTGATGTCCATGTAAACGTTGTCACTGACTACGTTTACATGCGCACGAATAATGTGATTATTTCCAATAATTAGAGTAAGGACTTTAATGGCATTATGATGTTTACATGTCGCGCAAAGCTCTTCACTCCAGTTTACATGCAATTTCCATTATCTGTATTATTCACTAAGAATTGTGGTTAATTTTTAGTGCCATTATTCACATACCCCACTGCACAGCACAAATGATGGACTCCGAAAGAGTAGGTGTGTTACTGGCCGCTGTTTTAATTTAATTACGTCTAGTGCAAAACACTTTTGAATGGTTGTATTCTGTGCTTTTTCGGCGCTATAGAAATGTGATGGCAATTCACCACAGAAATGCATTGCTTTCTTCCCCGCCATGGTTTCTAATCTGCATATTACAGCAGGTGCGTGTCACATCATTAATATACGTCATGAGCACATGCACACTTTATACAAGCTGCCACTGTAACTGCTTGTATAAAGTGTTAAATGTTTAAACGGATATTTGATCTGTTGATATATCATGAGACTTAATTAAAATTACCATTACAGTTATGAGGCTTTTATGAAGTACTCCTGATAGCATTATTAAATCTTTTAGATTTGTGTCAAGCAGTCAAATACGGTTTTTAAAATCTAGGCTTCTCAGACATGTCCACACAGGATTACTCTATTGACTTTCCTACTTGGTAATCAAACTAGTGGACATTTTGACTGTTCTAGGATGGATTTAAAGATGCCTCAAGTCCTGTAACTAGAGCTAGATTTTCCAGATCAGGTGATTGACACTCTATCCAGTTGTGTGTTGTCCTCGACCGGGTGTCACATTACCCAAGGCCACCACAGCATGAGGGCTGTCTAACAAGTCAGAGCTGACTTTCACTAACCAATTCAGAAAGTGTTACTGAGACCAGCTACAAAGACTGTAATTTGACCAATTAGCCCTGTGGCTAGCACACTGCCGTTTGGTCAGAAAACAAAGCTGACCTGCTGTCATGTTAATCGAACCATTAAAGCTTGTGGGATTACAGGGATGAGGTGAACGGAAGAAATGACCCCTCACAATATTGCATTTGTGCTGTGCTGCTTGCAATTTGTGTAGCGGCTCTGCTTCTACAAGCTGCTCGAGTGTTGTTGCATCGTTTGTCAACGTTTGGAAGTGTCCGAACTTCCAGAGTCATGCCAAGCTGTCTTGATCCAGCATCAGACTCGTGGACTGCTCATCTGTCAGTCTGAAAGGCAAACAGTATGCTCTTGCACCAGGACAGGCAGGATTTAGTGGAGGGTAGAGCGAGTTTGGCCGGGTATCAGTCAGGCAAAGGTGCATGTTTGGCCTGCTGCGTTTCTGTCTATTTTCGGTGGCTCTGACTCACAGTATCCCATGGTTACCAAACACACAAGAGGCCAATGAAGTTTTGGCTGGCCAATTACCATGGCAGTGATGGAGGGGGAAAAAAATTAAGAGAACAAAAAGAGCTAGCAAAAATGGACGGGGGAGAGAGGGGGTATCGAGGGCGCCGTCAAGATGCCAAACCTAGCTTATTATCATGCAAGGGACTCCGTAATCTCGGCTGCCTTCTCCCTGTCTGTTTATCTGGTCTGAGACTGACTTGTCTCCTGCAGTTCTGGGCTTTGAGTGCAATGGTGTCCGCCAGGATTTGGTGCCTACTGCGCCAGACTGCCCAGTGGCCCTGCCAGAACTGCTGCTCTGTTTACAACAGATAGGAAGTGCTCATTAGAGGGCTCATAAGTCATTTATGACTGCAGAGATTTTTATTATCTGGTGAGGGACTCACTGTCAACACATTGACACAATATTCAGTGGTGTATTTACACCAAGCAATGGCATATTTGTAACTGCTGAACAAGGTCTTCAGTTTCATTCCTTTCATTTTCTGATGTGATTGTATGTTTGACACTTGTTATTTAAAAGGGAACTCCATTTACATGTCTCGTTCAAGTCAGATAACAAATTATTCTGGTGAAAGGAATGGAATAGTTCCTGGTTTTGAGAAAGCTCTTTCTTATCACTGTCTTAAACTGATATCGAGTTTCCCAGTGAGTTTGTAGAATAGCTTTGACATCCTCAATGCAGAGGTTACGCCATATTCCTCAGATATTGTTTTGGAAACGGGGGGAATATAATGCCATTTAGGCAAATTAAAGGGCGGCCAGGAGACTTGGCATTCAACAGCGGAGACTGTATCCTGTGGGCCGGGGGAGACCGCAAATTCCTCATAGGATTACAGGATTAGGAATCTGAAAGGTGATGCAGTTTCTCACAGATGGGGGAAATAAAAAGGACAAGGCTGGCAGAGGAGCGATCCCTCATTAATGTCTGCTTCCCTTTAATTAAAAACTACTGATTGAATGATATTGGAGAGGATTAGGCTGAGGGATGACTCCTGAAACACACGCACACATGCGAGTTCCCAAAGCATGTTGAAAAATCTTAGGTGAGGGCTGTGCATGGCAGATAAAAGTCTTGCCTGCCTGGCTCTTTCAAGAGCCGGTGAGGACTTAAGTGATGCATTACTCTAGGCTGATTAGAGAAGGAACAAAAAAGCGCTTCCACATAGTGTGAGAGGTTGGCAGGTCACCATTATCAGGTTTGCCAATGGACGGCATAATTGTCTGTGGTCATTTAACCTGTCAAAGGTAGCTCCTGTGGTTCTCAAATTGGTTTTAAGAGCAATAAATTAAAAAGACAACCAAACTACAGTTCTCCTTCTGCCAGATAAATCTTTGCTTTTTTTGTTTTTTGTTTTTCCTGCATTTTTGGCACTACTATTCATAAAACAGTGGAGAACATGAAAATTTTTCCATTAAAAAAAAAAAAAAATTTTCCATTATTTTCTGGATTCCATTTTAGTGGTTTCATTAAATTTGAATAATAAAAAGCATTTCTACTTAATTGATTTTATTAAAAATAAAATCTTTTTTTTTTCAAAATTTGCACATTTACATTTTTCTCCTAAATAAATTCTGGTTAATATTTCTGGTAAATACTCCTTTAAAAGTGTTTTTTGATTATAATTGTATTATTAGTAGACTTGAACACGTGGATATGTTGTCATTCTTTTCTATAATACTGAACTTTGATTTCAGTGATTTCAGGACTATGAGATGGACACTTGCTTCTTGCACACTGTTGCACTTTACTTTTGCTTTTAAAAAAGGATTTCATAGAAATTTGGATTTCATTTGGTTTAATAAAATAGTTTAATAAAATATTCTTAAGTAAAATTGTTGATATTTTGTGGGAAATTAATCGTTTAGATTAATCGATAAATTAGTCTATAGATTAATCGAAATAAAAATAGTCGTTAGTGGCAGCCCTAGTTAGAACACCTTAGAAACCACTTAGGATTGTCCTGAAAATGACCCACAACACCCTTTCACTGTGTTGGGAAGTTTTACAAGGACAAGTGCCATCCAAAATCTAGTTGTTTTTGTTTACAGATTTTCAGTCATCAGTTAAGTCATTATTTAATCATACCTAAAGTGACTAAAATTTTACATCAAGCAAGACATGCCATTGTAAGTGTAATCTGCTTTTTCTCTGTTATATTTCGTTCAGCTCAGTTCATCTCACTTTCACTGTTGTTTGGAGACAGTTCTTTCATCACTCCAGGATGTCATCTTTCAAGGGCATTTACTTAAACTCTTCTAAACTCTTTTCCCACATTTGTCTTTCCATGCATTTCTTTGGTTTATGTAAGAAATCCTTTCATTCGCTGTGCTCTGACCCAAACAAACCAGACTCCAGGAGACTCAATTATTTTCTACTGATGTAATCAGATGTGCGAGTGCCAAAGTAGCAACTTATTCCTACAACTTTCTTTAAAGCTCTTTAAGCTTTAAACATTTAAAGACACTTTGCACAGTGGTTCTTATCAGTTTTTTTATTCTCTGTTTTTCATCTTTCATTTTATGCTGTAACATAAATAGGTACAAGCAGTGTTTTCTAAAGGTGCATTTTGCATTTGGTCTTTTTTGTCTCTTTCCTGTTGTGAGCCTGTTGAAAACACTGGGACCCCAGATGTAAACTAATCTGAAACCGCAGCATAGACTGTCTTAGCCTCAGCTGCAGGGCTCTGAAATGGAAGTTGACCTGCTGAAAAACAAAACTGTGGTTAAACTTCATTACCGCCTGTAGCTGTTGGCTTTGAAAACAGGATGGCTTTACAGAACATATCCTAGTATCAAGTGCTGATCTTGCAATACGTTATTTCTAACAGACCAAACCACAAGTCTCAAAGGCTTGCACAATAGTGCACAGTATTATATGCTTTCAGTAGGTGTGGCCCACAAGCTGAGAACTTGGCAGCAAAACAGTAGTTGTTATCAGTAACAACTTGTAGGTTCCTAGTTCTAGTTTTTTATATGGGGTGTGAATGTTTCTCTGTCAAGTTACCTAGTGTAAGAATATGAAGAGCATGTGAATGCTTATATAATGTTGACATAATGTTGGTCCATTTTCTAAATTCTTTCTTTTGTCTTTCATTTTCAGACCTACCAGAGGCATTATAAACTTGTGGATAAAACTGACAATGTGATGATGGATAACGCAAAACCAAAGCATGAGTCTAAAAGCAGTGACATTCACCACCTTGACTGGACAAAGCCATTGGATACTGTTGAAGATGCAGCATCCCAAGAACAACACAGGACAGAACCAGAATCAAAACGAGAATCAGCGTGCACCAACAAGAGCCCTTTGTCAGAGCCCAACACCCCATTCTCAAAATCGCAAGTTAAAAAGGTCACAGACAGTTCATCGGGAAGTCTCTTTGCTTCTGCCATGTCTTCCCCAAGCACTGACTCACTAGAATCATCTCCAGTTGATACAGTAATGAGCCCACCAGCTGACTCAAGTCTGTTCTCTTTTGGTAAAGACAGAGGTTTGCAGGAAGTCACTGAGCAAGTTTTTGGGAACATGAAACGTAAATATGTAAGAAAAAACCCAATGAAGACCACACATAGTTTAGGCCTTCAGTGGGCCAAAAAGATGGACAGAGATACCGAAAACCAAGATAGTGCTAAGGAGAAACAAGCATACAACACTGAAAAAAGTGAATTTGAGACAGAGGAGCCTGAGAAGGCAAGCAATAGACCAGATGATGAGAGTAAGACATCAAGCTGTGGCACTCATCATGCAGATGAATCTAGAAGTAAAAAGCGAAGAAACCGAAAAGTAGGTGACGATAACAACTTATCTGATGCACAAACCACACAGCAAGCTGAGAAGACTGATAAAACTGACCAAGGGAGCACAAAACCTAAAATTACAAAGAAAATGGGATACAGTGCACCAAAACAATTTGGTGTAAATTTGCGGGAGAGTGAGGAAGATGGTGCTGAGACGATGACTGATTATGTTGAGATGTTTCAGAATAGGCAGAGGAAAACACCAGCTGGGAGACAAAGATCAGTGATTGATGCCGACAAGCAAACAGAGGGTAGGCAATCAAAGGTCAAGGACAGGTGGTCTTATTTAAAGTCCCAGAACTCCTCTCCTCATAAAGACTTGAATCAATCTCTGTCCATTGAAGAGCCACCCTCTGCCTTCCCTATTACCCCATCCAGTCCACTCTACACAAACACAAACAGTTTGACAGTCATTACCCCAGTCAAGAAGAAACGTGGCCGGCCCAAAAAACAGCCGTTACTTACTGTGGAGACAATTCACGAAGGAACTGCAACAAGCCCCGTTAGCCCTATCGCCCAAGATTCATCCAGCACTTCAAAAAGGAGAAAGAAGCATAATATGTTGAAATTGGTGCAGTTGGCCTTCAACAAATCCCCTCCTGCACAGCAGTTAAAACTCAAGAAATCAGGTCAAGAAGGTGTCCTTAAAAAGAGGGCAACTAAGAAAATGAAACTGGTTAAGATGCAGAGCATTTTGAATGAGCTTTTGACCACTTCTAGTCCTGGCAATCTTGCCTTGAAGTCCAGTGTTCCGGTTTCAAATGCCATGTCGACTGTGGCATCGACAATCGAGGCCCGTTTTGGCAAGCAAATCAATGTCAGCAAGCGTGGAACTATTTACATAGGCAAAAAGCGGGGAAGGAAGCCCAGAATCGATCTTCATACCCAGCAGACTGAGCACAAAGCCAGTGATAAGCACCCTTTGCCTATTTCCAGTCCATTTGAGAACCCTCTAGTGCCTTCTAATACATCATCCACAACCGGAATGCCTTCTCCCAGGGTCATGCATTCTCTTTCTTCTCACTCTGCAGCAGGTGGGATGGCTCACCCTGCCACCACGGATACCAGCCAGCATGACCTGAAGACAATGCCAAATCTACAGCCTATCAGTGCATTGCCCATGAAAACACATAAGGGCTTGCTTAGTAGTAACTGGAAGCTGTCTCCCCCGAGACTAATGGCCAACTCACCATCCCACCTGTCTGAAGTGGCTTCCATCAAAGAAGTCACCCTATCCCCAGTTAGCGAGTCCCACAGTGAAGAGACAATCCCTAGCGATAGTGGAATTGGCACTGACAACAACAGCACATCAGACCAGACCGAGAAAGGCCCGGCATCCCGCCGGAGATATTCATTTGATCTTTGCAGTTTTGATGCCGCTGAGACCGCTGTTTTAGAGGCAAAGAGCAAAGCAGCGAGGGGGCACTACCAGAAGCGTGTGACTGGAGTCGCTGTGGAAAATTTTTTTGCTCAGGAGAGCCTGAAGAAGCAGAAACATCGGAGGAAACGCAAGGCCCTCCAGAACCGGGACGACCTGCAGTTTATGGCTGACCTGGAGGAGCTGGTTAGCAAATTCCAGGTCTTCCGAATCTCCCACAGCAGCTACAAGTTCTACCATGAGAATTCCTATCCCAGCATATTCCGTCTCAACTTTGACCAATGCTATCCTATGCCATACTATCCCTACGACCCTGTGCACTATCTTCGCAGGAGCTCCGATAAGTCAAAGAGGAGGCGTGGTCGACCAGCCAAGTCAAACGAGCCAATATCAAAGATGCCTTTTATTCAAGGGTTTGGCTGCCCAATGCCTGGTGGCAATTACTATGCACCCTACGCGATGCCTTACACATCCATGCCTCTTGCCACAAGTATGGTAAACATGGGCTATTACGGTCAGTACTCTTCACCCTTGTACTTATCTCACGCTCTTGGACCTTCAGCCTCTCCTCTCATGAGGCCACCAGTCCCTCCACCAAAGTTCCACCCTGGTGTGTCCTCTAGTCTCACTGCTCCTAGCAGACATAGAGTGAAGAATATGCCACATGAGATGCCTTCATCTAGAATGAGTAACTCCCATCACCCTTCAAGCAGCTGTATGGAAAGTGTCTGTCTCCACAAACGCAAGCACAAGCACAAGTACAAACACAAAGAGGATCAGTACATCCCACAGAGGGAGGACCTCGGCGGGCTCTTCAGTGGAACCCAGAGTCCTGCCTTCCTCAACCTCTTGAATGAGAGATTCGAGAAGAACTCTCTGTCCAAACTGAAGGACAAGCAAAGAGGCAAGCAAAGCACAGATGCTTTGCCAAAAGCTTCCAGGAACTACTTTGAAGTAGACACGCTCTCATCATTATCCTTATCTGACTCTCAGCATTGTAAACGCATTCGAGGAGAGACACTGAACAACTTCCTGAACATCTGCACTAGACAACCGCACGAGCGCATGCGAGCCAGCCAGGACCAGTCGCTGGACTTGTTCAAGGGGCAGCACTTAGGGGATGATGATTCTAGCATTCACATCAGGAGGCATGGCTTGGAGGACTTCGCAGCATACAGAGAAGGAAGCATGGCATCTTTCCAAGGAGCCAGAGAACAGAGGGCCGAGCAGATATACCAGTGCTCCAACACGGCTTTAGCAGGTAAAAAAAATATACATGTATATTTTTATGTATACAAATGCAAGATCAATACAAGACATTGATTCAGTTATTTTTTGTTAGGCATTATTTTGGTTTACCACGCAGTGATTAGTTGGATACAAGTGAAATTGTGTTCTGCTTTTAAGTATGTGCTTTCTGAACACTTTGTATGCTGTTCTCAGTACATCGGGCAAGCAAAGTGTAATGCATGGATGGAGACAACTATAATTCACAAATTTCTCTTTCCTCCCTTTTCACTCCTGCCTGCCAATGGTTTTTTCTTAGAGATATATTATTCACACGTTTTGATTTATATTCTACAGACATGCAATAAAAAACCTTGCCTCTTGTTAAAAGAGCTGGAGAGAAGCCAGAGGTTTAATGAATCCAGTCTACTCCACTGAAGGGGAATTGCAAGCCCTAGGCACAGTTAGATTACATTTTCACTCCCCTAGGGGAACTATGAGGATGACTCACATTCTGCCTGCTACCACCCACCTCCATGAATTAACTCGATGCTTCAAAGAGCTAGTTTGTTGTACTTAAACAGAGAAATATGACATACATCCCACCTAAGTGTACATCTGTGTTGATTTCAAAGAACAGATTTAGATAAGCATGTTTTGACAGAATTGCTTTTTTATGGCAGTCACATTTTTTGCCAGTGGCACTGTAGCTAGCATGCAATAAATTGCAGCAAAATGAGGGTTTTATATGCTCAAATTTGCATTTAAGGTCACATCTCATTTACGATTAATTAGTTCTATTTGCTACAGATTCACGGCATGACGACAGCACCTTTTTTATAATAAGGCTATTAATCATTGCGATGGGAGTGTCTAGTTTGGAGCAGATGTTTTTCCATAAAAGCATTATATCATGTTGCCTAACTTTACTATGTCCCAATCAAAGCTACAAAACAATCAATGTAACACGTACGTCTGTGTGTGTGAGGATAGACAGATAGATGGATAGATTGAACACATATTATTTTAATTTTAGCAATTCATTCTGTCTGGGTTCTCATAGGTACATTCCACAAAGAATAAGGTGATGTAAAATGCTAAATAAACGTCTTCATTAGAAACATCCCCCAGGCTTTTGAAAGTAATTCATCATACATCAGTGAGCACATATGGTACAGATTGAAATTCTGACGGGGCTCTCAATGTACAGATCTTTCAACTCTCTAAACCCTCTTTAAGTAAGGCAGACTTTAACGTAAAACTTAATGCCACTCATTTGCTAGCTCAGGAATTACACAAAGGATTTCCCTTTGATCGTACTGGTATAGTGTTTCATCTTTCTTTACACTGCATACAAGTTATGCTCCTACTTAGACTCCAGCAAGCAAGAAAACCCCTATTAAAACCATTACTAATGCCAGTGCATGATGGGTTTTCAAGCAGGTCTGCACCCGCATTTGCTTAACGTAGATTTTGTGTATTAAATGAGTAGCTTGCCTTGAAAGTCGACTAGAGAATTTGCAGGGGCAAAAAATGTGATCTAACACCACTGTATTTTTTTGTAAATCGCTTACCTTTGAACTGTGGAATTCGGTTGCCATGGCAACAGGAAGTAGGCCTCCACTACCGTGTAGAGCGGAGCTGTGGGGACAGTGGTGAGGCAAGTCCATAAATTGGTTCCTCTAATGAAAACATTGTGCACAGGATGCAGGTAGAGATTTCAGGGAATAAATGAGTTGTGACACTCCTTTTGAAAATGAATGTCTCTGTCCAATGATTTGTTGGCACTTGGGAAGAGTCTGCAAGTTTCCCAGTGATAAACTGAGGCCAGAGAGGGAAGAGCTCATGTTTAGTCAGGCACACATTTTACTTTATTGAAACCAAATGGGCTGAAGGAGCCCATGCACAGCTGGTTAGTGACCCATGCACCCATTTTTTGTTTGTTTTGTTTTAACTTGCATCCAAAATAGCCCTGGTGAGCTTCAATTGAATAATATTCATCACTAAAACTGAAATGCATCGTTTAGAAAGTGTGGTTGCTGTTTGATTTAACGATGCTCTTAAATGCTAAATGAGAGATTTGATGATGTATTATGAATTATGGCGCATATCCTGTTTTTTGGTTTGCACAGGTGCACTCTTAAGACAGTCTTAAGAGAAACCTGGAAATGTATAGAACGCCCATGATCTCGAACATCTTCCACAATTACAGCTCTTGTTTGTTTTCATGGAAACCTACCAGATGGAGTGGCAATCAACAAGAAAAGAGAAAAAGAGACCTCTCCAGAGATATGAAAAGAGTGCAGGAGAGATCTTAGATGTGGAACACACATTTTAGGCAGCTTTAGGCTGTCTGAACTCATTTCAAACAAGCCTGCCAGAAACCCAGCATTTCCTCTGGTCTGGGCTTCCTTCCAAAGCTCCAACGTGAAGTGTAGAGGCAGTAAATTAATCACAAATGTATCTGAGGCCTCATAGTTTATTACTCGCATTTACAGACGCATCTATTCACTGTGAATGTGAGCACTGACTATATTCATTGATAGACTGATAAGTGGGAGGTTCCTGATGTTTCCTTATTATGTGCATGGATGTAGTTATCCACATGTCTAGTGTTAAGTGAGCTGTTGCTTCATGCCTCTCATGGGGCATTTTTCACGTGTTCGCTTATTAACGCTTCGCTGTTAGACTGACAGCCGTTAATGATAAACGGCATGACTCAACAAGCTTGGCTGTATCAATTGCTATCAGATCTCTGTATATACAGGAATATTTATACACCAGCTAATACAAATTAGAGTGTTGACACATTGGATTGTCACATCATTAAGCACAGAAAGTTTGTGCTGCATACGTCATGACTCACTCTGGGGTCTTGAGTTTACTTTAGAAATATCACTGCTTCAGCTAGTGAGATGATGTGCAAATCAATTATATTCTAACAAACGACTGGCCAAATGTTTACCAGACTGGCTTAGCACATATTTCACAATCAGTGTCTCGCTGTAGCCAGGGATGGGAACCATGAAAATTTTCATTATTACGGTTTTGATTCCTCTTTAATGATTCCAGTTCCTTAATATTTCCGTTAATGATTCTTTTAGTACTTTTAGGGACTAAATATTTGGAACAAAGAAATGCGATTCTGTTGCCAAATGATGAGATAATTGTAATAATAAATTATTTTTAAAACGTTTTTGCAAAAGGACTTTTTAATGTCTTTTTAAAAGACAGGCGGTGTTAATGCAGTCCAATAATTGGCCTTAAAGGGATAGTTCACCCAAAAATTTAAATTCAGTCATTAATTACTCACCCTCTTGTCGTTCCAAATCCATAAGACCTGCGTTCATCTTCAGAACACAAATTAAGATATTTTTGATGCAATCTGAGAGCTCTCTGTCCCTCCATAGACAGCAATGCAACTGACACGTTCAAGGCCCAGAAAGTAGTAAGGACATCATTAAAATGTTGTTATGAAGCTATGAGAACACTTTTTTGTGCACAAAGAAAACAAAAATAATGAGTTTATTCAACCATTTCTTCTGTTCCATGTCAGCTTACACCGTGCGTTCACGGCAGTACCACAAAGCATGCGAGTGCATTCCTCTGATTATCCAGGTTCTACATAACGCCGGCTTCTGCATCAGCAGGACCACACGTATGCGTTGTGATACTCTCGTGAATGCGTATCAAAGTCTGACACAGAAGAGAAGAAATTGTTGAATAAAGTCGGGGGTTTTTTTTCCTTTGTGCACAAAAAATATTTTCGTATCAACCCCCCCCCCCAAACATAAAACTAATTAACCACTGATGTCACATAGACTATTTTAGCAATGTCTTTACTACCTTTCTGAGCCTTGAAAGTTTCAGTTGTGTTGCTGTCTATGGATGATCAGAAAGCTCTTGGACTTCATCAAAAATATCTTAATCTGTGTTCCAAAGATGATTGGAGGTTTTACAGCTTTGGAACGACATGAAGGTGAGTAATTAATGACAGAATTCAGATTTTTGCATGAACTATCCCTTTAAGGACACACTGTCAAATGAACAACCAATTACCGATTAAAATCTCACAGGTAGCTGTCATTCATTAGGAGCAGTTTATTTGGGAGTCACAACTGTGCTGTATATTTAGTGAAGTATTAGCGATGTTGCTGTGACACTGAATAAGTAGTGCAGGAAACCTGGTCAACGCAAGTGTTTCATTTTGTCATTCCGGAAACAAAAACCGTTATTAAAATCCAAACAGTCAATCACTTAGTTCTGTTGTTGTATTTTAAAGCAGAACTGTTTCTGAATAAGCTGTAGCTTGTCATTCTCATTGATTTATTTTGTCCTTTCCTCTCCAGACCCCAGTTCCTACAAGAGGAGGCACAAGCACAAAGAAGTGGACGAGATCCAGTGTGACATGCAAAAAATGTGTGCCTTCTCCAAGATCCTCACCACCAAGAAGAACCTGGATCACGTCAACAAGATTTTGAAAGTCAAGAGGCTTCAGAGGCAGGCCAAGACGGGGAATAACATGGTGAAGAGACGCAGAGGGAGGCCGAGGAAGCAGCCGCTTTCTCTCGAGGAGGGATTCCTGGGTCAGATGCCAGTTCTAGAAAAGTGTGTGGATCTTCCTGGGAAGAAGAACCATCACACCCGTCTGGTTCCTGCTCAGCTTGAGTTCTCCAATCACGACTCCATCACAGCCGCCATCGAGTCAGTGGTACACATGGCCAGATCACAATCCACGCAAGGAGGCAAGCACTGGCACAAAGTTCAGCCAGAGCTCCAAATCGAGCGCCCAAACCGCAAAGGAAGAGGGAACAAGAGAGAAGAAGCTACTGTCACCTCACGTTAGAGAATTAATGACGGTGCAGTTAGCCTTGTGCTTGGGTCCTTGTATCGTTTTTTTTTTTTTTTTATCTGAATTCTACTGACACATTTTAATGGGCATTCGCTGAGAATTTGGATCACGGTTGTGGTCTAAAAGCTCCGCTTTTGGTTTGAACAATCCTATTACATACTTTTTTATTGGTCTCTAGGAGACAAACTGAACATTTACTCTCCCAAAGCCCATAACCATGAGGATGTTGAAACTATGGCTTTAGCCATAATCTACCAGCACATGTAAATGAACTTCAATGACAGTACTGTGCACTTTTTTCTTTCTCGTTTTTCGTTTCACTCAAGCACAAAGCACAGATCTTCTGGCAGAGGTTGATTTCGAACAACAGGTCACCGGTAACTCACTGCTAACACACACGCTTACATAGGCTTGCCTGCGCTCAGGTGTGTTTCAGGCATACTAATGGCAATACTTTTGGATGAAACCCTTTTCAGTGATGTTTTGATGGCTATCAGTTCACTGTACATAGAAACATATTCTACTAACATTTCAAATTCAAAGAATTTTAGATCTACCTATACTGTCAGCATATCAAATCAAAAACCATATAAAGTTTGAAATGTTGTTTTGTTCTGTTTTTAACCAAATAGATGTAGAAAGCTTGTTCCAATAGAAAGAAAAAAAAAACTATTTAGTCGTGTAATCTTAACGAAGTGGAATCACTGCAGATCGAAGGCTTGTTGACGACACAGGACATCAAAACACATCCCAGTAGTTCACAACAGGCTCGATGAAAAATGCTACGGTTGCATTTAAAACCAACAAAGCACTTATTTCTTTTCTTTCTTTTTTGTAGGAACAAGTTTGAGTGGGCTGAAGTTGTACACAGTGTCAGAGTTGGTTTTTCGCTTTAAATAATAGTGAGCCATCTGGATGATATTTTCATGATCTGACTGGAAATCAAGGTCTTATTCGAGTCGCCTTCTCCAGAGTCTCTTTCGAGAATGTGCCTGCTCTTGTTAACGAAACAATAATAGTATGTCTATATACCTGTCAGTATTAGATATCCACATGACCAAAGTTTCAGTGTAGTCGTGTATCATAGAATAGATGGGTTTCAGTTTAGCTGCTCGTGTATATTACTATGAATGGTGTGGTGGTGTGCCTATTTGTCGATTAGTCTGTCATTTGGATTGGAAAAATAAACCCGAATGTATGCTGGAGACTATTTAGGTGATCGTCCTAAGCATAGGACATCACAAACTAATCAGACACATGTCCTACGCTGTTTTAGATTCGAGTTACTCTGATATACGCGATAGATTTGAATGTGGTCCTAATTTGAATAGCTTTCCACTTGTTAGTTTTTTTTTCATATATGTGCCTTATGTTTGTCTATAAATCCATAACATGGTCAGGTACTAGAACACATAATGGCAAGATATCAGTCTTGAATGTACATACATATCATTTGCTGCCTTGGTGGTAATGTGTTTATGATTTCAGTACACCTTCTACAGTATAATAGGCTTCATTTGAACTATATAAATACAGTTCAGTGACCGGACACCACATCTAGTACACCTGAAGACGCTCAAAATTTCTCTCTACCCAAACCCACGCAGGATTTTTGACATGAATACATGCTTATTTACTATGCATCAGGTTATTGCTGTGAATCCACTGACGCATAACTTTCTAGCATCAACTCCTTTGTAAGCTTTCTGTTAAACGAAGTGGTCTTACTGATATCTGAAGTCTGAACAGTGCTAAAACTGACTATCATTTCTTTTGCAATTGTCTAGGGGAGGAAAGTCAACCTCGAAGCAGTGCAGCCTTAATCAAATGTTCATTTCGACAAGTTGTAGTCCCCTGTAAATAGTCTACCATCTGTGGGTTGCTGTATAGCTGCATGAATCATGCCTAAGAATCATGTCAAAATGTTGCACTCGCAGTTGTCCAAAGCAGGACGTATAGAGTGGCTAAAGACGCCATGAAGCATTCTGTCCTCGTGATAACTCGCAGTGCATTGAAGCTAAAAGAAACAATATATGCCGGCAGCTATTTGCCTCAGCCAGTTGTACTGGACCTTTTGTAGGATGTGTCCATTTGCGCTAAACACCTGCGAACATTGCCAAAAATGTTGACCTTTTATTAGTGCTTTAAGCACCGAAAGCTATGTTTTCAAGCAAAATGTACACCGTAGCAGTTTTCTGAAACATGATTATAATAGGTTAGTCAAACATGGCTTTGGTAACAAGGCCTGGCAGCTCAAATTTGCTCGGCTTCTATGATTTTTAAATGCCAGATATATTTTCTCCACCAGCTGATAAGTGGTGCCTTGTGAAGTTACATGTATTTTTTTTATGTTCCTGCTCCTAAGCGACTTTGTGTCGAGTAAACATTACCGAGGTCACCGAGAGAATGTCATCATCCACTCAAACGTAGTGTTGGTATCCTAGTTTGTATTGCTATTAATGAAGTTATAATACAAGTGAAGTGTTAATCGAAAGTAATATTCCTAACAAGGACACAACAGAAGCTCTTATCACTCTCTAAATTCATACATATGGTGTTACCACCATTTTGATTTCTGTATCTGCATGCTCCATTTGATTGTATGCATACAAATTTTGGAGAAGTCGAGAAGTATTGAATTTCGATTTGAATACGATCTTATACATTGTTTGATATGTTTTTTTTTGTAATGGATTTTAAATTCATAAAGCATTTTGTACATTGTATGGATATTAAAAACAGCAAATAATGGACATATATAGAAAAGAATAAATACTGATATACACAAACATATGCATTGTACATAGAATGTATGTATACACATTCATGTTTTGTGTAACTGTGTATACAGACATGTTTATAAATACAAGTACTAGCCTGTACATATGTACATACATGTAAGCTTGCATGTGTTTGGTCATGTTTGCCGTTCATGATCTTGTAGTTTTATTTTTTTATTTCTTTTTTTTTCTTACTGTAAAGCTCATTTGTGCAGCCATCTCCGGTGAGCAGTATT
The DNA here is from genome assembly GCA_018155175.1 of Sinocyclocheilus anophthalmus. Lineage (NCBI taxonomy): Eukaryota > Metazoa > Chordata > Actinopteri > Cypriniformes > Cyprinidae > Sinocyclocheilus > Sinocyclocheilus anophthalmus. The sequence continues at coordinate 162,820 of JADLZN010009029.1, forward strand.
GAGCACTTACAGTCGATCTTGTTCATGTCATTCATTGTGCAAAAAAATAATAAATGAATTTATCGAGAGCTCACTTCAGTGTCTTTGCCTTTTTCGCATAGTTGTTGATATTCTAGTGATACTGAGCAAACTGTTTATATTTTAGCATATTTAACACAAGTTGTACACTGTTATTCAAAAGTTTGGGCCAGTGAATTATTTTTTGAAATTTTTTTTTAAAGAAATGCTTTTATTCAGCACTGATGCGTTCAATTGATAAAAAGTGATAGATTTTTTGTAACAAAGTAAAACTCTTTAATATTTCAAATAAATCAAACTTCAAATAGATCAAACTTGATCAAATAATTAGTGCTGTCAAACGATTAATCGCTTCCAAAATAGAAGTTTTTGTTCACATATTATAAAACGGATAGTTCCGGTCCTTGATTCTGATTGGTTGAGCCGCGTTCAAAGCTGTTGTAAATTACACTACAAACATACACCTTTGTTTACTTCTGTGTGTTGCTCGGCAACTTTGTTGCAACCACAATTGTTTCTGAGGAACTACATTGTTTGGTGAAAGATTACTGTTTTTATTTATATCATTACACTTTATTTGCTCTGTTTTATTCTGTGAAACCTTAATATGTATATGGAATAACCGTTTTATAAAAGCAATAAGCCCCGTGAAGCCGTGGTTTACAGTGAATTTATAACAGCTAAGGGGGTTAATTAATAATTAACTCTGCTTCGTGTCGTGCCTAACAAAGCCCCTTAGCTGTTATAAATTCCCTGTAAACCACGGCTTCACAGCGCTTATTGCTTTATTATTGTGTGCCTTACTGTCTAATGTATTATTTGTATAAATACACAGACATGCATGTACTATACTTTAAGAAAAATGTTGTTTAAATATTTATTATATATATATTCCTGTATATATGTGTATGTATTAGATCTTTTATATATATATTTAATATCAATTATATGAAAGTTAACTATAGACATAAATACGTAAATATTTCTTAAATATATACATGTATTTGTGTATTTATACATATAAATATACACATTACACACACATATTATGTAAACAAAAAACTTTTATTTAGGATGCGATTAATCGTTGCCCAGCACTCCAAATAATCCTTAAAAATGCCACCGTTTCCACAAAATATGAAGCAGTTTAAATGTTTTCAATATATAACTGTTTGAGCAGCAAATCAGCAAATTAGAATGATTTCTGAAGGATCATACACTGAAGACTGTCGCAAATTCAGCTTGTCCATCGCAGATAAATTTCCATTTTAAAAGATATTAAAATAGAATATAGTCATTTTAACTTGTAATACTATTTTTACTTTATTTTTGTTCAAATAAATGCAGCCTCAGTGAGCAACTTCCTTAAAAAAAAAAACTAAACAATAAAATCTTAAAGTCAATCTGTTGTATGGTAAATCACTTGTGGTGATTTCTAAAAGTTTTGTCACTTCACAGATCCTAGTTTTCATCTGTATATGTTCCTTTACTTACCACTGAACTGCAAAATTACATTTAAAATTGAACGAACGCCATATTAAAAATGCGAAGTGTCAATGTTTGCAGAGTTGTCTTCTGTACCTGTAATTGGTGTCGGTGTGCAGAGTAGGACAGGGAATCCCCGCTCATCAAGCTCTACACCTCATACAGTCCCTCTCACTGCATAGTAGAGATAAACGGATTGGCCCGAATCCCAGCCGTTGGTTGGTGAAGGCGAAGTGAAAAGCATCTAACCATAGGCCTGTGCCTCTGTAAAATTCCTGTTGCCATGGCAGCTGGGTGAACTGCCCAAATATTCCAGTGCTCCACTTGGCTTGAATAAAATGTCTGAAGTCAGGCTGGTGAACGTGTACTGCATCTGCAACGCCGCAACATCTCGTCAATATTATGTGTTGTGCGGAAAATTTGAGACTGTAATTTCTGTTGAAAAGTCACAATTGTGCTTTGAAATAGAAAACAGATGACAGGGCTCTGGCTATTAGAGGTAATGGGGGCCAGATGATAACGAGGGTTGTTTGTGTGAAGCGTGTTGTCGTGACTCATCTGTGGCACTACTGCTATGCGTCGCTCACAGCATAGTCATGTTACCCCTAAGTATGTGAGTTAAGACTTGACATACCTATAAAAAGATAAATAAACAAGGCAATTGACATCGACCATTCACATGCTGAAAAATGTCAGCTAAAATAAAATGTACACTACTAAGTACCTTCTTGACCATCTGCGCAATAAAATATAGCAAGCAATTATAAATATATCTTATATCAAAATATAATAGACTTTTATATAGTAATTTTATTAATACGTGGGGAAAAACGTATTTAAGTGTCAGCCACCAATTGTGCAAGTTCTCCCACTTAAAACGATGAGAGGGCCTTTAATTTTCATCATAGGTATACCTCAAATATTAGAGACAAAATGAGAAAAAAAATTCCATAAAATCACATTGTAGAATTTTTAAAGAATTTTTTTTTGCAAATTATGGTGGAAAATAAGTTTTTGGTCAATAACAAAATTTCATCTCACTACTTTGTTATATACCCTTTAATGGCAATGACAGAGGTCAAACGTTTTATGTAAGTCTTCACAAGGTTTTCACACACAGTTGCTGGTATTTTGGCCCATTCCTCCATGCAGATCTCCTCTAGAGCAGTAATTTTTTGGGGCTGTCGCTGGGCAACACGGGTTTTCAGCTCCCTCCAAAGATTTTCTATGGGTTGAGATCTGGAGACTGGCTAGGCCACTCCAGGACCTTTGAAATGCTTCTTACGAAGCCACTCCTTCTTTTGCCCGGGCGGTGTGTTTGGGATCATTATCATGCTGAAAAACCCAGCAATGTTTCATCTTCAATGCCCTTGCTGCTGGAAGGAGGTTTTCACTCAAAATCTAACGATACATGGCCCCATTCATTCTTTCGTTTACACGGATCAGTCGTCCTGGTCCCTTTGCAGAAAAACAGTCCCCCAAAGCATGATGTTTCCACCCCCATGCTTCACAGTAGGTATGGTGTTCTTTGGATGCAACTCAGCATTCTTCCTCCTCCAAACACGACAAGTTGAGTTTTACCAAAAAGTTCTATTTTGGTTTCATCTGATATTATGACATTCTCCCAATCCTCTTCTGGTTCATCCAAATGCTCTCTAGCAAACTTCTGATGTGCCTGGACATGTACTGGCTTAAGCAAGGGGACATGTCTGGCGCTGCAGGATTTGAGTCCCTGGCGGCAGAGTGTGTTACTTATGGTAGCCTTTGTTACTTTGGTCCCAGCTCTCTGCAGGTCATTCACTAGGTCTCCCCGTGTGGTTCTGGGATTTTTGCTCACAGTTCTTGTGATCATTTTGACCCCACGGGGTGTGATCTTGCGTGGAGCCCCAGATCGAGTTAGATTATCAGTGGTCTTGTATGTCTTTTATTTTCTAATAATTGCTCCCACAGTTATTTTTCTTCACACCAAGCTGCTTACCTATGCAGATTCAGTCTTCCCAGCCTGGTGCAGTTCTACAATTTTGTTTCTGGTTTCCTTTGACAGCTCTTAGGTCTTGGCCATGGTGTATTTGGAGTGTGACTGTTTGAGGTTGTAGACAGATGTCTTTTATACTGATAACGAATTCAAACGGATGCCATTAATACAGGTACGAGTGGAGGACAGAGGAGCCTCTTAGAGAAGTTGTTACAGGTCTGTGAGAGCCTGAAATCTTGCTTGTTTGTAGGTGACCTAATACTTATTTTACCGAGGAATTTACTTTATTAATTAATTCTTTAAAAATCCTACAATTTGATTTTCTGGATTTTTTTTTCTCATTTTGTCTCTCATAGTTGAGGTAATCCTATGATGAAAATTACAGGCCTCTCTCATCTTTTTAAGTTGGAGAACTTGCACAATTGGTGGCTGATTAAATACTTTTTTGCCCCACTGTATCTATATATATATATATATAAATAATATAGATAGATATACAGTGCCACAGCATAAATGAGTACACCCCCTCTGAAACTTAACAAATTCAGAAATTACTCTTTGCTTAGAAGACATGTTATGTTTTTTTAGAGATATAATATTCCAGCAAGTCTGCTTAATCAGTTACCAAAGAGGTATGTTAAAATTATTCAAGAAAATACAATTTTCTTATCAAAATGATCAAATGTTGTGTTGCACAAATGAGTACACCCTCCTGAAATTTACTAAATAAAAAAAAATTACTTCTGGTGTAAGGTTAAGGGGTCATATGATGTTGCTAAAAAGAACATTATTTTGTGTATTTGGTGTAATGAAATGTGTTTATGCGGTTTAAAGTTCAAAAACACATTATTTTCCACATACTGTACATTATTGTTTCTCTCTATGCCCCGCCTTCCTGAAACACGTTGATTTTTACAAACCTCATCGTCTGAAAAAGCGAGGTGTGCTCTGATTGGCCAGCTATCCAGTGCGTTGTGATTGGCCGAATACCTCAAGCGTGTGATGGAAATGTTACGCCCCTTACCATATTGTGATGCCCTGTCCGGCCGGAGCGACGATACAAAAACATTAAAACCCATTACAAACGAGGCATTTGTTGCATCCAGTGGGGACATAATTACTGATTATAATGACTTATACTGTCTTTTTACGCATTGCGTTGCATCGCGCCGCGTAAACATAAAACTTTGTCTGTATTTGTGATCGGAGAAATGATAAACAACTAGTGCTACTCTACACTGCCCAAAAAAATCGCTTTATATATCAAAAATATAAAATATAAAAACTCTTTCAATATAAAAAACTTACTTTCAGTCTGTGAGTCAGAACAGCTGGCATTGTAGTCTACTCTCCCAGGATCAGGAAACAGTCCTCCATAAAATGTGCTGCACTCATTTGGACACATCTGAATATTTGGGTTGAAGTGTTCTGGAACAGTGTTGTAAATACAACTTAACCACTGATTTCTAGTCGTGTCCTATTTTGGAAGACCAAACAAAGTAGTTTCGCTTTCACAACGAAACACACAGCACCCCGGTGGCCTATAGTGAGCGCGGTGGCGGCCTCCAGTGATCAGAGCCTGGGCCTAAGTGAGCAGAGCGGCGGGCCCTTAAGAACGGCGTGGCCGGCGGATTCGACGAAGGAGCGTCCGAAGAGCTTGCGGCAACCACATGTGACGACACAGGGCTGGACTCTGCTTCGTCCACGGTGAAAGCCGCTCCGGCGATCCACAGCACGAAGTTGATGTACTGTATTTCCTCAGCGACCAGCACAGATTAGCTCTATGCATGACGAAGCGGATATCGTCCTCTTTTTTGGAAGACCAAACAAGTAGTTTCGCTTTCACAACGAAACACACAGTGCTTTCAGGTACCATGCGTCTGCAACAATACTACAGCGAGAATAAAGTTACGCCTTATTCTTTGCGTGCACATTTGGGCGCATAATGCAAATATTCCCACATAGTGACGTATGTATGTGGGGGCGTGTTAGAACGAGCAACGAGTTTTAGGTAGGCATGACTTTAAAAGAATATCTCTTTGATTTGAGACTTTAGTCTTTGCAAATTTATCTTCTTTATGCACCAAGAGCTTGTTATACTCCAAAGAGAAAGGAAAACTTGAATCGCATCATATGACCCCTTTAAGTCAAGTATTTCTTTACTTTCTTTTATTTTGACTAAAACTGTTAAAGGTAAGTAATTTCTTGATAATTAAGTGTTATATGGCCCATTGAATCATACTCAGACTTAATGCTGACAACAATGAAATCACTTGAGAGATAACTGCCAGGTGACTTATTTCTTATTAAGCTTTTCATTAGTGCTGAGTGAGTTTTGCTTAGAAAAAAGATCAGGAGAAACACGTGAAAGTGTCTCAGAGCCGAAAAAGCTGTGAAAAGAGTACACTATTTATCCTCACAGAGTAAGATGCAGCATGCAGAAGTGACGTGCATGGTTGTTGTCACCACTAGAATTACCGACTTTAGCCAAAGCAAAATAAACTAATTTAACCTCTTACAGGGCCCATATTTACAAAATATAGACTTCTGGGAATCCATACTCTGGTCTCATGAGACCAAGTAAATCATTTTGGATCTAACAGCATCCAAAATGTTATGGTGTTTCTAGAGGAGGAGTACACTGGAAAGTGCCTGGTTCCCACAGTTAAGTTCAGTAGTAAAGCTCTTATAAAGTTAAAATACTGTATATGGCTGAAGATGTGAGGGCGTTATGCATTATCAATGCTGTTATGAATTCACACACCACTGTGTGATGTAATACAAAAACCTGGAACTGAAGATGCTACCCTCCCCTCATTCCCTGCATTGTTGGGCTTTTTTTTAACATGACAATGAAGATATTCATTCTCCTGTGTTGAAAATCCTTCAGTGGACATGTATTTCACTCAATCGTAATGCTCTTGAGCTGCTGTGGGGGATTCTGTAGTGACGAGCTGAGCAACACTCCCCATTAAAGACCAGAGCATTCAAGGAGGTCGTCCTCCATGAGTTAAACAGCACAGATGTGAAAATGTGTCATGAACTTGTACACTCAGTGCCAAGAAGTGTCAGAGCAGTGCACTTAGAGTTATGGAGGACATATTAAGTTCTAGAATATTACACTGGGTTGAATTAAATTTAGGTTGTACTCAATTCTGCAATCCTTCGTTTAAACAAAAATTGGCTAAGTTTCTTTTTTTGCAGATATTAATGGCATGTATTTCTCTGTTTTTATTAAGAATGTTTAATACATTTCAATTTTGCCATCTTTCTATTAATTATATTAGTGATCATTAAGAAAATAAATCTTTTATATTTATTCAGAGGGGTTGTACTCATTTATGCTGTGCACTGTAATATATATATATATATATATATATATATCTATATATATATATATTATTGTTATTATCATTATTATTGTTTAATACATTTTACATTTACTTGGGAATGTATTTTTAACTTGGTAAATATCTTTTCGGTGCCCCTTGAAATACAATTTGTATTCACATAGTACTAATAATTACAAATGAGAATATTTGGGAATTCAAGCTTAAAGATATTCCCTTAACATGTGCAGTTTGTAACCATATATTGCACAACATATATAGCATATTTTAAAATGTATTCATTAACTGATTTAATGTTTTTATATTAATTTTATTTCTTTATTTATTTATTTTCAATTATTTAATTATTTGTTTGTTTTTTTGTTTTTGTATATATGAACACAATAGAAACCAAGAATAAAGCCATGTTATTTTTTATTTTTTTAAGAATAGATAGAATAGAGAGTGCTGAATTAGAAGGGTCAAATAATGTGCACCAGATGTGTTTGTAGTCTTTTCTTGAAGAGGTTAGGACTCATCTGCTTGGATTGATTTGGGGGCATGGTCCGTCCATCCCCAGAGGAGAGTTAATGAAAAAGTCAGTGAACGGGGATTTTGTGCTTCTTTGGGATGGAACAATATGTTCACTTGCAGAATGCAAGCTTTTAGAGGGCACATAAGTCTGAAGTAATTAGGTAAATGGGTGCAGAGCCAGTGCTGATTTTGTTAGGCAAATATTAATGCCTGATTTTATGAGAGTTCAGTAATTAAAAAATCCTAATACATAAAGTATTCTCCCCATAATAGAATGTTACATAATGAAAATATAATATATTGATTATATTTTGTATTATTCCTTATTAATTAAGCTACTAAATGCAGATTACATAAAAATACTAACAATAAAACAATATATCGTAATAATGATAGTATACTTGTCTTTTTTTTTTGTTTGTATGTTTTTGTATGACATTTTATTAATATTTAAAGTAAACAAACCAAAAAATCTTCCTAAAAACCAATAATTCTAATGTTTTTAAATAATATTTATCTAATTTATTTATTAGATTTAAGTTATTAATTAGGTTAATACATCATAATAATATAATAATAATAATACATTTTTGTATTTTATTATTTTGATTTTTTTTATTGACATTTCATTTTTAATAAATATTAAAATAATACAAAACATTTCTTCCAATAATTTGATGTTCATGTTCAAATTATATATTATTATTAATTTTATTAATGGATTAACCTTGTTTATGAATTCAGCTAATAAATGATTATTTATTTATTTATTGCAGTATGAAATAAACAGTTGAGACAGAAAGTGTGTCTAAATAAAGGAATAATGGGGCTCTTTAACTGCAGATAGTCAAAGACTACTGGTTTACTGTTAAAATGATTTTGACCCATGGCCTCTCATTATTAGTATTTTGTTCTAGGCTGAAATGCTTTCAGATTTGAGGGTTTGCACAGAAACAGGGCTATATGTGAGTCCTCCTGGATGCACATATTGCATCAAACTGATTGAAAATCCCTGTAGAAAGCAGAAATATTCTATAGCAAATCACTTCCTCTCCATCTGCCTGTAATTAGCTCAGCTTGAATGTAGCCTCCCCTCCCTCTTGACTCCCTCCCATCCACTATTATTGCTCAAAGCACCACTTACTATTTGGGTTGCACTTCAGCGTCTGCATATAGGCTATGTCGCAGGACGCAAAGGATGCTATTCTTTATGATTGGCAACTGGCAGGGTAGCAGCTGCGGTTGCTACGGTGACAGCCTGACTTGCAGCAATTTGGATAGCGAATGAAGCTGTTAGTGTTTTGAGGCTGACGTGATGAGGGTTTTAAAGCACACTCGCTCCAGAGCCCGTCAGCAGCCCCCTCACTCACCAGAGCAGAGGGTCTCTCTGTCCCCTAGCTGGGAAATCTTGATTTGTCGGGATGAATGCTTAAAAATCCCATGAAGACTGTTTAATAGCATAGATAATGTGTGAGGATGAATGAAATCGAAAGGCGCATGTCGATGACAGAAATGAGTCTCAAACTACCAAATTAGAGCCAAAACAGAGTTTTATAAGCCTCACCATCAACCATGAATTCTTAAATCGAATAAAATATTTAATGTTATTATTTAATCAAATGTTTGGGTATAATCCTGACTGACATACAGGATTTAATGTTGGTCCTATAGTTTAATTATTTATAGGATCACTAATTATATGTACGTATATTTACAACTGTCATGAGAATCATACATTATGTTATTATTATAACATTTTCAATATCTAGTATGTTATTATATTTTATCTTTGTGATAATCATATGAAAATAATAGTAGAATATAGTATTTGAGTTTTATTTGTTTGTTTGTTTCTTAGTATACTTCCTTATGCACTTTCAAAGCCCCGCCATTTTCAAGGAATTATGCACGGGTTTGTCAATACAAGTAAGCTCAAGGACAGAGATTTGAAGCTTGAAGTGTTATAATCATGCTAATATCATGAATAATAATTGTGTTTTATTGTTTTTTTATTGTGTATACAATTATGAATATTTAAACTTTTTTGTTAACTAAATACCTAAATATTCCCAATATTGAATGTTAAAATAATGTTGAATGACATATCGTAAATATAGTATTATTAAATTTAATTATTTTTATTAAGCAAATAAATATGAAGGGTAATTTACACTAATAAAGTAGTAGAGTAATAAGAAAAAGTAACAATTACACTAATAATAATATAAATAAATGATAAATAACGACTACTAATTTCAAAGGTATTTTATTATTTTTAGTGTTTTTGTTTTTTGTTATTACGTTATTAATATTTAAAGTAAAGAATACCAAAATAAAAATATTTTTCCAATAATATAACGTAAATAATAACTATTATTATAAGATTATTTATAGAAAATAATGAGTAAGTAGTAAACCAATGCAGGCATGGTGCCTAGGGTGGTTACAGCCTGAAGAGAAACTTATTGCATGCCCTTTCTACATTAGCCCCCAGCTGACTGTTAGTTTGGGGATTTACGATACAACTTCACCTCCCTCAGCTCTGTTCGACAACAGCTCATTCCGGACTATCCTCCCTTTAGCAGTCTGATTACGATAAGAAATACGTCTAAAGCCACACATCCAACACGAACGGACCTAAGATGGGCTTGAGTGAGGCGGCAGCCCATGGGCCCTTGCCTTTGCCAACCGTTACGCTTTGTATTTGTTTATGAATTTGTTGTAGCCAGCTGCAGGAAGTTCAGGAGATTGTTAGACCGATCAAATTACTCACGAGGGGTACAGGCTATCAACTCGAGCAGACTTACAATCAAAACAAGCATACAAAATGGGATTTGTGCTTATTTCACATAGAGAAGGACCAATGTTTGAATCGGCAATCTGCAGTCACGACTTTGGGCTTGTGTGAATCACATGAACTAATTACTTGTAAACAGCTCCATTACAATTTACGCCAAAGAGCGCAACATTTAGAAGATATGATACATTCTAAAATGGGTCAATCTCATTTCTTACCAGAGGATGATTCTATATTACTATACCATAGAATAGTTCCGCTAAAATTATGCGATCATCTGATGAGTTGTTGGGCGCTCTCTCTCGTACTATAATGACCGTACCCATAGTGGGGAAGAAATGTCATTCAAAATGGACTGTAGCCTAGACCATGATTCATATAATTGTGCTATTTTGAAACTCATCAAAGCATTAGATTTGTGATTTTGTGTTAATCCAATGGTGTTCTATTGAGGGACATTTGTAGTGTAGGAGGGCCCAAAACAATCTCAAGCCCAGGGGACGCCCCGCCCCCCCGTACGTCCATGCCCGTGCCCATCAATCATCCATTCACTCTTTTCCGTTGCTATTTGTTCCTGCAAGACCCTGCAAGTGAACTTGAGGGACTTACTTTCTTGTAACTTTTCTTTGTTTGTGACCTTGTTTCTCCCACAGGGGACTCCACGTCTGTGATTGCTCTTCCCGAGAGCTACTGGTACAGAGAAGAGCCTCACAGCAGAAGAGCACTTCAGGGTACTGTTTAGTAAGAAAAGGCGCGTTTTCCATTCCCAGGTAATTAGTGAGGCTCGGGCCAAAGCACGCAAGTCTCCTTCCCGGGCTCTCTCTTTCCAAACATACAGAGAGGATCTGAAACGGTTAGGTAGCTCGAGCCGAAGGGAGAAATGTTACACCTACAGCACAGCTGCAAAACATTTAATCACTGTTCGTCTGAAGTGTCCGCAGTCTGTTGGTTTTGGAAACACTTCACTCTCCCAGCTTTTCATGGGACTCGCTTGTTTTTAGCATGACTGTACGGTGGCCACTCAGTATGATCTGGAAAATCAATGTGTGTAAGTATACAGGCTGCAAGCACTACAGATGTGTCTTCAAGGCTAGGAAGAAGCGGCTGATGCCACTGCAGAGCTGGTGAGAGATCACTAGCATTGAGCAAAGCACTTAACACTCGATTGCTAGAGGCAAACTGACCCTCAGTCGCTCTGGAGAGTTAATTGAATGTGAAACGGTGGATGACTGTGACATTATGTAATGCCACTGAAGTCAGAAATGGCAGAAAGTAATACGTTACTGTTTATGTTGCTTAGGTTCCATCACAGTGATGAGTGTTGCTTTTATTTGATCCTCTTCACTTCAGGGCAGTGAGTTCTTTTTCTCTTTATTGTTTTGGATTCAAAAGCTCTCTGAGCAAATATATTATATAACCCTCTAGGGGTTTTTCCATGTACTTTTTTTTTAAAGCAACATCAAAGAAATATCCAAGGTTCATTACAAGTTGAGTTCATTTGACAGAATTTGTGGCATAATTTTGACTTTTCCCTTGCTTTAAGAAAAGCAAAAATCTGGTTTACAGTGAGCTACTTAATGCTACTTAATCTGTAAAATAGTTAAAGGGATAGTTCATCCAAAAAATATTTTTGTTTTATCATTTAATTACTCACCCTCATGTCGTTCCAAACCCGCAAGACCTTCGTTCATATTCAGGAACTACAGAACTAAGATATTTTTTGATTGAGAATCATGTGATAGACTTGTTTTTTTTGTTATTGTCCTTAGGATCCGCATAGAAACCACATGCAAGACTGAAACGGTACCAAAGCCGAAGAAGGGTGATAAAGAAGGCGACATTAAAAGATAGTCCATGTGGACATCAGTGGTTTCAAACCTAGATTGTATTGAATCGTAACGAGAGTGAAGCTATTTTGTGCAGACGACATAGACAAAAAAAATAATGAACTTATTCACCAATTCGTCTGTCCCAGTGATGTCACTTCGATTGCACATTCACGAGAGATACCAGACGAACGTCTTGTGAATGTGCATCAAAAGGTACAGATTAATGGACAGAAACTTTTATATGATTTGATGGGTGAGACGTAATCTCGTTTAAACGCATTAGAGAAAAAAAGAGGAGAAGAAAGAGGAGAGAGAAGGCAGAAGAAGGAGAAAGAGGGACGAAGAGGAGTTCAGTCGGTGACAGACGCAAAGATGTAAGACCCAAATATACATGTTACACGACTTTTTGTGAACGGAAAAGGATGTGATTTATGTTAAAGTAGACTTATTTAGCTTTTCGTTGGTAAAATTTGATGATCGTAATTTTCCACACTTGGTGGATTGAGCACGATAAGATACACGCCGCTAAAAAGCCTCTAATAACACAACCCAAGTAAAAGTGACACGCGAGAAACCCACCCCTTTAGAAGCTCAAAGAAGCTACACACAATAAGGAATGTGTGTATTTACAAGACGCGCAATTGTTTGTTTGTACAAGAACACCTCAAAAAAGTCCGACGGAGATTCACCCAGAAGTTTGTGCAATTTTTTAATAGAAATTGAGGGATGAGATGGCAATAATAAATATAATAATAATGTAGTATGTATATATAATAAGCAAGAACACAAGGACACTAAGTGTGTTTTTAATGAGAAATGTAACTCTTTAGAAATGACTTTAAAATCACCTCAACTTCACCTGAATTCTTGCTGGTATCTTCTACATCGTGCGAAGGAAAAGGAGAGTTACTTTTTATTGTAGCTATTGTATTATTGAAGATTTAGTTTTATTTTGGATGCCCCCTATTCTGATCAGCATGAAAGCTGACACTGTATAAACCCAGGATATAACCTTTAAAAATGTGGGGTGAAAGGTCATTAAGAAAAAAGTAGCTAAAGGACGCAAACAAGCAAGCTATAAAAAATGTAACCGAACCCTCAAAGAGGTCCACAGAAAGCATTGCCCACTATGACACTGAAACCAAGAGTTTCTGTCTACCCAGTCAGAACAACAGTCAGATTGTTTTTATCCCGTACCCAAAGACTGTCCCCTGACTTTCACAGCTGGTTTCATTTTTCCCGCTCCGTTAGATGAGAACTGCACTCCATGTGCCCTCTTAGAAATTTGCCATGGGCATTGTAAACACTTTCATTTCATAAGTGGAAGGCAGCTCTGGTTTGTGGGATGTTTGCCGCCATTCATTTAGAGTAAAACTGGGGTAGTGATTGCTAAGAACTCTGGTGGGGATGTCTATGTTGGTAAAAGGTTCAACATGCCCCTCAAAAAACTGCCAGTGTCGAGGACTACAACAGAAGACTGGAGTCGTTTTGAGAAAATCAGATGGTGACAGCGTTTTAATCGGGGGGGAGGGCGGGATGAAGCCCGTGAAGGCCTCATGTTCAGTTCAAAGTAAAGTAGGGGGGGGGGGGGGGCCCCCAGATTTAGCGGTGGTAGTGCACTAAAGTGTTTATTCATTTCTGGTTTACTTGTTACAGTGTCAAATGACTGCATGAAATATGACAAAATATAACACATATGGTGGGTCTTTATGCTGTGTGCCATTTTATTTGGCACTAGGTGTTCAAATTTAGTAACACAACTTTTGTTGAATATTAGGAATGTGAAGAAAAATTTGACTATCTTTTTTGCAATTCCAATTCCGAATTTTGCAATTCTGACTTTTTTCCCCTCAGAATTCTGAGTTTATGCTTTGCATTTCTGTTTTTTTATTTCTAAATGATTGGAAGTACTTAATTCTCTATAATTCTGTTTTGTTTGAGTTGTGTGTGTGTGTGTGTATGTGCAAGCATGAATAAAATAAAAAAAAAAATTAAGATTTTTTTATATCTCACAATTCAGACTTTTTGTCTCCCCATTGTGAGTTACCATCTCGCTGTTCTACATTTAAAGCTCGCAGTTCTTGGTTATATCTTGCAATTCTGAGTTTGTCTCTCAATTCTGTCTTTTTTCTCAGAATTTAAAGAAAGATAAAAAGTCTTGATTAACTTATATTTAAATTATTTATTTATTTTTCAATTATGGAAACAGGATAAAAAAAGAAATGTTTGGAATGACGTGAGGAGCAGGCCAGGTGAAGCTTGCAATTTATCAGACCTTACAGTGGCATCATGGCATAGACTTTTACTTAGAATGTGAAGGATTAAAGACAAACTAAGTCTAGTAGCTAATTCATAATATTGCAGATGAACTGCATTAAACCTGCCCTCGCCATGTGCTCTACAACAGTCATACAGCTTTGTTGTTGTCTTTTATGTATTAGTAGATGTTGAAAGGAGAATTTTTGGCATTGTGACCGTTGGGGAATCTTATACAAATAGTCACTTTGACAAGCAAACAGCAGATGTGTTTTCAAAGACGTCATGCTAGATGCTTTTCAGAAACCACTGGAGAGAACATCCGTAGGTGATTTTTCCTAAACAACTTCAAATATTGGACTAAAAGCAAAATATACGACATAAAATATTTGAATTTGGAGAAGATCTGCTTTTCATTGCAACATTTACTTATTTGAATACATGTTTGCATGTGCCATTGAATGGTATATATTATGTTAAATGTGAAATATTGTGAAAGAACAGCCAGTAATATGTATTTGGATTCCCATAGCTCCTGTAAGAGTAGAGCATGACGCTAGCAATGCCAAGGTCATGGGTTCAACTCTACTGGAATGCACGAATTGATAAATTGTATACCTTAATGTGTAAAATAAAATCTATTTTGCAAGCATGCTGAGACTTATGATAGGAGTCAAATTTGTGCTGCTCTAAAATTGGGAAACATTTGGACCAAAAAGTGTTATTGATATGGATGCTGTTCTGGACAGCACTATCAGCTCTTGATTGTACATTTCTCCAGAGCTTTAGGTGCAATCATCATCAAAAAAAAAAATGCAATCACTATGTCATTATTTTTTCCACACAAGATGGCAAAGTATGTTATTATTATTATTATTGTAAACCTTGCCTTGTGAGTTATGGCACAGAACATTCACTCCCTTTGGAGAATTCACTGGCTGTGTTCCATGGCAGCTGGAAGCCATCACAAACTCCAATTACTGTCTGTCTGTGTCAACATCTGGAAACCACTTCTGCTCCTTTGGCTGTCTGCATCCTAGTGTGAGTAAGGTAGTTGGCCTTATATAGCCAACCTATTGTATATGGAATGTAGGGACAGTGGCGTAGACGAAAGAGAGTAGATGTCGCTCCACTACCTTTGACACTGACTAATGACTTGACAGATCCATCAATCATAGTATCATGAATTACAAGGATTTGTGAACTGCCACCTGTGGTTTATGTAGTCTTCGGGACTTGACCTTAAAGAACTTGGGTCTCACTTTAAGGTATTTCCCATCACTAAATCTAGATGATTTAGCTCCCACTGTGGACTTCAGATAAAGGCCTTTCATAGTTCAGGAATCGCTTTACATGAATTTGACAAGGAAAATTCGACCAGGTTCTTTTATAATAAAACAAAATGAGAACATCGTGCTCTATCAGAATTTCTCCCTCAGGTCTATTCCATTTTTATCTTCTCGTGAGTTCACACTCGCCTGCACTGCACTGGATTTGTTTTGGTGACTAGCTCTTTCAAGACTGAGATATAAAGTTGGAATTGTTGCCTCTTGTGATTTCAGTACGATGGCAGAAATTTGCCCATGCAAATAAAGGCAATCATGATTATTCGTTCTCTACGACCAGATAAGTAAGTGTTTACGCAGGTGGTCTGACTGCACACGCACTAGAGGAATTCACATTTTGATTTGCAGCTCCATTTTGCAGACATGACAAAAAGATGTAGAATTTATAACCTTATTTCCTACTCCAAAATAATTATTGGGTATTTTTAATACATTTGGCAATATTATATGCTGTATTATTAGGAAGAAGCGAATGTTTTCCTCATTTCACGATACGTAAATTGCCTGTTAGAAATTAGGCAGAGCCGTTTACCCAACACGTGTTTTCAATTCACTAAACTGTGATGGTTTTGTGAACAAAAAAATCTGGATTCAGGCATTTTCTTCAATTAATTGATTTTTTTAGCATGAGTCAGACATGAGAAAGATTTGATTGGTTGGAGTCCAGTGCATGATTAAAAAAATTACAAGCAAGTTAAGTTAATTATGAATGAACCACAATCTCCCATTGTTTGTATAATTGTCTGGACAGAATATGCATTTGCTCTTAAAGCTGGACTTCCATGTGGAAATCTCATCACGTCGCCTGCCAAACCCTCTCTTAAAAAACCCCGAAAACTTGCATTCCTGTTATTGAGTGTCATGATGTATCAAATTCAATTGACTTTAGTTGGATTAAAATAATACACAGTCGGAGAGATGAATGGTCTTACAGTGTTGTTCTCCTGAGGCATCACTGATCTGGGACTACAGTTCAGTTCATTTGTAACTCACTGAATAGACCGTTGAAATTGGGACAGTCTGTTTTAATACTCTTCTTTTGGCTTCAATTTAAGAAATGCTTTAACCGTCAGCTTTGAAAAAACATAAAGCAAAGTGGAATCTTCCTTCCAAATAGGATGGTGATATAATTATTGTTGCTTTTTGAACAACATTTTATGTTTAGCTTTGGACATGGTAACACAACATACTTCACAAGCATTAAAAGTGTACCTCTTCTGCCCTCCTGTGTTCAGTGGGTGCAGATCCCGTGTTAGGGGTCATTCATCTGTCCCGCCTGGAGGTGGAGCTGTGCATCTTGTTTTAAAGAGGCAATGAAGACAACTTTACCATTAATTGAACCAAATATTTGGCAATGAAAATTCAGCAAGCCTAGAGAGTGGACAGCCTGCTTTTTTCTTAGGATACTGGCAGTCTTCTTTCCCACAGGTACAAGAAACAACAGTAATTGCAGTGGATTTATATTACAGTTGTGATTCATCCCAAAGAGAGAAGGAGAGAGAACATTGCCAAGGGCACTTGAAGATCTCTCATTATGTGAGTAATTAGTTTGTGACCATTTTTTTTGTACAATCATCGATGTTAAGTCTTAATAACAGGGAACATGGATAGAAATGGAATAAAAAAATCATTTAAAGATGGAAAAAATACTCGGGGACTGTACTTAAGTTAATGTGCCTCTTCTCTTTTCTGTTCAGCTTTAATTTTTTTGTTTTAGTTTTAGTTTTTCTTGAAATAGTCATAAATAGTCGGCTGGGTAGAATGACTAACAGTAACCTCTATGTTTATATATATCTAATTATATATATATTATTTTCATTTGTTATTATTTATTTTTAAATATTTTGCCACTTAAATGGAAGTGTCCTGTGTAAATTATTCCTTTACTTTAAATATATCAGAATGCCTTTAATAAAATTATTATCAGAGAGCATACATGAGTAGTAATTTTTTTTAAATATACCTAGCAGATACACCTGAAGAATTTTTCGTACCCAAAACCTCAGAGTCCCCAGTAGGACCTCTTCGGATAAATATATGTTTTATATATTATAATGCATCACAACGGCAACGTGTGCTGATTTCCACAATGGGCTATATGATAACGCTGTTTCAGCTACTTTACGATTGTCTCTTCACCTGTATTCACTCTATCGGACTCCTCGATTGTTTCTGTAAGTAAAGCTGTGTTTTTAATAAACAAATTCATCATAAGACAATTTAAAGTACTCCTCTATCCATAATATTGCTTTCTCCAGTGAAAAAAGTTTGTTTTGTCTGAATCAGGAGAGAGGTCAATACAAAGGTCAAGCACTGTTTACAAGAAAAAAACAGTCTAAAACAGTTCTAAACTATTTTGGTGGATTTTTGATGTGAGAGAACAACTTTTTTTTTTGTTTTTTTTTTTTTTAAACTGGAGGAGTGTTTGCTGGATTAGGACTGTGTGTATTTTGTCCAGAAGCTACACTTTGAAGTCAAAAAGCATTAATGAGCAATTTCATAACATCTGTTCCGTTGAAGAAACAAACTCGCCTACATCTCGGATGGCCTGAGGGTAAGTACATTTTTTCCATTCCTTTAAGAAAGAAAACTTGTGTAAAAGCAGTAGGGCTTGCATAGACTAGTCGAGTAGTCGAGTGATCGACTACTTCAACCACTAGTCGGCGCTGTCGGAAACAATCGACTACTCGAGCATGCGTGCACAGAGTTTGCAAGTACGACGTGAATTTTAGGATTACAATATTGCGTGTAGCTGTTACTTCAAAAAAAGACTCGCTTAAAGAGTTCTGCCTAATGAAAATTTGTGCATTGAATTAATTCAGTCGTGTTCAAATGATCACTAAACGTTTGTCATGACATCTCTCTGCTTGCATGATAAATATATTTTTAGAAATGAATCATTATTTTAGTTTAACACGGCATACTTGTTCAGTGCTAACTATGAAAAAAAGACAGTCACAACGGTCTTATCAAGTAACTGTACGACGTTCCACCTGGTTTTATCTGAATTTTGTGATTGGTACAGATCCAAATACTGGCTGTTACATGAAAATGAAAATATGTCATGTCATAATTATAAAGTTTTGACAATTTACATATGTAATTGTTGCATTAGGCTATGAATTAATAAGCGTTTATTGATAAGAACTATTTCATGTCTTACATGTTTACAGTAGCATGAACCACGAGTAGTCAAGTAACTGGAGTATTGTTTAAATAAGAAATGACTAGCAGAAATCAGTAGTCGAGCAACCCCTAAAAAGCAGTGACGTGAGTGACTCCAATCTACATTTTCCAATCCCATTCTTCTCCCTCTTCCCAGAGCTTTTCAGCTCAGAGTATAAATTAGCTATACTGTGCTGTGACTTTGATATTAATTTGCCATAGAAATGACTCATCCTGTTTCTCAGTGAGACTGCAGTAAATCTGATTTAATTATTTCGAGAAGATGATTGATGAATGTCAACAAATAAATTAAGGGAAATTAATCAATTATTTGTGGTATCAATAGGCCTGGTTTGCAATATAATATAAACAAACTTAACTTACTTAAAATGCCTTGTATGATACAAGAACATGTAACTTACTGTAACGTATCTTACAGTATGATACATATGATCAGGTGCGCCGCTAGCAATTTTGGGCCCTATGAAAGAATATGAGGTTGGGCCCCCTATCGCACCAAACATACACTATATTGCCCAAAGTATTGGCACACCCCCTTCTAATGAACAGGTTTGACTACTTTAGTAATTTCCACTTACAAATCTAATGTAGCTATGATCTATTCTAGGGAATTGTGTGCTTCTATTTTATCCATGTTTGACAGGTCTACTATATTAAATGCCACCTTGAATCCAGACCATCACCAAACACCTGTGACTTGTACACACATATGGACAAAAGTATTGGGACCCCCACTTCTTTAGAACAGAAAAGGCACTTCCAAAACTGTTGCAACAAAGACATATAATTCATGTAGTATAATTGTATTTCCTCTTTGTGCCAACGTTTGGAGTTCTAAAAGGACTGTACCATGTACAAGTCACAGGTGTTTGTTCTGATTTTTGGCTCAAGGTCGCATTAAAGTCAACAACACCAGATTGGTTCAGGCTGTGCGTTAGACGCTTTCTGCGACCAGTCAAGCCTTCCACTGACTGCATCATCTTTTTGTTAACCTTGTCTTATACCCAGAGGCATATTGTTTGAATGAAAGGGTCCTGTTGCAAACTATTGGTATAAATTGACACACATTCCCCTAACTTATTTAATGCTTAATACATTAAGATGTTACTTGGGTGAAATTACAAAGTAGTCAAAGCTTGTCCTACTCGAAGGGGGTTTCCCAATACTTTTGGCAAATAGTGGTACACCACTATTCAAAATCTTTGGTCTGCCATTTAATAATATTGACCGATACTTTTAGCTATTGCTTTCTGACCATTAGGTATCAGACAAATTCATTCAAACCTGTTTTGGGACATACAATTTCTGTCCCACACTATTCTTCTGATATGGAATGGTTTGACTACTTAATCATTTCTATTCATAAAATGCTTACCGGGGTGCAACAAAAAGAAAACTAACATTAGCTTTTCTAAACTTTTTGTATTCTATCTGTTTTCTTTTCATTTATTATACAATTAACAAGCAAAAAAGGCATCTAACACTAGCTTGCTCTATTCTATGTTTTCTTTTTTATTTATTATATTATTTTAAAAAACCCTTGCTACGTGTACTACGTTAAGCTAACTGAGACTTGTTATAGCACTGGCATATCATTGCTCTTTTGTTGATTGCTTCCATTGTCCTCATTTGTAAGCGCGCTTGGATAAAGCCTGCTATATACAATGAATGTAATGTAAAAATAAAACTAGGCTAACAGCTAGCAGCAGTTCCTTCAGATTTCCAGCAGTTTCTCAATCATGATCTTACTCAGCTTAATGTGACTATTAGCTTAACAGCTGGATTCCTTGTTTACTAGCTACCTACGCACATACAGCACATAATGTTAAAAATGTTCTACATTTGCTAACCCCACACCTTTAGGCTTCTACATGTAGAATTGTGAACCTGCGTAGAAACCCAACTGCTGCGTGTCTATTCTATTTTTTTGTTTTATTTGTAACTCTTTGGTAGATACATTTATAATTTCTATTACATTACTACTACCACCACTGTTACTATTAATAAAACAGCTCTCTGGGCCCCCTTGGGCCCTTAGAATCATCCTAACTTTCCCCCCCTTAGCGGTGCCCCTGCATATGATGTTAAAAAAAAAAACTGGCTTGTTGGCCTATGAGGCATCTCTCTGAAAGTTAACTGTTAAAAAAATTGTTGAATGGCAAATAATATGAGAGAACTATTAACTGTCCTGTCCCATTCTTCTCCCTTTTCCCAATGCTTATCAGGTCAGAAAGAATTTACTTCAAATAAAAGTGAAGATAATATCTGAAATTGTTATTGCATACTGTTTTACAATGCACTTCAAAACATTGAGGTACATGTAGTATCTGCCACTGCTTGAACTAAGTATAAATAGCATTTGACACCAAGTGCAAATAGATTCTAACTATTATTTACACTTAGTGCAAAGACAATATTGCTATTTTCACCTAGTGTAAATAGCAACTTTGCACTTAGTGTAAATGGCACCCAATGCTGATGCAAATAGCCAGTTTTTATTTTCTACTAGCTAAAAAAAAACATTATCCTAGTGGGAAACATGAATGAAGGAAGAGTGAATGCCTAAAACGAGACAAATACTTTGTACATTTTTAGTGAATGAGAGAAATGTTACACAACAATTTCAGTAAAACATCTGTTTGAGCCGCTAGACTTCCCATCTGAGATCATGGCAAAAATAGAAAGTCGTATCACATGCTGGCTAAGAGTGCTATGCTAACAGTTTGAGTTGTCACAAAACGACTATAAGGAAATCAGGTAGATCCCCTTTTGCTCAGTTACTACTGTTTTGTCACACATTTGTATTTCCTGCTGTGATTTAGATTTATGCAACGTTTAGCTAGACACGTGTGCTGTGACTTCCACATTTATTTGCAATAGCACATACCATTTAGCAATTCCTCATCCTGTTTTCAGTGAAACTACAGTAAATCTGAGTCAAGATTTCAAGAAGATGATCTGAATGAATGTAAACAAGTTAAGGGAAATTAATCCATCATTTGCAGTATCAATAGGCCAGGTTTACAATATAATATCAACAAACTTAACTTACTTAAAATGCCTTGTATGATACATAAAGTTAAAAAAAGAAAAGAAAAAAAAACCGGTGCGTCAACCCTCTGTAATGCGAGTAAATCACTCAGATGCAAATTCCTATGCTAAGCAACCAAATAATGTCTATCTGATAGACAGACAGACAGACAGATAGATAGATAGCATGATGGTTTACTATACAAATTATTACAAATTGGCATTGGTGGAAAAACATTTGATGTTATACAATCCATGTATAAAAACAGTAAATGTGAGGTCAAACTGGGGAATCTCAGAACAGTGTTCTTCCAGCAGGGCCGTGGAGTGAGGCAGGGATGCAGTCTGAGCCCAACACTGTTTAACATCTACATCAACAAGCTGGCAGAAGCTCTGGACCGCTCAGGCAGCATCCCGGGCCTCGCTCTGCACGACTCTGAAGTCAAATACCTGCTGTATGCAGACATCCTGGTTCTGATGTCCCCCACAGCTGAGGGTCTCCAGCACAGCCTGGCCCTGTTGGAACAGTACTGTGAGGAATGGGCACTGACGGTTAACCTGGACAAAACCAGAGTCATGGTGTTCCAGAAGAAGGCCATGTCTCAGAGAAACAGATACCAGTTCAGCTACAGACGAGAAGTCCTAGAGCACAGCACCAGCTACACTTACATGGGCATCGAGATCTCAGCATCAGGGGCCTTCAGTCTGGCTGTGAAGGCCTTGAATGAGAAGGCCCGGAGGGCATTTTATGCCATCAAATCACGGTTTGGCCATTTAAAATGACCAATTAAAACATGGATTAAATTATATCACGCAATCATTAAACCAATTCTACTGT
The DNA here is from genome assembly GCA_018155175.1 of Sinocyclocheilus anophthalmus. Taxonomy (NCBI): domain Eukaryota; kingdom Metazoa; phylum Chordata; class Actinopteri; order Cypriniformes; family Cyprinidae; genus Sinocyclocheilus; species Sinocyclocheilus anophthalmus. The sequence goes on from JADLZN010009029.1 coordinate 185,443, forward strand.
ATGGGAGTGAAATCTGGGGACCAGTAATACATTTAAAAAATTGGGATAAAACTTCAATAGAAAAACTACAATTAGAAATGATCAAAAACGTTTTAGGGGTCCATAGAGGTACGTCCAATGATTCCTGCAGAGCTGAATTAGGCTTCTACCCACTGAAGATTGAGATCCAGAAGAGATGTGTTCAGTTCTGGCATCGCCTCCATCAATCTGATCCTGATTCAATCCGATATAAAGCCCTCCTCGCCAATGAAACCTCAGCAGAATCTCATCCTCTAAACACGCTCGCTCTTCAGCTAGTCCATAAAACCCAGCTCCTCACTGACTACAGCTTCAGCCCCAAAGCCATTATTAAAGAAATTGACAAAAATCTAAAAGACACTCATGATGAATCTCTAAAAATACACTTTGACCTCCAAAATAAAAAATAAACTCCAATGCTACTCAACCCTAAACAGAACAACTAAATTTGCCAATTATTTATTGATTGAACCATTTAAAGAAAGACAAATCCTCTCCAAATACAGACTAAGTAACCATGATTTGGAAATAGAGAGAGGAAGACATAGACAAACTTTTAACAGCTAAGTAAAATGAAAGCTAAATTAGTGACAGAACCCTGCTCAAACAACTCGGAAAGGACCGAATTGTATGTCAAAGGAATGCAGAGGGAATGAGAGGAAGCTTTATCACTCATTTGCATCAGCGCTGCATGAATAGAGGTGGAGCAACGATTGCAGCCCAGCACTATAAAACCATCAGAGCTGCGGCTTTATGGACCTCTTTGCTTCTATAACTGGCCTCATATGCCTGGAACACAACTCACTAAGGTACATCTGCTCCTTCTTTCTCTTTCTTTCAATCTAATTTAGTATGATGGTATCTAAACATGCTTAATTAAGTAAATACAGAATTAAATAATTAACAAATAATATTCTTCATTTGAAGGGTGGCCCACTGAATGTCATGCATCTTTGCCGAACTTCTACTTCACAGTATCCCAGCGCTCAAAACACAAAGGTGAGATGTTTCCTGCTTTTGTCTTTTGAAAAGGAAAATCCGGTCCTGTTCGCGCCAGAGGAACATGAAACACCCCCTGCAAACAACATCAGTCCTATAAGCCTGTTTTTGATCAGTACCTTTATTATACCACCTGCAAACATTTACAGGAGCTGCAACCGCTCATGGCGAATCCAGTCTGTGAAACTACAGAGCAGAAGAAACAGCAGCCGCAGGGACCCGAGAGGCCAAATTCACCTCAGAAGTTTAAAGCAAAGCTCATGCAATGCGTCTCTTACATTGCTGGAGACATGCCTGCGTTCGGTGAATGGATGAAAGGCACAAGTGTAAGCTAGATTAGACCTTATGGGAGAGCCAAATTTAGAAAGAAGGAAAAACAAGAACATTAATTCAGCAGTGAATAGTTAGGAGAGTTTTTGCACATATGTTTAGAGGGTAATCATATTCAAGTAGGGGAAAGCCTTGTTCTGTAACTTAGCTAGACATTTCTGTTTCTTTTACTACAAAGATGAGACGTTTCAACACTTGCATAATTCTAAAACTGTTCTGGTCCTTGTAAACCAGTGGGAAAAAATAAATGGAATGGATATTATGGATGGCAAATGTGTTAGATGTGCTCATTTAGTTGATTTTCTCACCACTTTTTTTAGTCCATCTACTGATACTTTGTTTCCAGAAGTTGGATAATGAGTGATACACACCCGACTGAAAAACAATACGATCTTACTAAAATTTATATATGCAGTCTGTTGATATATAGTGTGATTTTTTTATTACCTTTGTTAACTACAAAACACACACACACATACACACACACGGATGCAGATTAGCCATCTGCCTAGCAGGCACGAATCTGATCGGGGACACACCTTTTCACACCTTAAAGAAACTATACTTGATTTTATAGTTGCATTTTATTATCTGAATACATCTTTTCCTATCAGTTATGAACCACTAATTTAGGCCAAGTGCTGAATTATATAATCCCAACAGTGTTGTTTTCTCCAGTCCAATAGTGTCCAGTGCCTTGGCTTCCATCAACAGTCGGTGGGACTTGCCCGTTTTCACGCTGCCGTTTAACATACTTGTGTGTCTCCATATGGTGGCTACAGGCCACTACAATCACCACTTCCCTCAGGTTCTCTTCCAGCCACGCACATCCATGCATAACTTGACATGGTCTGAGCTGGATTATCCTAAAGTAAGAGCTAACAAGTGAAAGTGAAGCCCAAAATCACAGATTTCAGAAAGGAAAGCTGTCCCAAACTTGCATCTTGATAAGAAGCCAAGAGAAGGCGATTGTGGAACAGTTCTGTTCAGGAATCTTCTAGATGGATGTCACATGACACTGACGAGAGCAGGTTTATCACAAGATACTGTAACTCACTATGAAATTCAACATTTTCAGCTCAAATTGAATGTCACATAAGGCAGGTTAAATCTTATAAAAGTTTGTTATATTAAAGGTAATTATATCATATTAATAGTTAGTAAGGTAGTTGTTAAGTTTAGGTAATGGGGTATGTTTAAGGGATCTAAGATACGGTCATGCAGACTAAGGCATTAATATGTGGTTTATAAATACTAATAAACAGCCAATATGTTAGTAATATGCATGCTAATAAGCAACTAGTTAATAGTGTAGCGAATCAGCTCATGGGGAAATATGAATAATTAACCATAACTAGTTATAATTAACTATTCATATATAAGATCCACTGTAGATATTTAGCTGACCACTCAGAGTCAACCGTCTTGTCAATTCTAAGAAAGTTAATTTCCTAGTTAAAGGAAATAACCTTCTTACTGTAAAATTCTATAAGTTTGTAACGTAAATCTGCATGATATTGACTCCGGTTATGAGTAAACAATGAACACGTCACGTGTGATACAAGTAAGGTTTTATTAAACACATAAACACTTAAACTAGTCTAACATACTACATAAACACTTAAACTTGTCTAACATACTACATAAACACATTAAGCTGGTTTAACATACACATACACACACACACACCCACATACAGTTGGTATAGGAAAGGGTAAAGTTTAACTAAGCATAGAAAGAGGCATAAAGAATGGAATTTATGGAACACTTTGCATGTATATTCAACAGATCTAAAACCTGAGGGAAAACGTCAGATTCTTAGTTCAAACACACCTTTGTAGAAAGGTGTAACTGATACTTAATGTATCAAGTAATAAGACTAAGTTTGATACTTAGCAAGTCTCGGCGGTCTGAAAGAGATTCCTGATGCAAATCTTAAGGTTCAAGATCTTGCTGAGGGGGGGTTTTCGAATTAGTTGATGAAAGGAACCAGTTTGAGTCAGAGTCACTTGATGAAGGGAAAGGACTAGGCCGAAGAAAAGGGGGGGGGGGGGGGGGACTGGCAAAAACCTTTGGTATACTGAGCGTTTTTATCACATTTTCTTAGCTTCTGACCGAACCACCGTCTGGGGCGGGTCACATGGAGTGTGGCTTTTTAAAGCCTGCAGAGATTCACGCCTATCAAGATGGGTTTGTAGGTCCGCGCACTGGTCCAAGGAAGGTATCCAGTGGCGGATGAAGGTCTCTTGCGTGTTCGGTCTTTTCAGCGCGCAGAGTTATTCAATTTAGGTTTAACTCAATCTGACTCCATTTTAGTATCTGAATTCTAATTTAGGTTGAAAGGCCGGTCTCTGATTATTCTTACATTCGATTATTCTAATTAACTCTTTACTTTGTATTTTTTCACGGCGGCCGCTATGCGTGGGCTTCACGATCACAAAACTCGCCAGTTTGATCCTTATTCAGAGGTTTATGGCTAATACTATTTAGCCCCTACAGTTACCCATGTTAAGCTCAGCCATTAATCAGCGGGCGTTATTCTAGAACACCTTTGTCTAGACACCGAAAGCTGATAGCTTTCGTACAAATTAATTAACACTCGGAAGGGTATTAATCAGAGGTTCTTCTAGCCCACCTTTGTACTAGACCCCGCAGTATATAGCTTCGTACAACTACTTAAAGCTGAAATCATACACATGGGTACCGTAACTGCGTACACACTTAAACTAAGGGTCAATCCGGTTAGTCAGGAAAATTTAGAATCCTCACCCATGCTTCATCTGATCCTGAGATCTAATGTGCACTTAACCCTGGACGCAGATTTGCGGACAACATAAGCCTTCACTTAATCTACTTGAGAAAATAACTTCAGAGTAAGTCAGAATAAATCAAATGTAACAATTTATTATCAGTCAGGTAAATATGTATTATGACAATTACATAGCCAATTCAAAGATATCAAATCAATACAAGACATCAAACTCTCAAAGACGAATCTAAGAGTAAAATGCATAACTGAGATTAAATATATTATATGTATTAGAAAAATACATAATACAGAGTGTGTGGAGACACTCCATACTACAGGCTCTCTGACTACAGAATCGCACTGACCCTTTTGCTACAATCCTTTAAACACAAAACCAAGATAAAACATCCTCCAAATGGAGGCCTGTACAAACAATTGGAATTTGCATTAAGCCAGGTCCCAGACCTGGGTGGTCTACACCTCAATGGGAACAAAAGGTAATTTGCATGAGATTGCTCTCTATGGTGATCAAAGTTTCTCTTAACTCTTATGATCTGTATTATCTTTTAGTAAGATTAAGACCATTGTACCACTTGCCCTAAAACTATTCAAATGAAACCAAACATGACTGTAAAACTTATTTGCATTCATATAGAACATTATAATCTTGACCATTTTGAGTGAAAAGGCCAGAGCATATGTGTGGAGGCGTTGCCCCCGCCACCCCCATCTGTGGGGTGCCTGGAGATGCAGTGCATTGTTGCCTCTCAGGAGATCAAGTATTAGTGTCTTTTCTCCGTACGGTTTGTCCAATGAGAAAGGCCGGTATTCCAAGTGGGAGTTTTGAGATACTGGGTAGTTTTATGACTCTTTGTCTGTAAGCATGGTATTTTGCATATGTAATTCGCTTGGGTGTTGAGGCACAAATTAGTAAAAATTCTTAGAACATCAATATGTTGCATAGGTATCAGCATATAATATACACAATTGTTTCGATCATAAGAAGGCGAATTAATAGATACTAAACAAGCTATATGTAATGTTATATGAATGAGTGGTTTATCGTAAACATGAATAAAAATAGTCTATAATACAACAGATTAAATACAACACAGCAATAATATACACAATGGCCTGAAGAAAATGTGTGTTCATTCAAAGAAAGGTTTTCCTAAGAATTAATTAGTAGAAAAGTCAATTTCTACGGTGCGTTTGTCCTGGGGACACAGAATGGGTTATCCTACTCACATTCCTGGAGGCGTAATAAAACCAGTGATATCATGATTAGTTGTCATGGTGACCAGAGGCCTGTTCTGCCTTTCTGAGGTGTTAGGTGCATTTCGGGGGAAGGGTCCATAGACCCTCGTAATTGGCCATTTGGTTAAGTGAGGGGGAGTTCGATATTATTTGTTAAATATAACAAAAAGTTGTGTGTCTGATTGGTCCAAATGCTACAATAGCGAGAATAGGTCCTTAAAATAAAGTGTTACCAAAACAGTAATATTGTGAAACATTATTACAATTAAAAACAAAATAACTGTTTTCTATTTTAATACTATATTAAAAAATCTATTCCTGTGATGGAGAAGCTGAATTTTCAGCAGCAATTACTCCAGTTTTCAGTGTCACATGAGCCAGCAATCATTCTCAAATAGGACTGTTTATACGGTATTTTTCATCAAATGAATGCAAATCTTTTAAAAACAAAAATCCTAACTATTCCAAACCTTTGACCATTTTTTTCTTCACAGCTCTTCCGCTCAATCCCTGTGGGCATTGGGCAGGTTTATGGGTGTGACAATGCTTGGACAGGAGGGATATTCATGATCGCCTTGTTCATCTCCTCACCCATAACATTTGCACATGCAACTATTGGATCAGCAGTTGGTATGGTATCAGGTAAGAGATCACAAGTGTATTTGAAAATGTACTAATAAATATCATCAGCATTGGGCCTTTTAACAAATGATGACTAAGTCGCTTTTACTGTGACTTTCAGGTCTTGCTCTTGCTGCGCCGTTCCAGAACATCTACTTTGGCCTGTGGGGTTATAACTGTGTTTTGGCCTGCATTGCCATTGGTGGGATGTTCTACGCTCTCACATGGCAGACACATCTCCTGGCTGTGGCCTGTGGTAAGTTCGTACCAGCTATTTTCTCTCCTTCCTGATTATGTAATAACAATTTGCTATCATTACACAGTTCTGGTCAAATCACTGAATCTTGTTTCCTATAGCATTCTTCTGTGCATATCTCGGCTCCGCAATCGCAAATGTGTTGTCTACTGTAGGTATCATAAACTCAAAACATGAAATATACAAAAATGTGTGATTTTAAATGTTTTTTACATTGTTTTTGAACAGTTTGGACTCCCAGCATGCACCTGGCCCTTCTGTCTCTCTGCCCTCACTTTCCTTTTGATCACTACGGAGATAAAAAGCACTTATAAGCTGCCTCTTGCTAAAGTCGCCTATACCCTGAGAAAAACCTGATATACTTCTGGAAGATCAAGAAAGAGGAGAGGATCGACAAACAAAGGAAAAAACAAGAGAAAGATACAAAATCACAGCAGAGGAAAGAGGAAATTGTGGCTGCAATGGAAACGAGGGATCGTGAGCATCTTGATGTTTGCACTGTGGACGTTCCGCAAGAGGAAACCACACAAAATAGACCAGATAGGAATGCAGAGGCAATTCAACTTAATTGAATTCAACTTAAATGGTTCACATGATGTTTATTTGCTGAAGGAAAATGCCACACAAAAATAGATAAAAAAAAAAAAAAACGTTCGTTTTTATTAAAAAAAAAAAAATTAAGATATATCTTTTTACACAAGACATGGATATTTGTAGGGAAAAAAAGATATATATATATATAAACAGAAAACAAGACAGAAATAACACACAAAATAGGAGGAAGGCAAACGGGTTTTGTTTTAATATGCAGCTGTCCTCCCTTCTTATTAGTAATAAATGTTAAGTTTCTAGTATGTGAGCCACAGTCACTTTTAGCATCCAGGCAGGGAGGCAGATACAAGTATGTCAAATTAAAATGTCAAATACTTTTTGTTGTTGATGTTTTCCATCATGGCACTGTTATACTGTTTACTTTTATTTTTTTAGATGAATGAGAATGTTTTGTGTTGAAGAGATAGCCTGCACTATTTCAGTGTTTCCATTGTCTGTAGCAGCTTTGTGTCTTATTGTTTGACTTTTATAAACTCCAATAAATGTGTATTTTTTTAACATAAAAATATTTTTTATTTTTTTTTGGAATATAAGCATTATCCCCAACTTTACTATAGATTAATTGAAATAGAAATGTAGGAACACTTAATAACAAGCAGGTTCAACAGATATATAGGTAATGTACGTTCAAAGTTAGAAATGTCACATAATTTCATATATTCAAACTTAAATGTATATAAATTAGTGACCTCTTAAAAACTGAAGTTGTTTTTATTACAGTTGTGTGTATACTGCACACAAAATGCAATAGAAACTAAATGTTTTCACGTACAGTACTTTTACATAATACATTATAAATAGGATTCACAATCATTTTCTACAGTTCATTATAATTTCTTTTTGTACATTATTTAACATGTTCCTCTAATCAGCATGCCCGATTGTGTTACAAAACAGAACTCTAACTGATCACATTACTGCAGATAATAAAAAAGGTGTTCAATTTAATAAGCCTTTCTAGCCTTTTCATTTCTATTTAAATGAGTCTTTCTAGTGTCCTTCAAAGTCCCCACTATAAGCCACAGCAGCCTAGAGCTCATGTCCTGATGCTGAACTCCCAGTCTGCATACCACACAGTCTATCATGTGATGCTGATTGTGTGGCATCAACAGCCGCACCAGGACGACCTATTAAAAGAGCTTTATAAGATAACAGTACCCATTTTAAGATTAAAATCTCCTGCACGAGATCTCAGATATGCTGCTCTTATGTATCAAGGACACTAATTTGATCCTAAATAAGGTCATTGCATGGAACAGTGGTCATTTTCAAAATAACATAAAAGTTAAAATGACAAAATGTATCAGATCATGTGCATTAGTACTTCCACATGTAATGCATACCTAATTTTTAAAAAGCACCTATACTTGACGAAACACGGCCATTGATTGTCATCACGGTTGTCTTGGCATTATCTTTTCTTGACAGTTCTCACTTTTGTCATGTGAGGAACAATGAGATAATATGTTCTGCATTCCATCAGATTAATGTATAACCTAGAAATTTCCACAATCAAGATTGTTCTTTCCTAAACTGTAATGACAACTATATAAAAATGACCTATCATTGTGAATTTTGCCACCTACGCTCATTGGAAATACATGACTCTGCATTTATTACTGCAAAAACATTGCAGTTTCCAGCTGAAATGAACACTAGTGGTAGTAAAACACCACCCGCTTTTGTTCCTTTTAACGAATTAGGATTGCAGGGGCAGATCAATTAAAGGCTTTTTCACGCAATTCCTTCTACATTACTATGTTATGGCCTCAAAACATTTTTACCATAGTGCATGATTAGCAAACTAACAATTTTCAAAAAATTGTGATGTTTGCATTACATAATCAGCCATATGCATGGCTTTTCTGTTACAGTAAACATGCTCGGTAGCACACCCGGTACAGCACAGTACTTGTGATGCAGATTTGTAGAAGCAGGCTAAAATGGCATGGTTGTTTCAGCAAATAGGGTTAGTGTATGGTTTACATTACTTTCAGACAGTTTTATACAGTTTGACCAGCAGGCATCAATCATATTGCATGGGTAAATCTTCCACACCCATGCAAAGTTCTCGATCGTGTGGATTTCTATTTAAATGACTGGATATCACCCACGAAAATTTGCTGACCAACAGAAAATGTGACCACAACTTGAGAGCCTTTAAAAAAAAAAAAAACATGGGTGAGATCAGATCAAAGTGAGGTAGATGCAGGATGAGATATAGGTCTGTTAAAAGATCCTGATACAGTGTGAGGATGAGGATCAGATTGGTTGTCTGCTTTGTGTGCAGTTGTTAAAGGTCCATTGAGGCCAGGAGGAGAGTAAGTCACTTGTGGTTTGCTAGCGGTTTTTAAAATCACCAAAAACCACAAATGGAGTGTCATCTTCAGGGGAAACTGTAAGCCTGGCTCATTAATGAAGTTGCGTAGTTGAACTTGTGGCCAGTGTATATAACTATAAAGTGAAATTTAGCAGGATCCGTAACAGTAATTACAGCCCTGTTAGGCAAGCAGTGTGGGAAAAGGTGCAATTACAGAAGAAGGCCACATGAATTAGAGATTTGACTGGCACTGCAAAAATGGGTGTAAGTGATCACAGGATATGTTTTTTTTTCTTGAATGGAATGAGGTTTGTGCCTGTTGAGATACATTAAACTCATGTTAAAAAGAAGAATATGAAGGAATGTTAAAAGAGAAATCCTGTATGCACTTATTGATAGCCAGCTATTAACAAGCAACCTGGTCTCACACAAGACCAACTTAAGCCAACAGCCTCAGCAAAATTAGCCCTAAAATGCACAAATACATGACCCCAAAATTGCACTCATTAGCAACCTGAAAAACAAACCCAACGACACTAATAAGCAAGCCTGCCAACCCCGCCTCGAGTGATAAATTGCTTAATATACTGTATAAATAATAGGTCAAACACTTGATTTTGGCATGCCAAACATTTTAGATACTCATCTGACCGACTTTATTTATACTCCATGATAACTAAGCTACTTGTGCTCTACTTTAAGTTTTCAAATAACACTCGCAAAACTTCCTGCAAACACTAAAATTATTTTACTGACCTAGTTATTCATTTAATATACAAAGCAAACTGCAGCTACAAAAACAGGGTCACTATACAAATGGAGCACTGTATATGCATTCATTTTTCTCTATTAACAGTCCTTATTTACTTATTTCACATGATGTTGTTTTCACTGATCTTTGCACCTAAATCTTTTCTTTGGGAAAAGAGAGAACACGCTGCCAGAGAAGAGAGAACAGTGCCATCTACTGAATGTCTAGAAGGAAAACTTGTGGAATTTGTGCACAAAACGTTATTTCTTTTTTTGTCTTGTATAAAGATGGGTCAGTAGTTTCCATTGTTTAGCAACACCTTAAAAACCTAGAATCCAAACCCAAAGTTTAACAACATAAGACAATTTTCCAACAACCTGTTCAAACAAATATATCACTTTTTTTTTTCTTCAGGCATAAGTTTTTCACAAGTCATTTAAAATACTGCAAATTTTTCACAAGCAAGCATATTTCTCCTTTAAACTTTCTGCCAAGTTTAACAATTTAACGACTGGAGATTGTGCCAAAAATAACTAGCATTTTTTAAAAGCTGCCTCTGACCGGCACAAAGAACATTTCAGGGGGAAAAATCATTACATAACTTATTTTGTGAACGGCAGCCAATAACACAAAGCACTTCATGAGGGACATGACAGAAATCAACAGGTTCATATGAATCCTCAATTATGCTCACAGCTGTAACAAATTCCAGAAAACAGATTCAACAGAAACATACACTGTATTTTTAACACCTCATTGTGTTTAATTAACCATATCCAGATGAATTCAGGCAATTACAATCATAACGCTTCTTGAAACAGATCCATAGTAACAAACAAGAATACATTCACGTTGTCCTTATTCATTTCTATCACAAATACATGAATAAAGCTTATGATCAAGCAAAACTACAACTGCTACATACTAAATAATTACAATGTACCAGTCATATTTGACATTTTATGAGGTCAAATCACTAAGCTATAATCAAAAACCTGGAAGTAATTTAACATTTGAGACAGTGAGCACAGACTCACACTCTGAACAAAACTAAACATTTATGTATGGAGTTAAAATTATATTAAAAATACATGCATAAAAATGCACGAATCCTCACTCAGCAACATCTCATGATAATTTCTCCGTTTTTGTGCATTAAAGCAAAATTATGTGCATGTATTTGTGGACTGTATCATGAGTTTACAAGAAGTTGGATACATGTGCACTTTGACGCATACATTTGTGCGAGGTTGTGACTCCATATTTTTGACCAACTAAAAGCATTTGACATTTCCGAAAACAATTCCTGAAAATCTGAGAAAAATATGAGAAGAAAACATCTCACACACACACACACAATCCTTGAAGAGTACAAATCAGTAGCAACCAGTGAAAAATGTAACAACTCTCAATCAGTGATGTGACTTTAGAGCCCCTTTTTTTGTCTCGTGGCAATTTGACAAGTTAACTAAAGCCCTGTACATGAAGACTTGCTAACAAATATATTTCTACGTCAAATCACAGAGTTTTTCTCATTGTCTCTTATACATGTATAACAACAGAACTGTAAAATATTTCAGCTTCATCAGAATGTGCAAAGCAAAACTCAAAATAAAATCTGCACCTAAATGTTTTAGAAATGCTAACACAATATTTCCAATGACAAACCTTTACCTATATGCAAAGCCTGCACAAGAAATACATAACATACACACTCAACTTTAAATTAAACTCCAAAATACATCTTGTGCAAATGATGAAAGTTATGGAAAACACAACGCAGATGATTAAAAAAAAAAATCCACCTCCACATACATAAATAAAACTTTTACATTTAGAAGAAAGGGGGATTGTTGGCATAATTTCAGAATTATTATTATTTTTATTTTTTGGCAAATCGTGATAAGGGAGACACTGATGGGAGGTTTTGGTCTTTAGCTACCGCCATAAAATAAAAGGGTGTAAATGCATCATGATATTTTAACAACAACCAGATTTGCCCTGAGCAAGCTGAATCTTTGAATAGTGCAAATAGTGCTTGAGGCCAGAGTCATACACATACTGAGTTGGGCCCCAAGTGAACCGCAAAAAGACAACCCATCAGCCTTTCCCGAGCAGCAACTAACACTAAAGTTATGACACAGGAAATCACATGCTGACTATACGGTTTCAATTCACTTTGAACTTGGAGAAAAGATAATACATCAATATATCCAGACTTGTTCATTTACATAAGCGAGCATTAAAGGCTAAATGTTCTCAGGCAGATATCTGGCTAGTTTACAGCTCACTGGAGAACTCAGGAAAATTCCCTATATGATGCCCTGAAAAGAAATGTTTTTAAACGACCCTTTACGTCCAGGTAAATCTGCCCTTCTGTCTTGAGTTTGGCCTAACGTTGTACATTTATGGCTCTGGCTGTTGTGACAGTAATATCACTCGCACCTGCATGTGCTCGGTGACGTCACCTGAGGGAGTGAGAGGCACGAGAGAGGAGCCATCTCCTCCTCACACTATAACCAGCTCTGCAGCGTGTTCAAGTTATTCTCCATCCATCGCATGTTCAGCTGAATGGTCTCAATGGCCTCCTGCACGATCCTCATCTGAGAACCTTTCGTCCCCAGAGAAGTGAAGAAGTTCTGGGCCTGGATGAGAAAAACAATAATGTAGTAAAAATACTTCAAGTAACATTTAACTGTTTTTCATTTAAGCAAAGGTATGGGGGATGAACAGACCTCCACGAGATGCGTTTTTGTGGAAAACTGACTGGTTGCGGACATGATGATGCTCTGAATGGCAAAGGATCCGACAGGAAATCTTGCAAGAAAAAAACAAACAAACAACAACATTAAATTGCAGACCGAATACTTAAATGCATAAAAAATTCGTTCAGTATAGAAAAGGGCTTACATGCAAATGATCAAGCCTAAAACATTAGAAAATGCATTAAGATATTTATCAGCACTTTTCTGAGAAGTCCTAACAAAATGACTAATTACAGTACATCAATAAAGTTTTTCATGGTTTTTGAAAGAAGGCTCTTTTGATCACCAAATCTGCATTTATTTGATCAAAAACACAACAAAAACAGTAATGTTGTGTAATGTTATTACAATTCAAAATAATGGTTGCACTATTTTAATACGTTTCAAAATGTAATTTATTCCTGTGACAGCAAAACTGAATTTTTAGCAGCCATTACTTAAAGGGATATTTCACCCAAAAATGAAAATTCTGTCATTAATTACTCACCCTTCATGTCATTTCAAACCCGTAAGATCTCCGTTCATCTTCGGAACACAAATTAAAGTATTTTTGATGGAATCTGAGAGCTTTCTGACCCTGCATAGACAGCAACGCAACTGAAATGTTCCCAAGTCCAGAAACGTAGCAAGGACATCGGTAAAATAATCCATGTGACATCAGGGGTTCAACTGAAATTTTACGAAGCTACGAGAATATTTTTTGTGTGCAAAAGAAAAAAAAAATTACTTTATTCAACAATTCATCTTCTCCGCATCACCCTGTAGCGCCATTTTGGAGAGTATCAGCTGGACGTAAACAACATATGCTATTCTGTGTCAGCTGCGTCACACAGATACGCTGTTTTCGTTCAATCAAATCACAACCACATAGGAAACAGATCCGGCGAATATTCTCATAGCATCATAAAATTACGGTTGAACCCCTGATGTCACATGGATTCTTTTACAGATCTCCTTGCTACGTTTCTGGACTTGGGAACATTTCAGTTGCGTTGCTGTCTATGCAGGGTCAGAAAGCTCTCAGATTCCATCAAAAATATCTTAATTTGTGTTCCGAAGATGAACGAAGGTCTTACGGGTTTGAAATGCTATGAGGGTGAGTAATTAATGACAGAATTTTTGGATGAACTATCCCTTTAAGTCTTCAGAGTCACATGATCTTTCAGAAGTCATTCTAAAATGATGATCTGTTGAACAAGAAACATTTTTTATTATTAATGTTGAAAACCATTACACATTTTCAAGATGTTTGATGAATAGAAAGTTCCAAAGAATAGGCTTTTGAAATCTTTGGTAACAATGTAAAAGCCTTTACTGTCACTTTAGAACATTTTAATGCATCCTTAAAAAAAAAAAAAAGAGTATTAATTTCCTTCCCAAATTAAAAAAACAAACATTTATGACCTTTACCCACTAAATAAACACTCTTTAAGGTGTTTTCCTGACCATATACCTTGCTGTCTTGTTATTATGTTATTGTTATTAGCACATTATATGCACGACTAAAAAGTGTAATGACATTTACATTAAATGTGTTGATTCAAAATGTTGGGTTATGTAAGTAACCCTCCTCCTCCAGATTTGTTTTTTCTTTTAATACAAATTCACCACTCACTTTTGAGTGATTTTATCCCAGTTCTCCTTCACAAAATCCCAAGCGTAGAGGTAGCCAGCAAAGTTCTTGCAAATTGTTTTCATCACCAAAGGAAATTCTTGAGTTTGAATCTCACTCCCATCAAGACTTTTCTGTAGAATCCTAAAAGGGAAAACCAAATTCAATTCAGGTATGCTTGTGCTGACAGCTCTGACAGAACATGTTGTTCAGCCTTACCATATGATTTTCCGTACATCCTGAGTGCTGGCCAAAGCTTCCAATGTCTTGCGCTTCTCTGGGTCATTGATGGAGTGTTTATACACGTCTAGAAGCTTACCCCATCCTTCATCTGTCTGAGCAGCAACTTTGAAGACTGTTCTCATGAGATCACTGGGAATCCTAAATCAATAAGGCATGTATCACAAGATGTTCCTCTGTTCTCAAGAATTACTGCGGTGAGGAGTACAAAAGTCAAGAGCTCTTTCCGTCTCCTTTATGGAAATCACAAGATTAAAAGAGAAGTTATTCAGCCAAGAGTCAATCACCACACAAACTTACTGAGAAGTCTTGTTGGAAGTGAACCACTGATCAAACAGATGCTTAGCCTGTGTTGTGCAGTTACATATGTTAAGAGAACATGCCATCTCCAGCAGGGCAGACCGAAGCGTCATCTTTGACACAGAAGTTTCCAGATCCCATGACTCCCTCTCCATTAAACTTCCAAAATGGTCCTCAATGTAACTCTGCAAAGATTGAATTCCAAGAAAAAATTCAAACAAGTTTTATTTTTTTTCCATTTCATTTCATTTGACTACAACAGCCACACAAGATGTTGCACTTACCGTCATTCTAGAGGCCAAGTTCAATTCTGATCTTTTGTCCAGCAACCTGTAGATCTGACCAAGCTGGAAGAGAGCTTCGGTCAGAGGCGCCGTCTCTGTCTCATTTCTCATGTAATCCATTAGATTTAAGACCTGTCTGAAAGACACCTTGCCCGATCTGGAGGAAAGTTGAAGAACAGATTTTTTATTTTCACTCATTTACTAAAAAATGTACACTACCGTTCAAAACGCTGGGGTCAGTAAGACTTTTTTTTTTTGTAAAGAAATGAACCCTTTTATTCAGCCAAGGATGCATAATTTTTTTTCATCATGGTTTTCCACAAAAATATTAAGCAGCACAACAGCTTTCAACATTGATAATAGTAAAAAGTGTTACTCGAACGCCAAATCATCATATTAAAATTATTTCTGAAGGACCATGTGATGTTAAAGACAGGTGAAAATTCAGCCTGATGTCGCAGGAATAAATTAGTTTTTAAAATATATTAAAATAGAAAATTGTTATTTTGACGCAGTCATTTCTGGTGATTTTCAGTCGTTTATGATGGATTGATTAAATCTATATTTAAATTATGATAAAAATATAATGGATCTGTGTAAAACAAAGAGGAAAAGATAATTTTATGTAAAAAAATATTTTAAATCTGAATCGCAATCATAATTGATCAAATGTTATTTTCAGGTTTTCCATGATTGTGAGAATTCTGCACCATCATCTCTTTCAAGTCATGTCTAATAACTTGAAACCTTCTTTTAAATGCAGATCCACCTGGAGAGAGCAAAGATGTTGTTGATGAGAGCTGCTCTGTCTTTACAGGTGAGGACATTCACATCCTCCTTCAAAGCATCAATCAAGTCCTTCCATCCCTCCTCATCATAATGCACTATGTAGAAGCCATCACTCCTGAAGTTGAACTTCAACCACTTCACTTGATCTGGAAGGTTTAACGTGGCTGGAAAAAATGTAAAGCAACAAGCAATACATTACTGAATATTCCCAGTAGTTAGAAACATCGGTCTATGCCAGTACACTCAGTCCTGAGGACAATACTCACCTGTTTTATCCTTGAGATGGAACACTTGCTTGCAGGAGCTGAGAACACTACATTTGTCGGTCACATACGTCAGGGGAATATGCCACAAGCTGCTATGGGTAACACAAAAGTGAATCAATTAACAATCGACAACGAGAGAGGCTGAGTTCATATGAAGCTTGCTTTTTTAATAGATCAATATTGGACTTTGACCCTGATCGATATAAAAGTCCCTTTTTAAAACATTCGCACCTTAAAACAAACAAGATATTCTTCCTGACACACCAGGTGGGTCGGTTAGTTTTTTTTAATGTTTTGAAGTCCTCTATGCTCACCAAGGCTCCATTTATTTGATCAAAAATTCTTGAGTGTCACATGATCCTTCAGAAATCATTCTAAAATGCTGATCTGCTGCTCAAGTAACATTTACTATTATAAGTGTTGAAGTAGTTGCTTAAAGGGATACTTCATCCAAAAATGAAAATTTGCTGTAAATTTACTCACCCTCAGGCCATCCAAGATGTATGTGACTCTTTTTCTTCCGTAGAACACTAAAGATGATTTTCAGCCAAAACCATAGTCCTTGGTTATTCTTAAAATGCAAGTTAATGGCTACCAGCACTTGAGTCAAAAAAAAGCATATACAGGCAACACAAAATGAATACCCGTGGCTCTGATGCTATATAGAGGTCTTATGAAGCGAAATGATTGGTCTGTGCAAGAAACTGAACAACATTATTACCTCAACATATCATCAGGAGCCACAGGCATTAATTTTTTCTTGTCTGGACATGCTTTTTTGACTCGCAAAGTGCCAGTATCCACTGACTTGCATTTTATGAAACACCAAGGACCATGGTTTCACCTAAAAATCTTTGGTAACACTTTACTTAAAGCCTTTATGTATAAGTATAACAGTAGTTTTAAGGCATTACTGCACTTTATAATCTGTAATGTGTACAGTAATTATAACCGAATCTATAATGCATGTAACAATGAATTGATAAGTGTTATAATGTATTAACTGTGGTTACTTAATTATTCATGAGATTGTACAGTGCATTACAAGGCATAGTTAATGCATTAAAACTACTTTTATAATGCACTAAACATAAAGGCTTTAAGTAAAGTGTTACCAAATCTTCTTTACTGTTCTACCGAAGAAAAAAAAAAAGTAATCTACATTTTGATGGCCTGAATCTCTTTTATATTTTTGGGGAAACTGGGATACAGTTTTTTAGGATTATTTGATGAATAGTAAGAAACACTTTTGATTAACGGATAAAAATATTAGTAATACTAAAACAAATCTGACTGAACCCAAACTTTTGAACACTAGTTTTAAAACAACTTTGACAGCCCCATAATTCATTATGATACATTTTTAGATCAATGTTCACAGCTGCAGTAAAAGTCCGGTACCTGTTGTCCGTGCTGTTTTCAGCATTCAGAAGGAAATGTTCTTGCGTCAGTGTCACTTGAGTGCCACTTCTCTTCACTGTGACCAGAGGAAAGCCCTTATGAACAGTCCAGGTGTTCATCATCTCAGATACACTTAAGTTTTGTTTGCTCACCTATGGAGATCATGGATGTCAGCGCACACTAATAAAACACGGCTCAGATGTCAGCTCAGTTGCTTCATCATTATATAAGAGTGCACATTGTTTAATTTTGTAATTGCATTTATCACACTCAGAACACGTATTTGTTTTGCTCTCGTAAATAATGAAATGCAATCAAAATGCAGGCACTATAATTTCATCTCACTTAGAAAAGGTCTGACCTGGGAAAAACTGTTCCATAAGTCTTCACTTTCTGTGTTTGATAGGTTATACTTTTGTAAGTACTCAATCACTCCTTTTGGAAACTCCCCATCTGTGAGTGTTGCATTGAGCATCAGCAGTATCGAAGCCCCCTTGCATGAAAAGGCAAACCAAGAAACATGTTCAAGTTCTGAGAATAGCTATACAATCAATAACACTAAATGAAAAATGATTACATTACACCACAGGAAGAGGGTTTATTAAAGCCACTTTACAAGCAAAAGGTAATTTATGACGTACCTTCTCATAAGACACAGAGTCAAACATCTCTTCCACCTGCTCAGGGGTGCTCACGACAGTAGACAGTGGGTGGGATGAGTTCAATGCATCTTTGGCCAGTGCTTTAAAGCGAACATTTAAGAATTCAGTGTCCTGGAAATGAAAGACAAGATCAAATCTAAACATTTTGAATGACACACATTCAAATAGGGTGTTTGATTCTCAAGGTCGACTCCCACCGTAATGAAAATGACTCTTTAACTCCATTTACTTCACATCAAAACAGGGTCAGGTAAAAAATACAAGATTGCAGTCATTATCACACACTAAACGTATTCTTTTCCCCCTGACATGAAACCTTAAATTCAATGCATTAAAACAACACATTTTTAGCATGGCTGTCCAAATTAGCCCAATTTAGAGATGTAGTTAACTTGAACTGTTGAGTAGCCCATCAGCGTTATTACCTAGTTGTTGCCAATACCTAATTTTACAGTAAAAGTCACGAGAAACAGTCTTGTTCGAACATCATTTCAGAAGAGAGAAAGTACTGTAACATATTCTATAATGAATTAATAACAGTTGGATGATGGCGCTAAATGCCCATAATCATCTCTTCATCATCAGCTCCTTGGGCTGGAGAGTTCTATATAATAAAAATTATTAAAACAATACACGCAAAAATACTCTGATTACTCAGAGTTGAGAACTCTTTTGGAATTGATTCCCCATCACTACATTTAAACATCAACAACATCAAAATAAAGTTCTAATGAATAAGCCTCTAAGTGCCCTTTGAAATTTTCTTCTAAAATTAGCGTGTGTCATGACTTGAAAACCTATGAGTAGGTTCAGCAATTTCACTTTAATGGCAATGAATAGGTTCTTTTCATTGTCATTAAAGTGAAATAACTGAACGTAAATATAGCAGCCTAAAAAAAATGCTCATTTTAGAAGAAAAGGTTATTTTAGAGGTTTTTGCATCTGAACTCTTCATTTCTTCATTTAGAATAAAACTTACTATGTCAAGGCCTGGGAACACAGTTTCAATTGACATGTACTGCATGTAGGTTGCAAATCCTTCATTCAGCCAAAGATCATTCCACCATCGCATAGTGACCAGATTTCCAAACCACTGAACAGAAAAAGAACAATACATGACAATGAACACAACATGTCTGACTAGCCTTTTCAACTGAACTGAAGACATTACATTTATTTTAGACTTATAATTTATGCTATAATATGTTTTATGTCAATATCACTATTGTCATTCACTTCACTCAAGAATTTGGAGTATAAGCTTAAAGGGAGAGTTCACTCAAAAATGAAAATTCTGTCATCATTTATTTCATCTGTCATTTATTCACCCTCACGTTGTTGTTCCAAACCTGTATGACACAAAAGAGGATATTCTGAATTCAGAGTTTTCTTTTTTTTGGTGAACTATGCCCTTAAGAAAACAATTTGAAGTAGGTCAACATTGTAATCAAAACTGGATGTAAATGATACTTAAATTCACACACCCTGGTAAAGCAGCCACCAACTCAGACTTTTCTATCACGTGTTGTTAATCACTGAAATGTGACTATTATTTCCCTGTCATGGGAATGTTGCTTTATTTATAAAGTGAATTACCTGGTGGGCAAGTTCATGAGCAATGACAGAGGTCACCAGTTGCTTGTCTATAGAGGAGGAATTACTCCCTACTAGCAAAGTCGTCTCTCGGAATGTGATTAGTCCCCAGTTCTCCATGGCTCCGGCGAGGAAGTCAGGAATAGCCACTAGATCTATTGATTTGAAAGACATTGGGTCACGTCATGTCACAGAAATGAACAATTTTAGGTTTGTTATTTATAAAACAACATTAGCGTGTATGTCCAGCTATTCTAGGAATCTAATAATCCCTGTTTGAAGAGTTTCTTTAAGGGAAGGCGTCTCACCCAGCTTGCTTAACGGGTAGTCGTTCACAAAGAACTTATTGTAGAACTTCAACAGTTTGCAAGCTGTGTCAAGAGCATACTGCACTTCTTCCTTTTTGTCTGGAACAGCATACACAGACACCTGCATAACATTTGGGGGGGGGGACATAATGCAACATGTTTCCACAATATTTGTAACACAAGACATTGATTTTTAAGAAGAACACATACCGTAGTTTTAGAGACATTATTACTGACACTGATGAAATCAGCCACAATAAATGCAACTAGGTAAGTGCTCATTTTAACACTTTTCTCAAACTCATCTTCTTGAAGCCCATTTTTTAAATCTGTGGTTTTGACCTAGAAAAAAAAGGACAATAACATTACAAAACTTATATATTATAATCTGAAGAAAAACTTGCATGACAATTAGGGATGCATGATATATCGGCCACCATATCGGTATCGGACGATAAATGCTAATTTTTTCTGTTATCGTTATCGAACCGATAAGAGAATTTGGCCGATATCTTAAAGCCGATAAAAAATGCATTATTTCCTTCAGAGACACTTCAGATGCACGCTGTTCGTTTGCAGCCTTTTGTGCAATTGTACGTTGTAATATTGTGTTTATTTGATGCATATCTGATTTATCTCATATAGAATGCGTTTGGTTAAGTTAAAAGAGCGCTTCAGTTTACCGGTGATCGTCTTTAGCTCAGCGCACGCAGCTCAAACAGCAGTGCACAACATTAATAACTATGATTGGGAATGTCGTGTATATAACATTTTAATGAGAAAATTATTATAATAAAACTTTGTGAATTCTTTGGGTTTAGTTGCTGTGTTTCAGCGCGTTGATATGGGAAGAGCGCATCCACAACAGGAACACACATTCTGACTATAGCACGCAATAAAAGCATCATTTTGTACATATATAAGTTGCAATATTATGTTTATGTAAAATAAATATTATGTTTATCTCAGGATGCATTTCCTTGAGTTAAACAAGCTGCCAGCAAAACGCTTCAGTTTAACATGTTCATTCAGCTCTTCAGCTTCAACACGCGCAGCTCAAACGGCTGCTATTTAAAACAGAGGTATTAATTTGTTACTTTTTCAAAAATCATTGATACATTATTAATAACAACAACCACTTGTATTTTTCTCTTATTATTTATCAACAATATGGTTTAGTAATTAAAAT
The DNA here is from genome assembly GCA_018155175.1 of Sinocyclocheilus anophthalmus. NCBI lineage: Eukaryota > Metazoa > Chordata > Actinopteri > Cypriniformes > Cyprinidae > Sinocyclocheilus > Sinocyclocheilus anophthalmus. The sequence goes on from JADLZN010009029.1 coordinate 206,765, forward strand.
AATTTTATTATTGTCCGTGCAGAGGCTATTCCGTTTTATTGATATGTGGCGCATTCATTTGCTTCTTTACACGTGTAATGATGTCCAGTGACATGTTTGCATTATTTATGCATTATTTTAATTATTTGTAAGACTTTTTTATGACTAAATTTGGTAATGGGAGAGTAAATTAATTTTTAAAACGTACACCGTTCAAACTAGGATGCTTATGTGAAGTGTTTGGGATGGGGCTTTTAATGATGAGACCTTTTTTGTAAACAGGCTCTCAAAAAGTATATAACAATTTGAATATAGATTTATCGGCCAACATATCGGTTATCGGCTTTCAAAAATAAAGAATAATCGGTTATCGGTATCGGCCAAAATTTTCATATCCCATCCCTAATGACAATATTTATAATTCCTTATAAAAGTACAAAAACATAAAAGTAAAAAAAGTAAATAAATAGGAAGAAAACATAGAAGCTGTTAGTATACGTATAATATTAATAATATATTATATATCATATTATATATATATAATATAAACACACACGCACATTTAAATAAAAAAAGCAATTAAAGATTTTATGTATCAGTCTCTCAGTTTTCTATTAGAAAGACTAAAATGAAACGTTACAAAATATAATGACATAACTGAACAGCAATTAAAATGTCTTATATATTAGCCTCTTAATTTAAAGTGGGGAAAAAAAAAAACAACAGAAAAAGAAAAGTGCAAGTAAATAAATAAATATTTACAAAAATAACTACCTTGGGCATGTTTGAAAGGCTGATGTACTTGCTTTCTCTGGTCATCTTAATTGTAAAAGTTGATTTAAAAGCTGGCTCGTCAAAACAAGGAAAAGCCTTGCGGGCTGCCAAGGGCTCAAACTGAGTAGCAGCCAAAACTCTAGAAGAAGATGGAGTGAATTAAACGATGTGTCTGAGAGGAATAATGACATAACTAAGTAGAAGTAACTGTCAATAAACACACTGAAGCCAAATAGTTAATTCAAACATATCCTAACAGTTCAGAAGGTTAAACAAAGGTTAACTGGGCTGCAAATACCTTTTTATACCATTTGTGTCGACATATGAGCTGTTGTAGAAGCCATCAAAGTTGCTGGAGAGGTTTGCTGTGTAGTTAATGTTCAAAACGTACTGTCCCTTCTTAAGATCTTCTGGAAATTTGAAGGCGATTTGCTGCCAAGGTTTGCACTCCAGGAAGTGGACCTCTTTGCCTTCAAAAGTGGCCTTGATTATGTTCATATCAGAACTGTGAAGGACAATATTCTTCGTTTCATGCAAGACTTGCACTAAGATGGATACACTGCCTTGGAAGGTCATGAGGGTAAGGTTGGGATGGAGTGAAATACTGTAATGCACAGGTTGCACACTGGGCGGTAACCTCAACTCGGCCCTCGGGAAAAGTTTACCGTTTGTGGAAATGGGACAGATGCTGTCCATGGTCGAATTGGGCTTCTGGCAGCCCGCTGTGGTGAAAGTGCAGCCTAGCAGGAAGTAGAAGACCATTAACATGGAGGCCACCAGAACCAGGACAACACCACCTGCCACCATAGTCTTAGTCGAAGGCTTGGAGCACGATCCAGAATGCTGCTGTCGGGTGTAGGATGAGGCAGCGCTGCGCTGGTTGGAACTGCGATTCATGAAGGACATTCCAAGAAGACGCGCAGACGATTCATAATCTTCCTCGTCTTCATCCAGGTCATTTTCTCCAAGGCCTCGGACTAACAGTCGCGAGCTGCGGGGTTCATAGACCACATCGTCTGAGTCGATGGGGTAGGATGGGGACTCCGTTGCCAAATCCATCACATCTGGCTCTTCCTCAAACATGCTGTTCTCAATCATGTTCCTGGGCAGTGGAGCTCTTTCTGTAGGTTACAGTGGAAACAGAAAATGGTGTGTGAATACAAAAGTGGCTTCCTGTTGACAAGAGTGCTGCCGTCTAAGACAACTGAAAACTTTTCTGAGAAGATTTTGTAGTCAGCCCACACAAGTGTTTTGTACTCTGAGAGTAAAACGTAGAAGGCAAATGAAAGTGAAACTAATGATGAAAGAAAAAGTACTTTCAATGCATCTGTGCAGACAAACATTAAGACTGTTCCAGTAAATACTTGCACCCTTGGCCACAGGCTGTCACCAATGTACAGCATAGCCTATTTCATTCTCAATTCAATGTGCCTCAACGATTGTCTGCATAAGATTTTTCAATACCCTGAGAGAACAAAGTGTCTGCATTGGTCCTCTTTTACTTCCTTCTTCAACAGAGAATTAGACTAAATAAATTCAATAACAAATCAAGGCACTGTCTAAGTTAACAGTGATCAAATTACCATTTAACACATTGCTTGAATGTGTTAAATGTGTCCTACCTGCTGACCTGGGGTCAAACTCAGGTCTGCTGCTCAAATACTCTTCTTCTTTAAGTGACCTGAATTTCAACTTCTTTCACATGACTCGTTTACTGTTAGCGCAAAACTTTCATTTAGGGTCATGCAGAGTTTGTAAATTATTCATCAAACACTTGCTACAGTTCCTTTGTAAATCTCACAAAAACATGTCAAGGTCACATTTCTTGAACCATTGGCATATTTTGCAAATGTGATTAAAATTCAGCCTATTTTTTTTTTTAAATGTTCTGCATTGTGAGATTATATTCATGCTGATTACAGTTAGCAAGAAATGGAAGATGTGATCGTCTTTTCTTTCCAACTGTGACGTATATATCCGAGTGCATGGCTTCTCTGGTAAGAACATTTTTGAAAATTGGGAATTGACTGGATCATTGTCGTTTGCTAATTGCTGTGATCTCATGAGAGTGACAGGTTGCTGGAAGGGACAGATTATAATCCCGTCCTCGTGCTGACATCATTGCGAAGAGAAGTTAATGTTTTTGTTGAACAATTAGGAGGGCGCATTAAAAAATAATGATGTACACTGATAAATAATTTATCATTTTCTATTTTTATAATAGTAAATGCACTGCAATATTCAATACAAAATAAGATTTGTCAATTTTGATTTCATTGTGACTAAGTATATTTGGTTCTCAAATTTTTTTGAAATTCCAATTATTAACAATGGTGATTCTCATTAAATTCTCAATACTGTATGATTATTTAAATAAGCAGAAAGGCCTAATCTGAAACATATACTACCTTGATGTTTAAATACTATACACTTTAAATACAACATTTTGTATTAAGTATTAAGAATGCAACATTTTGCTTCATGGTATTTAAAAATATATAGGAAATATGACCCAGATATGTTCTTGATAGGTTTTGTCAGCTAAACTTTCTTAACAGTCAAACTTTCATTCAGGAAGTCAACAAGAACAAGTAACGGAAGAACTTTTTTTTTTGGTCTGCCACTGACAGACAACTGTATTTCGTGACAGTTATATGGTTGAAACTCTTAAGTTACCTACACAAAGAGAGAAGTACTAAAGTACTAAAAAGTGACAACCAGCTGGCCAGCATGTCAAACTTACACAAGACCATAAAAACACAAAGCAGCAAATGTCACCTTGCCAAGACTGGGAGGAGATTTTGTGCAAAACATGAACCATGGGACTCTTTGGAGATCTGAGTCTGATGCACGCAGACAGAAAGATCAGATGTGATGACTTCGATGGAATAAAGTCAAATGCAGATGCTGACAGTAGATCACTGTGAGACATCACGTGAAGGACAGCCAGTCACCAAAACAAATAAACCACTGATCTGATTTAGCCTACTGACATTTCCACCCCCTCATAAACACTGATACATTTTAATTTAATCAGAGGTCCTGTTACGACCTATTGAAGCGCACTGAAATTCAGAAAGCAGATGCACTGATCTGCGAAATAACATCATTTAAATGTTATTCATATCTGTCTGTTAGCATGCTTGAACATTGCATACATGATATCTTAATCAAACGAGCTAATTCTAAAATCATTGACACATAACAAGGATCACGATGAAAGCAAGTTATCACACTATAACAGAAGTTCTTGAGGAGATTAAATTGCCTTATACATAAAACAAAACATACGGCTAGCCGTAGCATGTTAGCTGATAACTTTTCGCAGTGCACGACCTCGCGTACAAATAAAGAGTTCATATTAGCTGCAGCCTTACCGCTTTCAAACGTCTCCATGCTTAAATGTTTAAATGCAGGTCTGAAGTAAAAAACCAAATCCTGTTTCAGTTGAAAGTGCGGGTACTTAATCCTGGGAAGGGTGAAGAGTCACACATTCACTCAATGCGGGAACACCTCAGATCAACTGGTGCTAGCTTAGCATTGTTAGCCTGATCTACAGCTCTCTCAGTTCAGCGCATTAAAATCATCGATCAGCGGTTTATTGAGCCATCGCTGGACACTGTTTATCGCTACAACAGCGGACACAAGCTGAAAGTGGCAATCACTGCTGTCAAACAAGCCACGCGAGTTTTACTTCCCCTTTCAGCTGCCCCGTTTAAAGAGACAGTTCCCCCAAAACTGGACTTACTGACATGCTGTTCTAAACACGTATGACTTAAATGTTTTCCCTGTCAAGCGCAGCCTAATAAATATTTTTTAATGTATGGAAAATGAATGAAAGTCAGTAGACCAAAAACAACAACAACAAAACGTTTAAAACCCAAACACACTGTTTATATTTTAACATATCCTTCTCCTTCCTTATTCACACTGCCTTGTATAATTGCATACATATTTTGTTGTTGCCCTAGTGTTGTATAGCTACGTAATTCGTCTGACTGTTGCTGTCTGTCCTGTTATCTATCTATCTATCTATCTATCTATCTGTCTGTGTACTGGAAGTTTCACAAACGAAAGTATATTTGGCAATCATTTCATTTTGATTCTTCTGATTGTGGTTTCCAAACATTCTGGCTAATATCTGATTTTGTGTTTCACAGAAGACAGAAACTCGTACGGGTTTGGAACGAGTAAAAGACGACAGCCATTTAATTTTTTGGTGAACTATCCCTTTAAGACCCCGCAGCTTCTGCACTCCTAGAGAAATACAGCAGCTGACCTTGCTGCATGGCTGCCTGCAATATCGATTATGTTATGATTAAAGACAACATCAGATATACAATCCCACAGACACATAAAGATTGACAAGATCTTTGAATTAATTTTTTTTTTACAAAGGTTTCATTTAAAAGCAGATTACAGTCTTAATTTGTAAGCAAAAGAAAAACAAAACAAAAGAGTTCATAAAAAGATTAATTCATACCAATAGCTCCATATTCCTGCTGATTTAAATGGTTTGCCGATTCCATGCGCTAAGACAGACTGCCATGCTCAACAAGAAAAACTGTAATAGCGTCACTTCAGCAATTTGGACAATCACATGCAAACAATTTGACTCTGTGAAAACACAATACAATAGGCTGGTGTATTCTCAAGAGCTTGCAGTGTGCAGCACATTTGAGCACCAGTGGATTCGTTATAAATAGTCAGGCCATTGTACTCTTAGAACAGCAGTATACTGTTTATGTTAAGGAATATACAGTGGAAAAAGTTCAAATCGGAGATACAATACCGGATTGATAAACCAACATTCTCACCAGATTAATAAATAGGTACCAAAATGCTTGTAATTTTATGCTTGCTACATATTTAGGCTTTTTTTTAATCATTGTGCACTGGCTTGATGCAGTCGATTTGGCTGGCCTTTTACTGATTTTAAGTACCCTGGGAATGAAAAAGAAAATTCCATTTTTTAAATTCTTAAATAATTTTAATATTAATGATTTAGTTTATTTATGTTTATTATTGGTAGCTACATTACTGTATGCCTGGATTGAATGTAGCCTATTGTGAACTGAAGTAAAGCAATACTGCCTCCTAGCGACAGTAAAACACGTTTAGGCCTACTTATCTAAATGGGGACGTTCTATAGACTTTCACTGTTTTTATATAGTTATTTATCATTAATATAACCTAGTCTAAGTATTTCACAAATGAGGACATTCCCAAAAGGAGGTTTTGAGAGATTTAGCTCACTTCTGGGTACAAATATGTCCCCAAAATATGTTAGGCATACATGTTTATCATCATCTTCATGCCTCGCAGTTTAGTTGCTGTCAATTGTTATTACTTTATCAAGTTTTGTAATGGCTGGATTTTGGACTATTAATAGCTGCATCACATAACTTATGATCTTAACCAACATTAAACAGTGTTTTGAGCATGACAGATAATGGAGCAAACAAAGCGAATCTGAAGCAAACCTTATTAAGCTCATGTTAGTTTGTTCTGCCTGTAGGTGAATGACAGCTAAACACTTTTGAATCAATTCCAAAATTTCTAGTTTAAATACTTTAATATTTCTTGCTGATACTTTAAAGGTTACATAAGTACTTGTGATGACAACAAACAAGACTAGTGAAGGTTAAATGTCCAAAAAGTGACATCAGTAATGGAAAACTAAAAGCACTGTTCTTTTAACAAAAGTGTAAATTTATTTTCATACCTCATTCTAATACATTTTCTGTCTTTGTCATGTTTCATAAGAACACATTTTTGTTTTTAGGCTAGACTCAGTTGCATCAACCCTTATAAAAAAAATATTTATTTTTATTCCAAACCCTATTCAGTTCATTAATGTTCAGTCTTCAAGTATGATTTTATGCCCCTAATTAATAGGCAGAGTCCTATTAACATTAGTTAAAAAATGTGGTACAGCTGTCAAGAGACCAATCAGAGGCAAAGAAAACACCAAGACAAAACCATTAGAGGTTTGAAACGGCATAGCTGTTTCTAAACCTCTTTATCTAAGTAAACCAAAAAAGCAAACACATCATTCATTATATGCGCAGTTAATCGATCTGAAAAATGCAAACGGTAGAAAACTTGAAAAGTGGAGTTTCTGAGCTGATCCTGATCAATATACTAGTAAAAACTAGTATAATGCGAAATGTTGGTCTTCTTTTTGCATTTTAGTTGAGTCTTTGCTGCAACCAAGTCCTCATGGTCTCTAGATTCCTCGTGAGCCACATAATGTTCTTCTCCACGTTTTCTGTGGCCACCTGTATGACACGCAGCTGAGATACCTGCTCTGTGATGGACTTGAAGAAATCCTCAACCTCAACGCAAAAAGAACAAAAAGCAATGCTGTAAATGAACCTTCAAAACAGATGACCATTCCCTCTAAACAACAAATAAACAACCCACCTCTCTCAACTCTTCAGTGGATGAGAACTGAGTTACAGTGCCTACAATTATATTTCGGATTCCAAAAGATCCCAGTGGAAACCTTTGACAATGAGACATAAGTATCTTATATTCACGGTAATGAGCACATCACAGCTAGTGTTATACTGCATCTTTCTAACCTAAATAAAAAAAACAGTGGATGGCACCTACTTTTCTACCAGCTCATTCCAATGTTTCTTCACAAAATCCCATGCTAGAAAATGGCCCACTGGATTTCTGGCCACCATGTATATGAGACTGGGTAAATTCTGTGTTTTTATTACAGTTCCACCCATTCCAAGCTGTAATAATCTACAGGAAAGATGGAGACATACAAGGCATTGCATAATGTTAGACCTCATTAAAATTTCCATTTGCATTCATATGTTTTAACCCCTAGTAAATAAAAGTCCAAAATCAAGCATTGCATATATCATATTGAGCAATTCTTCATTTCATTTTCTATCTGTGTATTTCATATATAATACCAATAGGATTTTGTAATGTTCTAAATGGTATGGTTCACCCAAAAATGAAAATTCTGTAATTAATTACTCACCCTCAGACCTCCATTCATCTTCAGAAAACAAATTAAGATATTTTTGATGAAATCTGAGAGCTTTCTGACCCTGCAAAAACAGCAATGCAACTACCCCGTTCAAGGCCCAGAAAAATAGCAAGGACATCTTTAAAATAGTAATATTCTCATAGCTTCATAAAATTACATTTGAACAACTGATTTCACATGGACTATTTTATCGATGCCCTTAGTACGTTTCTGGGCCTTGAGCGTTTCAGTTGTTTTGCTGTCTAGTGGAGGATCAGAAAGCTCTCAGATTTCAAAAATATCGTAGTTTTTTTTCCCCCGAGAGAATGATAGGGATGGGTTTGGATGACATGAAGGTGAGTAATTAATGACATAATTTTCATTTTTGGGTGAACTATCCTTTTAAAATAAGTCTAAAATAAGTCTCTGCATTTATTTGCTCAAAAATACAGTAAAAACAGTAATATCATTAGAATTTGAAATATTATTACAGCTTCTTCCGGTTAATGACAAAGCTGAATTTTCAGCAGTCATTCATTACTCATGATCCTTCAGAAATCATTCTATTCTGATTTGCTGCTCAAACATTTCTTCTTCTTCTTATTAGGTGCTAAAGTTCAAAGGAACAGCATTTATGTGAAATCTAATGTCACATTATAAATTTCTTTAATGTCACTTTTGATCAATTTAATGCAATGTTGCTCAATAAACAATCATTTCTTTCAGAGACATCTTACTGACCCCAAATGGTAGTATAATTATACATACATATAGGGTGGCCATATGTGCCGTTCATACGGGACACGTACTGGCCAGGATTTTTATATTGCCTAAAACATCCAAAGTAGTTTGACCACTAAACAGCAGGGTAGTGTATATAATCGACCAATCGTGGCGTGTGAGAAAGTGAGATCTACAGAGAACGATCAAAGCGATACAAATAAGCGCACGTGTTTGTTCGTTCGTTGAATGACACCAAAGTACCTCGAGAGCGATACGAAAGCATAAGGAGCCATCTGATCTGCTCTCTATAGCTCTCGTGACATACAACGATCAATCTGCACATTGCAAACTGCCAAAACCTGGATATTTTAGGCAATATAGAAATCCTGGCAAGGACGTGTCCCGTAAAAATGGCCCGTATGGTCACCCTACATAAATATGACTTTCAATCTGTTGATAACAATGTACCTTGATAGTTTTTTAGAGTCCTTGCTGCTTGCTAAAGCTGAGAGAAATTTGCTCTTCTCTGTCTCACACATGGACACACCATACTTTTCCAGAAGGTAGGCCCAACCGCTGTCATCCTGGGCTCCAACCATGTAAACCGTCTCAGACACATCAGTGGGTAAGCTGTATAGTTTGTAAAGCAATAGTCAGCTGTTAAGAAATCTATTTCCATAATCATTTCAAATTATAAAAATGTGATTATACATTGGAGGGTGCCATTGCATAAAAACAAATACTGTTGCCAAGTCACCTGACTGTACCATTGGATTCCACCCAGCTATTATAGAGCTGCTTAGCCTTTTCCAAACAAGGGGGATAATTGAAATCACATGCAAGGGAAAGAATCGATTCACGCAGTCTCCGGTCTGAGACTGTCCCATCATCACTCCACATCTGCTTGTCAATCACATCTCCGAAATACTGCAAGATGTAGGTCTGCAGGATAAAACCAGACGTAAATTGGCTATACACACAAACAAGATGAAAAAAAAAAACTCAGACAAGAAGTCTTGGAGGATCTCAACGGGTGGGTCTGCAAGCAGCCTTGCTAAAATGAAAGACTCTTTGACGAATATGTTGAGGAACGAGGACAGTAAATTCAATTAGACTCCAGGAAATGTTTGTGTCATACCTTCAGATTATGAGTAACGTCAGCTATGTGTCTCTTCTCTATAAGCTTGTAGAATGATTGCAGATAGCCAAGCCCTTGCAGGAGAGGAACATTGTGGATCTCAGACTTCAAGTAACCGATCAAATCTAAAGCTCTGTCTAGTGACAGTCGTCCTGCACTGGATAATACAAAACAAAAAAGTAGTAGCATTACAAATGAGCTCATAGGATAATAGAGTTATGCTTATTTTGCTAGCTAATATAGAATTTCCTGTTTTCCCTGTGAGCTGAGATATGCTTTATGAGTTGATGAGAGCAATGCACTGCACATTAACTCACGTGACCAGCTGGAAGGCGTTATGAATGAGGTTGGCTCTATCCTTAAAGCTCAGAGCAGTGTGGTTTACTCTCAGCAGCTCCGTCAGGGCGTTCCAGCCCTCCTCATCATAATGGACAATATAATATCCATTCATGTCAGTGTTGAGCTTCACCCAGTCAACTTCCTCATCTAGCGTCAACACATCTGGGTTGGGCAGATTGGTATATGTACAGTAATATGTATATACAGTACATGTGTTGGGAGACTAGGGCTAGTTTTCAGACATCTTATGCCATTTAATATTACAGGCAGAAAGATCTTTTACACTATATGGGGCAAGTAGGGTTGTAAAACTGGAAAAACTAAAAAAATGACAAAAGCTATAATAAAAAAAAAAAAAAAAAAAAAAAAAAAAAAAATTCAAAATATTACAAAATATGACTAAATATTTATAAAACAATAGCTATAAGAGTATATAAAGAATAATAAAATAAGACTGTGGGTAAGTTGTCACAATGGGACCTGCCATAAATAACTTATTAGCTTTTTAAATAAATTTAAACAGTAAAACAATTATGAAACATGTTTTGGGACATTTATGGAAAAAAAACTTTTGTCTAGACTTAAGGCTAGACTTAAAACTTTAAAACCTTTAGACTTCAAACCTTGTGACAACTATCCTCGGTTGCCTCCAACACCGTATATAAATGTGATCTTACCTGATTTTGTGGTCAATACATGCTTCATTTCATGTTCAGAGTGGCTTGTTTTGTATGTCAAAGGGATGTGCCACAGGTAGCTATGGAAAATAATTTTTACATTTCTGTTATGAAGAGTCCTATCAGTCATGTATTTACTGCCCTTAAAATTGTGGTATAAATATTCAAGACTGAAAGAACTACTGAATTAAACAATGAACCCATGTGATTTTGTAGTGTTTTACCCTTCTTGAAGTGAATTCCATGAGGGATCATTGGGCAGGACTATCTTTAAGAAGCGCTCTTGCCCAACATAAAGTTTCCTGCCTTGCCGCCTCACCGTGACCAGTGGTATGCCCTTTTGTAAAGTCCACGTATACATCATTTTCTTCAGGTCTATATGCTCCCCAGCAAAACGATACTACAATGCAAAGAGTTACACAAAGAGATATTCAGAATGTGAAGTATCACCTTCAAGGTGCAAGAACACAACCATTCATGTTCTGCATTCTGTGTTTATGGAGTGCTGTGAATTATACATTTATTCATGATGTGACATCTTTACCGCATTTTTAGTGGCTTGGGTACTGCTGTAACAGTATTCTCCTGCTGTAAAATCCTCCTCAGAACACGTCTGTAAGAGAGTATAAAAAGAGAGAGTGTGAGTTTTTGTTTTGATGCTGGATTATAAATGTGTGACAGAAAAAAGGCATGGTGGGATGAAGAAGCGACATACTTTAATAAGGCTGTCCCACAGGTCTTCATTTCTGGCATTGCTGTACCTGAACCTCCGAAGGTACCGAATTATGCCACTCTGAAAGCCTTCGTTTGTCAAGAAATTCCTCAGCATATGGAGAATACATGCTCCCTAAAATATTCAGTAATAAAGCAGATCAATTTGATTAAATAAAATTACTCAAAATGGTGAGAATGTTTTAACGTTGCTAAAGTATTTTTCCACCTTATCATATGACACTGTATCAAACATTTCCTTTATCTGAGTAGGGTTCTCAGCTAAACTGGAAATTGGCCTGGAAGAATTTAGAGAATCCCGTCCAATAGCTCCGAAACAGGTGTCCAGGAAGTGGTCCTCCTAACATGCAAAAGAAAGCATGTGAGACTTTAAAACCAGTTTGTTTATTTATTTATTGATACATTTTTAATTATTTAGTTTCCAGCTCAACTGACTTTGGCCATCCTGATATTAATCGCTGTCATCTATAGCAAAACTGTACATTAATACACTTGAAACCGGCGCTACTTTGAAATGTCTTGTATCAAAAAGCGGACTCGCTCCCTCTTTTTTTGATATATATGATGCCAGCTCTAAAAAAGAATTATAAAAATATATAAAAATTTTAAAGCTTATTTCATATGTATTTTTTTTAGTGAGGCGTGTAATCAGGGTTATTTTAGTATCACTGAAATCTAATACAGTGAATAAATATGTTGATCTTTTGTATTTTCATTTTAATCAAGTTTTTGAAAAATTTTTTGGGTGTCGTTTTTTTTAAATATCTATATTTTCAATTTTTATTTTAGTTTTAGTTATTTTAGTACATCAAACTAAACAAAATGAAAATGGGAAAGGTTGTATAAGCTTATATACAATCAGGCGGTCGCCGTCCAAAATAAACTCCTTCACGGGCTACACTGGGTCTGATACCTAGTGAAGTTTAGTAGTGTTTGTGGGGTGAGATTTAGAATTGTTATTAAAAAAATTAGTATCTATTAGAATTAAAAAAAATTTTTTTAGTTATTTAGTACAATAAGTTAAAAAAATGAAAATGGGAAAGGCGGCTAAGCATATATATATATATATATTAGATAAAAAATTATATATATTATATCTATTATAGCTAGATACACTGTATATAGCTAATGTACACTCAGGCAGTCTTTGTCCCAAAATAAACCCCTTCACGGTAATACACATGGGTCTTGATCACCCTTCAGGGTTTACCATAATGATCGCCTGGCTGTACATTACAACTTTCATTATATAAACAGAAATATCTGAAGCTTGAACATACAAATTTAAGCTCTGGATATACTGCTTCAAGTGAGACAAATTCCATATATCGGGCAAAGCCTTCATTCAGCCATATGTCATTCCACCACTCCATGGTCACCAGGTTACCAAACCACTGGGGGAAAAAAGAAAGAAAGAAAAACAAACAGTAGTAAAGATGCTTACATTTAACGTACAATTACTCGCTTACATTTAATAGTACTTTACTCCTGTAATTCATTGGCTTAGCTAATACCAGATGTGATTGAGAATGTATTTTATATATAACCTGATGGGCCAGCTCGTGTCCTATCACCAGTGTAACCCAGAGCTTATCAGAGGCTGATGAGATGTCAGGGTCGTACAGAAGAGATGTCTCCCTATAAGTAGTCAAACCCCAGTTCTCCATAGCTCCTGACTGGAAATCTGGAATCGCTATCAGGTCTGGCACACATCATAAAATAAACAAAAGTAAAAATATCCAAAGGCACATCATATAACTTATGCATTGAAACATCGGAAGGAAAGGTAAGAGAAATACTCACCCATTTTTGGCAGTGGATAAAGTATGTTGGAATATTGTTCATAAAACTCCAAAAGCCTCAAAGCAGCCTCAAGAGCATAGTGTGTCTGATGCCATTTCTCTGGAACTGCATAAATAGAAATCTTTGGGAGAAGAAAAAACTCATTCAAAATGCATTTCTCACCCGAGAGCCTGTGATGAAAACTTCATACAAGCAGAAAAAGCTGTTGTGTTCACATGTTTCTGCTTCATGTTGTTTAACCCTTTCTAAGCTCTAGTTACTTACATTAATTCCGGTTGCAGTCATCCCACTGACAGATCTGAAGTCACAGACAATGAAGGCCAGCAGGTACGAACTCATCTTCACACTCACTTCAAAGTGGTCCTCAAACAGACCATTGCCAATTTCCACAGTTTGTTCCTATAAAATAAATATTTTCAAAATGTTAAAATGATAGACCCCATTTTATGTATTTGATAAATAATTTCTCAAAATAATTTCATATAAAAACAATCATATACCATTATAATTAACTATTATTATTAGGCCTATTATTAATTTTGAAGTAAATTTGATTCTACAAATGGGTCAACACATCGATAATAACATATAGTATATATATAATATATTGCAATGGATGAGGGATAGATTTTTTTTCAGAATTTCAAAATGTTATCCCATCCATTTGTTCTATATATTTTTCCAATCAAAGTACATTTGACTTACACTGACTCTACATTGATAAAGTAGATGTATAAATTGAGCTTACTAATGGCATGTTGGACAAAGCTATGTGTGACGGGCCCCTCCTTATTCTGACAGTGTAATTAGCTTTGAAAATGGGCTCATCAAAACATGGCAGTGCCATTCGGGCAGATGTTGGCTCAAAGTGGGTGGATGCCAGGACCCTTTAGGGGAGAAAATTTAGATTGATTATTTAGAAATGATTTGCAATATATTCTATGGTGTTTTTGCTGGTATGATTTATATAATGTTACATTTCAGCTATTTTTCCTCTACCTTGTCTCCCCAGCTTTTGTTCTATATGTACTCTTATAAAATCCATAGAAGCCATCACTTAATGGTGCACCAAATTCCAAATACAGGAAGTATTTTTCCCCAGAGGTCAGAATCTTTGGGGAGAAGATGGCAATCTGTTCATGTGCAGGATATTCCAGCACCGAGAGCACTTTGTCTGACAGATGGGCCTCGTGCTCGTCCAGAACAGTGGCGGTGAAGATCTTGAGGTTCTTGCTGTGCAGCACCACCCAGTTTGTGTTGTTTTTGACATCGATTTCAATCTTTACAGAACCGTTGAACTTCAGGGTGGTGAGATTGGGATGAATAAGTAGATGATAATGTACAGGCACTATGTAGTTTGGCAGGCGCACTTTACTCCATGGAAAAGGAAGGCCGTTTGTTGCCAGGTTATCGCCAGCAGGACTATTGCTATCAGAAGACTGGACACAAAACTGTGACTCCAGAAAGAGCAGGATTACAAGCAAGAGATGCATAATGAATGTTCTTGGTATTGCTGATTTTGATGGTGATCACTTTTGCATTTTAGAAATTGTCACTGTGTCCTGTGGAGAGAAAAGCAAAGTTGGCACTCACGTGATGTGTAAATAATTGAAGTATTCTTTGCTTTTACTGCACTAAATACTAATAAATCACTGTATATTGGTCCTTCACTCTTAAAAATAAAGGTGCTTCACGAAGCCCATAGAAGAACCTTTTTGTCTAAATGGTTCTATAAAGAACTTTTAACATCTGAAGAACCTTTCTGCTTCACAAAAGGTTCTTTGTGGGGAAATAAGGTTCTTCAGATTATAAAAAGATAAGCAAGAGATGGTTCTTTAAAGAACCTTTGACTGAATGGTTCTTTGTGGAATCAAAAATGGTTCTTCTATGGCATCACTTGAAGAACCTTTTGAAGCACCTTTATTTTTAAGAGTGTTCTTCATTTGTGGTGGTAAGTTGTGTCCCTCTACTTTGCAACTGTTGAAATAAACTTGAAATACCAATAAATAGTAAATTGTCTGCATATTTGTATTCTATCGTGTAAAAACTATTTGTGCACTATTACATTTTTTTGTAAGAGAGTTTGAGGGATTTAATGTGTAACAAAACTAGCATATTCCTACCATACATTAATGAATAAAATAAACAAAATAAATAAATGTTGTGAATACAGACTGTCCTTAAATTAACTAATTTTTAAAAGTTCATATTTGATTAAAATTTAAGAAAAAGTTCTGTCCCCCAACTTTATGTCTGCTGTGTTACAAAAACGGATATAAGTCTTTATATGAATATAAACTCACTTTTTTTTCTCTGAATTACGAGTTTACATCTCACAATTCTGTTTTTGTTTCCGCCATGAAATAGAAAATTTAAGAAAATAATAATAACCTTTTTTTTCTTCATCCTGAGGTAGAACCAAGCATGCATGGCGAGTTAAATCTTTCTCATTCATTTTTATACATTTCTGACAGTTTAATGTATCACACTTTATTAGAATCTGTGGTGTTATGCTGCTAACTTTACAGACATATTTTAATCTAAATGTTAATACATATAGACATTAATATTTCCAAAATTTCCTGTGATCTTGAAACTATCTTTTTTTTCTTCATTTGTGCCATTTTGTGTACTTACAGTAGGTAGTTTGCACCATTGCTAACAGGCATAAGCACAGGTGTTTGACTAAAATTAAAAATCTAAAAGCCCATAAGCTTTCATTTGACTAAATATAGTGTATTAAATATAATTTAAATACATTATTATTGCCTCTGGTTTGCCACTAACTGAAACCTGAAATGACCTACATTTCACACTGAGAATTTGTCATTCACAAAGCACTGTAGAATCCAGCACATGTTAGAATGATCAAAATGCTAATTAAAATAAAAGACAACGATCAAGTGTCCTTAAAATAACACGCATGGCAAAACAGAGCCGTGCTGAGCGTTCTCTGTTGACCTCACTCTGTAACGTGAGCCTGTTCACGCTAATACATTGACATCTGCTGTGATACAGTAGGCTACGAGCTCTCTAGCTCTATTCTGGCATGTGTTTGTGTCGCGATGATGTGGTCTCTGTAAAGTAGGACAAGCATCTACTAACAACAGTATTGAGGAACGCACTCATTTTAACCGTTCAGTGTTGTGTCTTTACCTGAATTTGAGCTGGATCATTGTGTCGACTGCTTTCATTTTCTCTTTCATTTGTCCTGCCCACAGTTTCCTGGTTTGCAGCAGTAGCTGCCGAGCATGTGCTGTCTGGCCGTGTCTCTGTATTCAACTGACAACAACACAGTGAGGCTCCAGCCGCCGGACAGAGGAATGACCTACAGCCATCATCACGTACAAACAGCCAGGTCATGTCCGAGTAGTAAACATGCACAGTAGTAAACTGTGACAGAACAAAAACACTGAAGTTCTTTGTTATTTTTGACTGTTATATGATAGAATATAGAGAAAAACAACCATTGGCCAACAGATGCTTTTTAAAATGTGAGCTTTTCAGTACAAGTAGCCTACATTACACAGTATTGTGTAATAATAAAATTGATATATTGATAAAAAACGGCTACACAACAACAGCCGTTGTTGTTGTCAGTGTTGTTATTGAACTTGGCAAAATATTTAGTCTATCGCCAATTGTATTTTACTCAGATTTGAGCCGATGACTTGGACATTTCTGTACTTTTTGGTCTTTCATGATGTTCAGTAAATAATAAAGTTTTAAATGTGTGTGGGGAAAAAATCCTAGTAAGCCCTGCTATATATAAAACCAAACTAGAAAGTATTATAAGCAAAATACATATCGCATTAAACACAATGACTAGTGAATAATCTTAAAACAAACAAACTATCAAGTTTAAAGGACTGTGTAATATTTCATAATTATTTGGGTATACTTACTAAAATAAAAGAGTTATGGCAACTGTCATTTTAAATTGTAATAATTGTTCATAATAGTAGCCTACTGTTTTACTTTTAATCGAATATATTCAGCCTCATGAGACTTCTTTCAAAAACATAAAAAAATTCTTACCAGCCCCAAACTTTTGAACTGTGTAGAAACAATTAGTAAACTGCTAGTAAATTTCACAGCTAATTATAAAGAAACAGCAATTAGAACATGAAATTAAACATGACATTTTAAGGTAGAAAGACTGAAATTTTCTTGTAAAACATACTGCAGTAATATTTGTTTTATAAATAAACTGTATTATATATACAGTACTGTATTTAAAAAAACCAAAGGACAAAATACACCCAGTTATTGCAGAAATAGAGTATTTTAAATGATATGCTATAGTGAGATGCTTTTGGGCTGTGTGATTGCCAAATATGTTAATAATTGTACTAGCTTTCCCTATAAACTCTACAACAAGACACAAACTGCATCGTTACTTAAGACCTGAACCTGACTTGCAAAAAATGTCCAATGTCCAGTGATTGCTGCTACTTTTGTTTCATATAAGAGACTTTTAGTAAAGATCAAGAAGCTTTGTCATATACACCTGATCAAAACATTCTTTGAAAGTGCAGTTTTATTTCATCCAGATGTATAAAGCAGCAGGTACAGCCGTTGGTGTTGATATTATCTGTTTCTCACCACAGAAGAAACCAACATAAAACAGGTGCGAATCTTTGGGAAAACGCTCCACTTCACATTCTCACAAGTATTTACAACATATCACACCAAAAAGAACTATTTTTATTATTTTACATAATACATACCTTGTCCAACAAATATTTCTGAAATTCAATTCATGATGGAACTCAGGTGGAGACAATGAGGTGAATGATCAAATTGTATACACTCTTTTTAAATGTCGAATTGCTAGTGAGTTATTTTACACTATGAATGAAACCTGATGCCAAAATAAGCGTATCAGCGTGTTTAGCAGCACAGGTCTCTGTGTGCTCCTTTTAGCCCAGCCATACCGTATTTTGGCACAGCTCCCCTGAGAATAACACAAACGATGGAAAGATTCCATGGCGGGTGTGAAATCACATGACTGAAACTTGATAATCCTTTTCACTGGCTGGCTCAACTCAGAGCTAGACAACATCAACATGCTTCCTACCCTCCTCACCATCATGCTTTTTACAAGTAAGTTGTAGACTTTATAGGGAAGCTAGCACAATTACTAACATTCGTATCACTTACAAAGCTCAAGTAAAGGCACTTCATTAAAACATCATAATTTAAAATACTGCAATAACTGGACTGTTTTTGTCATTTGTTTTTAAATACATACCACACTACTTTTTTGATGTTGTAAATATTACAAATATTTACAAGAAAATACTAGGCTATTTCAGTCTTTCTAATTCAAAATTATGTTTATTTCAATGTTTTACATGCCATTTTTAGTTATGAAGTAATTAGTTGTGAAATTGAGCAGTTTCTGGGTGAACATTGGTAAAAACGACATTTGTTTTAGTGTACGGTTCAAAAGTTTAGGGTTGGTCAATTTTTTAAATACCTTAAACCATTACAATTTAACATTCTTCAGTGTCACATGATGCTTCAGAAATCATTCTAATATGCTGATTTGCAGCTCAAGAAACATTTATTTATTATTATTATCAGTGTTGAAAACAGCACAATGTTGCTGAGGAAACCATGATACTGATCCCAAACCTTTATAACTCTAACTTTTATAACCATCTATGCATACTAATACTAACTTTTCTGAGTCTTGTTCTCGTCTCTGAAGTGGGATCAGATGCTGTCCCTTTTGCCATCTTATCTCCGCCATTTCATTTGAACACTGATCTCAACGGCTTGACCATCCTGGTGTGTGTGGTTCACGACATTCATCAAGGAGAGCTGGAGGTCGCCTGGATTTCTAGTGGCACCAGAGGAACTAATCCAGCAGTCTCGAACTTACTCCAAGGACACAGTGGCATTCAGAACGCAATGTCTGTTATATCTGTGCCCTCGAGTGAATGGATGTCCTACACCTGCTTTGTGAGTCACAGAGGCTCCGATCAACTCGTGCACAGACATTATGCTGGACTCCCAATGGAGATGACCGGTAAACTCTGTAATTATTGCATCATTATATGTAAACATTAGTTTACATATATGTTAACATTTGTTAACTACATTAGTTCACATGAAGTAAGGGTGAAAAATACTTCTAAAACATTTGTTAATTAATTTGTATCTGCTAATATTATTTTATCCCTTACGAAAATTAACCATGGTTTTATTATAGTAAAACTGTAGTAACCATGATTTTTTGGTGGATTGATTGCCATTTGTTTAACCACAGTTTTACTACAAATACCATGGTTAAACTATGGTTAGTTTTGCAAAACCATGGCTAATTTGTGGTTACCATGTTTTTTTGGTTTTATTTGTAGTAAAACATGGTTAATTTTCTTATGCTGTATTTTCATAACATTAACAAATATGAATAAATGCTGTAACAAACATATTGCTCATTGATAGTAACTAAAGGGACTTAATTGTAAAGTGTTAATATACTTCAGGAATGACTGACGATGAAGAAACCTTTGATATGTGTTTGGACCATCAAAGCAGTTTTTTGGAAGGTACAGTACAATTGTTAATACTAAAAATTCAGTTCCGTTTGTTTTGTACTCATTTTTCTGTACTGTTGCAGACGTCCAAGCAAACAAAGATCTATTATTTGTTGAAGCTCTTAGGATTCTCCTCATCAAAATCACCATTTTCAACGTTTTAATGACAGTGCAGGCCGTCATAAAGTGGTAAGTGCTCATATTACTGCATATGAAATGCCAGTAGTGAAATAATTTATACTCATTTTTCGCAATTAAACTGAAACCTGTCATATTTCTCCTTTGCAAAATTGCAGAGTTTCAAAAACAGCTGTCACGGATGTCAGAGTTAATTGGATGTGCTGCTGGAGGAATTCCAGTTGATGCAAATGAGAATCTGGAATGTTGATGAGCGTCTCGATGAGCTGCAGACCAGCATCAAGCCACAAGACGCAGGTGCTTCGATATGTGGGCAGATGAGTGTGATAGCTGCTCACAACCACATCATGTACACAATACAACAAATGCACTGCACTACAAGCTGCTTTTGTAGGCCATTGTCAAATATAAAAGCTTTGAATGGCATTGTCAAGTCAGCTTCCACTGTTGTGACACTGTTGAGCTCTTGATCTGTCTGACAGCGATGAAACTTTGATGAAACTCTGTTGCATGTTGCATTGTGCATAACACTCTATCAAAGATTGAGACAGTGTTTCGTTTTATTTTGGGGGAGAATGTGACGTCAAGACTTTTTTGCATTTATTTTTGGAGCATGAATGTTCACATTTTGTTTTAATTGCACTACTGTTCAAAAGTTTGCTGTTTTTTTTGTGAGTTTTTGTTTTTAAAGTGTCTTATGCTCACCAAGGCTGCGTTTATTTGATCAAAATACAGGAAAAACAGTAATATTCTGAAATATTAACATTTAAAATATCTGTTTTCTATTTGAACATATTTTCAAATTTATTTCCGTAATGGCAAAGCTGTATTTTAGCAGCCATTACTCCAGTCTTCACTATTAGAAATCATTCTAATATGCTAATTTGCTGTTTCAAGAAACATTTCTTACTATTATAAATTTCAAAAACAACTGTGCTGCTTAATACTGTTGTGGAAACAGCACTAAATTTTTCACAATTCTTTGACAGAGAATATTGACAGAAATATTTTGTAATATTACGCAAGTCTTTACTGTCACTTTTCATCAATTTAATGTTTTATTTGCTGATAAAATAATTAATTTATTCATCAACAAAAAAAAAAAAAAGTAATGTCCCCGAAATTTTGAACAGTAGTGTATATTACAGAAAAATGTTATTAAGGAGCACTTGACTTTGGAGAACTAAGGAGAGCTTGATTGTTGTTTACAACTCTGCTATAGTGTTGTACAATGATACTTTTGGTCTGTTAGTGTTACTTGTACTGTGTTACATTGGCTTGTGTTCTTGCTTTGGATGCAAGTCTATGCTAAATTAATTAATGTAAATGTACATGCCAATGAATGTATATGGCAATTAACCACAAATGAAATGTGTAAAAAATAAATAAATAAAGCCAGTGCATTTATGTATTTTTCATTTATTGTTTTAAATAACACACTTTTTCTTTTTTTGAACAGCATCCGTACAATACTAAAACACTGATGGAACAATGGTGACCCACTAGGTGGCAGTACAATCACATCTCAAACGTTTTTCAACAGCAAGAGTATGGAGCTTAACTTCTCTAACAAGACACTATATTTCATAAATAATTTAAGTATAAACATTGAGCAGTCACTCTTTACAAAAACAATGTTCACAACAAACGTAAGAGATCACAAGATCAAATGCGAAATGCAAAAACACAGGATGAAGGCTTTCCATTGCAGCTAATTAATTGCACTGATGCCTTGTTCTGGTATTTAATGGGGGGGGTATCCCACTGTACACTGATTTAGTCAATTAGCCAATCAAGTTATCCTGTTTCGGATTGGTCAATTCACTGCCTGCAAAACTCCCAGTGTTCCAAATACAATCGATTACACCGGTCACAGTATTGTAGCAGCTCTTCAGCACTGGCAGTAGTTAAACAATGGCGTCTCTACAGTAGCGAGTCTTGGTATTGAAACGTGCGTATCAGGAGTGTCGGCATGGCTTCCGTAGCAGTTGGACAGTAAGGCCCAGAAGGTATACAATTCGATTTCATCAAATGAATTGTGTGTCCATCAGGCCAAATGCCACACTCAAAGCAAATAGAGACATAAGTGTTTCTGAAGATCCTTCATTTGCTTTGAAAGCTCTCTGAATGAAATAACTGCTGATGTGCAGTCAGCAAAAGAACCATGGCTCAAGTTGCACCTCTGGCTGACGAAATAACTGTTAAAATGCTTGCTGGGCCAAAAAAATTCTGATTTGAGTTGATTTATGGCACTGGCTTGCGAAACATGACAATACCACACCATAGTTTTTGGCAAAATAAAAGGTATAGGGAGGCCCACAGTATGTCTGGCAAAAGATCTGGTATGTGTGTTGCTTCTGCGTCATATCTTTGGTCAAGGATAAAACGAGTTGAGGGAATTTAACACTTTGAACAGATAGTCAATATTTGTTTGGCAAAGTGACAAAGCTAATAAATGTAATCTTGCAAGAAGCCATTCTAGAAGATGCTACAAGTCCGACTAGGAATGAGATATGGCCCACTTTAGCACTTACGCAAAATCCATTTTCCGGTTCGCTCACTGACTATGAAATTAGATGAAACTTTTAGCACAAATATTTTGGTGTCTCTAAAACCCAAATGAAAAAATACTATAGTAAAGTACTTGAATTAATTTGTTGTGGTAATTCTATAGTTGCTGTGGTAATATAACAACTATAGTAATATAAACAAATTACCCAATACTGTACTAAGTTTATATTTTATATTATACTACAATGCACTACAGTTTACTGTAGTAAAAACTAAAGTATACTACAGTATTTATTACCGTTTATCAGATCACTGTAGTTAATACTACAGTATGCTGTAGCATTCATGAAAAAGTGTTGTAAATACTATAATATATACAGTATAATACACTGTACTATAGTATGGTTCAAAAACACTACAGTATTTACTATAAATTACTATAGTATTTTTTCATTAGCGCACTCTTCAGGATTGATGTTTTGTCGTACATTAGGTAGACTTTGTACCAAGCTAAAGTTCTGATTGTCATTTATAAAATGGGCTGAAATTCCAATACCCAACAATGCCCATGCTCAATTCCCATCCGAATTTCTGACTTAAGTGCACTTCAACCTACGTTTGCTGCGTTCGCCCGAATTCTTCACTTTGTTTTTGCTGATCAACGTGACTCCACATCTGAGTACCAGAACTAAAAATACAAATAAAGTGAAAGTCTAGTCAACATGATCCTTCTTTAAACCTCTAACACACAATCAATCACTACGCCAGCCACATTGTGAAATATGTTTAACACAGTTCTACAGAGCAAGATGGTGAGGTAAGTACCCTTTGTATAGAGACCTGCAGAAATGTAACAAAGAAAAAGCACAGAGTGCTATATTATTGAGCACTGGTTTCGTGGAACACTGTTTTCTAGTTGCAAAAAAACAAAAAAATAAAATAAAAATAAAGTGCTTCCATTAAGATTTCCTCTCCTGAGGACAAAAAACATGAAATCTCAAAAAATTCACTCTACAATATTCAGCTCTCTTGAAAACATGACTTACACAAAATGTACAGTCTAATGAAGGTTTGTATTCTAACATTCATTCTCCGCACAGACAGTATATACAATACTTTTTACAGTCTGGTTTTCTTCTTCGAAACAGTTATCAAAACACTGTACACATTATAAAAGCACAGTGATGAGGAAGCCGGTTAGCAGTGCATTGAGGAGCAATGAAAACGGCCTCAGCCCAGTGGCTGAGTTAGGAAAAATATGCCAGTGCTCCCTCTTGGGGTGCAGAGTCTCCATGTCCTTCAGGGCATTGTAGGCGGCAGTGGTGAAGTTCGCATCTCCTGTGGTGAGCAGGTCAAACACGCAGGAGTGGAAATAGATGTCCTTAACCTCCAGCTGCTCCCTGCACTTCCTGGAGGCGCTTTCGAGGGTGAAGAGCCCTCTCTGGGCTTCGACCCTCGCCTGCTGCTGAAACCTGGCTTGCTGGAGGCCCAGCATGGGCAGCTGAAGACGTCCCTCTTGGTCGATGCGTTCTGACGTGGGACAACCGTTCATGCAAAGCTGCAGGTCCTGCGTTTCGTCGAAGGCCATGGCAAGCTCTTCCGGCATTCGCATGGCTAGCGTCAGATAACGGCCCTGCTGGCGTACGATGATGGTGACACCAATGTACGCGGCGTGGATCTCTACGTGCCAACCTGGCGACTTCTCCAGGATCCAGATGCTGCGGGTCTCGCTATCACCCCCGCTGATGGTGCCGTCCACAAAAGCGGCTGGAAGGTCGTCTGTTACGGCCTGGTAGACCTTCTGGTCCGTGCATTCTTGGTATGGTTTGAAGATTATTGTGACCTTAAAAGAAGCACAGAGAGCATAGTTAAAAACTCCAATATTCACTAAAAACATTCAAGTTGACATAAAATGGATATTCACCATATCTATTTTCTAAATGCATGTTATTGATCTAATTGTGATGATTCATTCATGCATATGTTTCCATTTTTCTTTTTTTTACCTTGTACTTTTTAAATCAAATTGTGACAACTAGATCTTCTGGTGAAATAACAGACTGCTGGACTTCACCAATCATATAGTCTGCTTGAGTTTTTTGATAATCAGTTTCACTCTAATATATCAAAGTTCAGAAGAAAAGATCTGGTGTTACTTCTATTTATTGCAGCCTTGACGGTAAAGCACAAATATTCTGCATCAAGAGCTGAGAATAGCTGATTTGCTTTTTATGACCAATATCAATATGGATACACCATTGTTTTTCTTATTGGTTTCCTTTTTTTTAACATAAAAAAACTAAACGATCAAAAGATTACAACAATAAAAAACATGCATTAATACTGTTATTAAGACCCACCAAAAGGTCAACCCCAAATAAAAACTGATTAAATGTAAAAGTTATTAGTTCTTTTTTAGACTTGTAATAACAAATTGGAATTGCCAAAATAATGACTGTTTTCAAACTGGTTTCCTGAACATTCTCCATATCTGCTGTTAGCTAGCCAAATAGATAGTCTCGGCACAAACACATACCATTTGTTGAGTCAATGTTGCTCTGTTGGTCCGGTCAACAAACAGAGGAATGTTTTGATAGCACCACAGTGTTAGTTTTTGGAGCAATCAACCTACAAATGGCCTTTTTACTCTCTGGATATTAGACTGGGATAGGAGAATGTTTATTAATGCTGAAAATAATAACACAATTCAGCTGTAAAGGACAAAAGCGGTTTTATGCCCGGGACTAAACATTTAAATTACTTTATCGTGGTAAAACAAGAAGATCTGTATTTACAGATCCACAAACTCTTTCGCCCTGTAAGTGTTAACCATAAAATGCAGCCAGTATACAGTCCTTATACTGTGAAACTCTAAGACTTGTGGGAAGCAAAAGCACTGGCTAACAAAAAGTGTGGTGTTACATTAGCGGCGGATGAATAGCAGCTTTGTACACAGGACAAGGATGAAAAATGATGACCAGTTGGCCATAAGGTGAGGCAGCTGAAAAGGCCTCAGTTAAGCAGTGTGTGATAATAATTACTTGCAAATGTTTAATAATGGCTCCCCACCTTCAAGGTCAAGGGGTCAAATGAGAGGTAATTAGCATCGGCGGCCAAACTTAGCATTTGAAGCCACATCTGTCCATTGATGAGCTCAACTGTTTAAACTTGAGAAGGAAAAGCAAGTATCTGACGAATGCAGTCTGCTCAGGCTGTAATATTCACAAGCTTCCAGTTACTTCAGGTTATAAAAATCTGTAAACATGATCGCTAGCAGTCAATATTCTGCATCAGCATATTTGAAATGGGTCTGAAATGGGTGTGTATAAGCGGGTTTGTTTTGAGTGTTTGACTATAAGCCCCAAACTAGGAGAAATGAAGACAGAGGCTTCTTTCAAAGTGACCTTATTATGGGTCACGCCACCGCGCAGGCTTCATTCAGTCATTAATGATATTAGCATTTCACAGACACGTTGATCACAAGTGTAAGTCATAAGACTAGAGCTGTTTGCTTTGTTTAACTTGCACCTGTGAATACTTGGTCAAAGTTGAAAGTTGTAAGTCTTATCTGCTTTCTGCAGCTCTTTCTGATAATCTTATCCATATAGTCTTATATAGAGAGACATTATACACTACAAACAAAGATAAAAACAATGCAACATTGCACAATGTGACAACATTTTAAAATTTTTATTAGAAACAAAAAAGAAAAACTTCAATTTCATATGTCTAGGATCAAATTCGGCTCATAAGTTTCAAGCTCTGAAATAACAATGAACAATACATTTCCAGGATCTGTTTGACTTGGTTAATGCTAATTTCTAGCATTATGAAAAATACGAATATGTTTTTACCATTTCAATTTGTATAAATGAACATTTTGAATTAATGTGAATTAACAATAAATAAAAAATTATCAAATTAACCTTGATTAATAAATTCTGTAAAGAAAACATTATTTATTGTTAGTTCAAAGTTTATGAACCAGTGTTATTTTCATATTATTCATATACTATTTTAATATTTATTCCTATTTTAATATCTTTTATTTTCATATATTTTCAGTTTCAATTTGTTATGTGTTTTTGCCATTTTTTTTGTTTGTTTTTACTTAGTTTTACTTATAGTTCAGTTTAGTTTGATTAATTTTCAGTTAGTTGTCAAGGCAACATTTTTAATTTTCGGTTTAGTTTTTTAAGTTTGAGTTTTATTTCAGCTTTATTTCAATTAACGAAAACTATTTTTAATAGTTTTAGTTAACAATACCAACAGTGTGTCAAAGTACTCAGTAGTTCAATGGAAAACTACACATTTGAACATAAAACACATGTGATTCCAAAGCTTATGATTTTTTCTCTTCTATGGAACACAAAAGAAGATTTTTGAAAAATGTTTTTTTGCTCATACCATGAAAGTAAGTGGGGCACAATGTTACTTTTAATTTTGGTTTTAGTTTTAGTTAACATTAACAACACTGTAATTAACTAAATTATAAAGTGATGTCCTACAAACCTTTTATTTTTATTTTTTTATTTTTTGCAACATATGCTGTATGTCTGAGACACTTCTGACAAACTAATCAGCTTTTTCCAAAGAAATCAGCAAACAATTCTCCACATTAAAAAAGACAAAATAATTCTATAATAAATAAGAAAACAACTCACCTTATTGGTTGCTGTGGCACTGGATCCGTATACCACTGGAACATTTGTGACCTGCACTGACAGGTAATTGTTATCAATGAGGGGCCATGCCCCTTCAACCTTACAGGTCTGAAAATGGTCTTTGAAAGTCCTAAGATGAGGGTCCCCAAACAGGCCACAGAACAGGTAGGTTGGTCGTGGGTGCTCTGGAGCCCCAGTCCTTGTTCCGGGCAGTGATGCTTGGTGATGGCGGCTGTGATAGTTGCATGGCTCAATGGGGATGACGGGATGGGTAGATGACGTGGGCCCGTCTTTGGAGCAGTTCCTCTGGATCATGAGGTCACTGATGCCCAGCACGGTAGAGTGGAAGACCAGGTTTCCCCTGCAGCTCTTGGATGTGCGCTGGGTGCAGGCGGAATAGGCTCGTAGCGCCTTGCAGAACTCAGTATCAAAGCCATCCAGTGAAGGGTTAAGATGAGAAGTGAAAGAGACGAAGTCAGTGGTGCACTTCTGGATACGGCACTGTGGAGTCTGGACCTGGCTCTCACCTGAGAAACGACACAACGAATCTTCATTTCAGAAAACCAACTTGAAAAAATATTATAAATCATTCTAATCATACTTCAATCATGACAACTCTCTGAACATTTTAGCATGGTGATGGATATGACAATGTTAATGTATTTGGTATTGGCGGAACAGATCTGCTACGCTGCTGCTGTTGGTTATTGCTGTAGTTGTAGATTATTGCTGCTGCTGCAAGCAAGTACAGGAACTTGCCAATGCATATGGCGATACGGTGCCATGAGTATTTAAGACATACTTGCTGCTGCACAAATAGCATATAAAAAACCCGTAGCAGATCTATACAGTTGTAGCTGGGGAAGGTGGAGGGTTTCTGAGAAACTCTGAAAGCGCGCTGCAGGGATCTCTAGTGAATGCTAACCAGCCATATAAATGCAAGTCAGTAAGCTCATTGGCTGCATATGCATTATGAACCAATCAGCTTGTGCCAAGTTGCTTAACTCTCTGAATATTATCAGTTACGTTAACAACCCGTCAACCTGCGCCATCTAGAGTTTCATGACAAAACTATGTATATAATCATAAGATGAGCAACTTGATAAACTCTGCATGATTGAGCGCGTTTTTAATTTCATTTGAATATTTTTTCAAAAAAAGTAATTATGATACAACTGTCCTGATACCATAATAAAGAAAAATAAAAAAAGAGTTCAAAATTTAATTCTTAAAAGAAAAATCCTATTAAATGGTTTGACATGCTATTTTATTATTATTTCTTTAAAAAACAATGAAGGACATTAAAGCAGTTTTGATATAATATTATTTATATTTGAAATAACTGCTTATCAGAGCATTTCAAATGCACTATGTAATTTTCGCCGCTAGAGGGCGCGTTTTCAAAATAAACAAAGAGACAAAGGCGTAGTTTGATGATGCCGTGACTGAGTGTGGAATCATGTGAGTTGTCGTCTTCATCCCCACAGCCATTGCAATCTGACGGGACTCGGGCAGAAATAATGTACATGGATGAGCTAATGATTTATTAATCTAGTAGAATGAAGCAGAGTGAGGCTGAAAGCAGTCGAAGCGAAACGAGGCTGCTGAACGACCGTGACACACGGCTCGAAAGCAGCGGAGCTTTTATTATGTCACAGTCGACTGCTTCCGCTCTTTCCGGTCGTGCGTATGTGTGGGGGAAAAAAGCAGTGCTGTTTTATCACACTAGATACATTTGAAATTTCTGTTATAATGCTACTCTGTGCAGACGTCACCGGTTTGATAAAACGCACAACATATTAAAGTCTTGTTGGGTGTTTTCCACTGTTTTCACAAAACCAAACCGGAAATCGCCGGGTGTATGACTCATTGCAGTCGACCACAATGCACTATGACACGGTCCTGTGTCACTATTTTAAATTGCTTATTTCATCAGGGATTTTAAACAGTCTCAACCTTTGGTAGTAATGTCATTACTCCCATCAGCAAATATAAGTCACTGTTTCTCCTGTTTTTGGAATATTTGTATAAAAAAAAAAAATCTACATTTGTGCCTTTAACTAAATAAAGTTGTGTGGTACAAGGCAACGTCAATAAAAAATACAGAAAAAACAGGTAATTATATCATAGAAAAGGATCCATGACTGCCTCAAGGTCAATAAACCGCTTAAAATATCAGACAATTTGGCCTTTTTATGACAGTTTAGTTCAGATTGTAAAACGTCATCAAAGTATATATCTATTTATTATAAAATTATAAAATTATATTTTAAAAAAATATGTCATACCTTTTTACTTGATTGTTATACCACATAACATTTAAAACTGAAAAAAGTCTTGAAAATGGTACAAAAGTGTTTCAAAACCATATGAAACCAACAGGAATTCAAAGAGACCATTTGCCATATATTTTAAACTAGACATTTAAAAGAATACTGACTTAACCAGTTGAACACATAAACTATGAACAAAGGAGCACAAATACTCTAACATCCATTGTTGTTAATCATGTCATAAACCAGTTTAAACTGCTTAACCATAATAAGGTGTGCTAGTGGACTGTGCGTTTCCTCACGGCGTGACTCCATGTGTGTTTTACATTATGGTCTCGAAACATTAACAGTCGGCTCAACAAGGGTGTGAAACCTCCTGTTATCTACAAAGGAGAATGCTTATGGCCACAATAAAATCAAATAAAACAGCACTTCAAATGAGAAAAAGAGCACAGGAGGCTTTATCTAGCCACAAAAAGCCAGCACATGTGCTTGTAAGCACAAAAGAGTCACGGCATGCAAACTACATGCAACTATTTACCTCAAAGCGTCATTAGGGTGTGGTCATAGTATAGCAATTAAAAGCGTTTTCTTTGAATACTACTTCACTTGGAGTTGACCCAATAACACTTTTATGGTTTTATACACACTTGTTGTCGAAAATACACTCAAGATCTTGTCGTCACGTCATGCGCCGCCCCCAGTTAGCCACCAATGACACAGCACACGCAGAATAACAACAGCCTCCACACTGCATCACTTAGAGTCTTAATGCCTCACTTTTGAGTGCGGCCCAATTGCATTAGCTCAGAGAGAGGCCGTCCTAATCTGATATCAGCTGCAGCCTCTCCATTAACACGCTTGTGATGACTCTATCTTACACAGTCAGGGCCACTCATTTCTGCCTGCCATGCCAATAACTCCGACCGCAGTGGATTCAAATGCATCTGATTTGATTATCAGATGATGCGGAGTGCTGAAGCGGATCGGCCGATCCGTGTTGCGCTGCAGTCGGCGCTGGAGGAGAAGGAGACATGACAAAGCACGGGCTAGATTGGGTTTCAGTAACACGCTGTAAGACAATACGGTAGCCTGGCTGAAGCCATGTTGATGTTGTGCTAGAAAGACATTGGCTGGAAGGGAGAAGAAAAAGGCAGTCCCCGCTCCCATCCACCTCCCGCTGTGTTTTATCAGGCAAGGCTCCAGTGACATCTGTACCAGAACAAAAAAACTCAAATACTTGGCAAGGCATGCAAGACAAAGCCATCTCCGGCACATTCCCATTTATAGTCCGAGCGGATGCTCGAAGCAGATGCGCACCAAGTAATATCCATGGACCAACAAACAGCCTTTTGCTCCAAAATAAAGAATCATGACCCTGGTAAATGGGCAAGGGTATGAAACCACAAAGGCCGTGCTGCGAACGTAACCGCATTAGGTAGGTATGTCCTACATATCACGGAGAAACAGAGAGGCTTTTCATGGAGCCTATTTGTGAACTAGTCGTCCATCGAATGCATGTGCCTCCATTGTTTCTCTCAGCAGCGTGGCGTGAGGTGTTGGGAAGGCTTTCTGTTTTTAAATCTATGATATTTAGTGAGGAACAGGGTGGTATCTAGGTGGAAACTACACATTTCGGTGCATGAACTAAAGCGACAAATCTGCCACCCGTCCATAATCTAATTCACAGCAATCCTGGACATGAGTTGTTTTTGCAGGTCGCTTGTTGAAACTCGTCACCTGACAATCCCCTTAAAACCTGGTGCAACTGAATTCCCAGTCATACCCTCAAAAAGACCAGAATAGATTGATTTTCCTTATATCCTTCTGACTACATCTTCTGTGCAAAACACTTGTGAGGAATGTCTTAGGGGACCCCCAGTTGG
The DNA here is from genome assembly GCA_018155175.1 of Sinocyclocheilus anophthalmus. Taxonomy (NCBI): domain Eukaryota; kingdom Metazoa; phylum Chordata; class Actinopteri; order Cypriniformes; family Cyprinidae; genus Sinocyclocheilus; species Sinocyclocheilus anophthalmus. Next base: position 237,944 of record JADLZN010009029.1, read on the forward strand.
GGGCAGCAGATCCTAAGCTAGTGCTGGCAGATTAGGGGGGGGAATCACACTTTGTGTTAGAATGTCTCTGTGTCTTGACAAATGTTGAACCTAAACACTGAAATGCCAGAAATCTTTTAAAGGAGTTTAATGTAAGGCAAATCCTAAAATATCCACAGACCTAAATAAATGAATATTTTTATACTTAATAAATCTATAATATCACAAACTAAACATCAGATAAATAAAATATTATATTATTAAAACAATTTTTAGAGTGCATATTATTCCTCTAAAGAACACAAAGGCACCGTAAATCTTAGGATGGATAAAACACAAAGTTGGTTTCACAGGTTCAGTTCCTTTCTGCAATCCTGCTGCTGGGGTGATCCGTCTCATTTTGAACACAGTGAGCACCCTTGTTGCTATTAAGTCGTTGGAAATATTTTCTCAGGGTGGCCTGCCGTTTGAGCAGCCATTCTCAGCTGTAGAGGGGCCCAAAGAGTGAGTGCGGAGTGAAATTTCAAGATGTGGAATTTGGCCAGGGCAAAGAGGTCAACAGGCCCACGCCTTCTCCAGGAGTCAACGTGGAGATCTGGAGAAAGCAGTGGGGTTTACAAGACTCAATGTCTAAATGACATCTCCAGCCTTAAATGTTGAGCACATACTGTGTTGCACTGAACTGTGGAATCTAGTTTGCTGGTTTGTCAGCCTTTAATTTTTGTTCTTATCTGTAACGTCAAGCTTTTCATAACCTTACTCTACAGCATAAGACAAATAAAAAAGAAATCATGGTGCAGTAATTGCATTAGTAAGATTTATCTCAGTAACTCAAAAAGCATCTATTTAAAAGCTTAAAGGCATCCCTTTTTACAGTTAGTCTGTAAAATCATACAATCCATTAAAACAATAAACACTATTCCAGAACCGAGAAAGACAGAGATAGAAAAACAAAAAAAAAAAAAAACAAGAAAAAATTAATCTGAACGCTGCACTGTCTCTCGGCTTCTGCCAGATTATCATCCAATTCCATACCACCGAGGGGTATATGTATATTTGGGACTAAACCAATTGAGAGACGATACAGCCAAATTTTTAAAAATGTAATAGCCAAAGATGAAATCAAAGAACAGCAAGCATGCAGTTGCTAAAAAATTACTGTTTTGTATGCATGTTCTCTTAAATACTACATTCCTTATTTAAACATTATTTCCTTATCAAATGAAACATTCAAAATATATCACAGATCTCTATATATTATATTACAACTTTAGTATATTGCCACTGAAAAGAAAGCAAACATGTACAGCTGTCGAAAACTGAAGCCAATCAAGAGCATGAAAGGGACAGACACTTGGAATGGTCACACTAAGTAAATTTCATGCTCAATATAAAATACTAATAATTTTATGGAACATTTTGCTTATTTCTTCTATAATGATGTTTAAAAATTAAAAATAGAATAAAATAAAAATATACATTCAGGTTGTGCCATATACATTTTTTTCCCCTCATTGAAGAATAGCAAAGTGCGTAATGCCTGACTGCCCCGGGGCCCATGTTAAATTAATTATGAAGGTGTGACTGCTCAATGGACACCCAGCAGCATTCCATATCCTCTTAATTCACATTGGCATTAACACAGTCTACAGCCAGGACACCCAAAGTGGAGCACTTGACAAGGTGCCAAGTGAAAACAGGGCACCAAATGTGTAGTATTCACAGTCTCCTGCTCAGAAGCCAACCCAATTTCAACAAAATCATTTATGACTGTCCAAACTGGTCAATGGCACCAAAACAACTGGAATTAGTAAAGATGTACATAAATACATAAATAAACAAACAAATCTTTTTGCTTACTATTAATGAGGAGTACTTTAATTCTTTGTTAAACATTTACCAATATCGCAAAACCCTAAATAAATAATAAAACAGATCAAAAGCTAGATGGGTGTGAACAATTGATCACCACCTTAGGGGACAGCATGCTGCCTGCCATCACAAAAACAAAAGCAAACAACAAATAAAACCGAATCAAACGATCACCCGTGAATACGAATCGAAATTAATTAATATTATGATCACTCATAAATATCTAATTTCCTTTGCAAAGCAACCAATCCAGTCAAGCGCAAGATTGACGCGTAGATCAATGCACTACATTTATTGGAAATAAAGCTACAATAACTGTGCAAGAAGAAGACACGGATGAAGGACACTGCCTCAGACTGTAAAACTGTCACATAAAGAACTAGAATCCACTTTTTTTGTGAGGATGCATATGTATATTAACCAGCACTATCATAATATAGCACGTTCTATATTTATACAAGCGAGAATTAAACATCCCCTCAAGACAAAAACGACTTTTTAAAGGTGTTTAATATACATTTAACTTGTTTGCGTTCAATGAATCATGCATAAAGTGTTAAGACAGTGTTTACCTGTGTGAGTGAGAGAGGAGAGGGTGCACAGCACTAGTAGATGTAGTAGCGGAGAGATGAGGCGCTCAGCCCCGGGGTAGTAAGATCCTGCTCTCCCCATACCCATCCATCCATCCAGAGAGACTCAAGAGTACTCCACGGATCAAGAGATCGGGCCTCGCTTCTCCGAACTTCACGTAGCGTAGGGATGCGTAACTCTCTTAAGACGCGACTACTTTTAGGTAACACAACCCGTACGTAAGAGTAACAAAGTAGTGATTTTGGCAAGCCCGATCCAAAACACTTCTTCCTAGAGCACGGGAGAAAAGTGCTATTTAATTTGTATTCGGTGAAGACAATCAGTCCGAAACAATTCTGTTAACGTGCTAAAATTAATCTGCGCCCCGCAATCGCCCGATTCATGTTGCCTACACATCAGATTTCACCGCCACAAGCAAATCTAGCCCCGTCTTTCCCCAATGATCGATAGTGAACCAACCTAACACAGAGTTTAGCGGAAACCCCGCCCACACATACACACAAACCCCGCCCCCTAAACCATACACCCCCAGCAAAAGCTCTCACTTTCAGCAGGGAGAAAATAGATGCAGTGGTCCTGAGGTGTTTTTTTGGTTTTTTGTTTCTGTCATATTTTTGAGAATAAAACAAAGCAGGCTATCAGGACAAAATACTATCAACATCCCAAACACTGATTATTTATTAAGGAGGTTACATACATAAGGGGGGCCTACATGAGCAGTAGTCAGAAAATCCAGAGTGGTACATATAAGGTGAACGGAGACCTTGAGCGAGGGTAGAGCAAAAAAGTGTAGGCAGCTCGAGAACTGACAATGGGGTAAGATAAGCTCATGCGCCAAGCAGACGAGAAACAAATGAACTTTTCATATGACTATCCCCCAGGGAATTATATTTCTAGAAATAATAGAAAATAATATACCGTGAGAAGGCCATGTAATGATTAACAAGCTAATGGCACAAAAACAAGGCAAATCTCCATGATGCTAACCGGAAGATAAAGAGAAGGACTCGGAACATTGTAGAGTGTGGGAAAAGCGAACACAAAAGATGAAAGCATTAGACGGCACAGTGCATAAAAAAATATTGATTATTACAGTTATTGCTACAGAGATAACGCTTAAACAATGTATCATGGAAAATATAATAAGACAACTTTATGGAAGTTCTATGCAAGTTATTGATGATTTAAACAGTCATAAGGGTGTAATTATGCTGCAGTTTATAGGAAAATTCACAATGAGAATCAGACAAAGAAAAGTGAGCCAGTTATAGGATGATATCATCAGCTGATTTATAGCAATAACATACTAAGACCACAAGACTTTACAAGATATTAATACAGACCTACTTCCTGTGCTAGACAGCTACAGTGCAAGTGGTATTTATTTATAGGCCCACAAACTCCCTCACTGTAGAGAAAGCAGCGCTACTGCCGTCCAGTAGGGGAGCAGCAGTGTTAGAAGTCCAAGACCAGCTCCACTCTGTCAATACAATACAAAATCAATTCAAAGAGAACGTAGGAGACCAAACATCAACCCATTTTTATATAAATACACAAAATTGGGTTATGCTGTGCTAAACGGATCACGGGGATTCCTTGTTTCAAATGATAATACTGGAAATTCTTCTGTGTTTAGTTGTTTTTGTGGTAGAGGGCAAAGCAGGCTGTTTGTAAGTTGATTAGAGTATTGGAACAGTAGTTTAATGGGATAGCAGTGTAAAGTGCGGAGGTTTAAGGGTTATTGCCTTTAACCCAATTCCTTTTCTTGCACTGCTTAAGTGGTCAGTCACAAATCAGGCGAGGTGTAAGAAGTACTTTGCCAGCCGTAGGATTAGAGGGATTTTGGATTTCTTTTGGTCATAACACTGACCTGATTCTCACTTTAGTGTGACACCGCTTGGGAACCGGATTATAGAATTATCATCCAAAAGCCTCAAAATGTATTTTAGGTGAGGAAAATATCCAAGTTGACCAAATTGCATGTGCGTGATATTGGAGTCCTAATGCTGGTGTCCCATAAGCTTAAACGATACACAGAGTGTGTATTGTCTTAGAGTGCAGTGATAATGGCTTATTGATTGGTCATGGAGAGCATGCATTCAGATATGTCAGGGGCTCAGCTTGGTCCCCTCTGGCACATCTGAATATAGGTCAATGGACAGTCACTATTATAACCTCTAAGTGTCCCTACAAACCACAAAATAATTCTGTGAGGCATAAACATTGGATTTGTCATTAGCTAATTTGATGGATGGTATATGCAAGCGTTCATTAACACTTTTCTTAAAAATCATTGTGGTACATTGTGACCCCTAAGAAAATATCTAAGTGAATTTTAGTACAGAGATTCAAAACATGCTCATCTCAAAACAGGTGTTTTCAAGTCACTAAAACAATGAAGAACCCATGTTTTTGTTGTTAATTTAAATTGACAACATTTATCAATTGAATTTAGTTTAACATGATGTACTGAAAAAAAGTAAAACAAAAACTTTGTTTTATATATTAATATATAAATATATTATCTATACATATATAATATATTCTACAGATATATATATATACATATAATATATATATAGATATATATATATAAATTCAATTCAATCTGTTTATTTGTAGCGCTTTTCACGATACAAATCGTTGCAAAGCATCTTTACAGCAAATTAAGTTTCTACAATAGTTAGTGGTAGCTTATCAGTGTGACTGTCAGTTAATGTACATATGGAAGAAATGTACAGAAAAATCAATTAAAAACGTAATCAAACAGACGATGAACACTATTAAGAGCATATGTTTATACGTAGGTATTAATACGTAACATTTACAAGCACAAAACGTATATTTTTGTACGTTTTTATTAGTGCTAAAATGTACAATTTAGACGTATTTCAACGTTTAAAACGTACAAATTGCTACGTATTTTTAGCTAAAAAACGTACAAATATTTACGTATCTTTTATATCATTAAGAAATTCGTATCAATGCATTTTATCAATAAGCGATTTCAATTTTTAGACCCTAACCTACCTCAAACCTAAACCTACCCATTTTATAGCAAATATGCAGTTTTATAATTTTATTAATACGCAATTTAGATTTTTAGACCCCTTAACCTACCCGTTTATATCGAATATAAAAGGATATAAAACACAAATGACCGAAATATGCAGGAAAATAACAATTTTAGTAACAATATAGCATTAAAATATTTTTATAGTCACTAATCCCACTCCTATAAACCTAACATTTTATGTACAGTATAAAAAACATGACAGACAGATAAATGCAATTACAATCATTTATTTATTGCAAAAATGTCAAAAGCAGCACCAAATGTAATCCAAATGATGCGTTGCACCCGCAGCCCTCTCTGGCAGAATACAGTAGGTTTGCGTGATCCAGAGCAGAATTTATGTTGTTAATCGCTGAAAATATTATCCAGTTAATTTTCCCGATCCACTCCGTGAACTCGTGAAGGAATGCGCGGCGCATCATTCAAACACACCTCACCAGAAACACGGCTTGTCGCAATCTTTGACGAATGCAGGCGAGAGCCAATGAGCGTTCGATTATCCTGCCGTAAAACCTGTCGTTTGAAGCGGCAACATTTGAATTTGTAAAGAGCGCGTCAGTCAGCGCGGGCTTTGCTGCTCACGGTCACTGGACTCGCTTCTCGGGATGGAGAAGAAGATCGATGAATAAAGGCTTGGATTTGGGTCTGTTCCTCGCAGTCGTATGGATTCGGAAGATTTGGATTACAGCGCACTAATAAAATTGTTTCATTTCATAATTATGTTGCGTTTTTGGTGTATTTTATAGTTCTATAGTTAGTCACATGTTGGGAAAAAAACGCCTTTTGTGGCCCATGACAATCAAAGTAAACATTATGTGACAAGTAAAGGTTAAACGATTGCAGAATTTTTTTTTATTTTAAGGTTTAAAGTGAAGTCTTGTTTTAACATTATGTAGTAGTATATTCTTGGAAACGAGCTGGCAGCAGAAAATCACAACAAAACAAAATGTTATCATTTAATAAGTAACAATTTAATAATGCATTGAAACAATTTAATTCATATGACAACTAAAAACTAATCAAATTAATGCTGCGATTTCAATATTCATAAGGATTCATTTTTAGGTGTCGTCAATATGTCCGTTTTGTACGTTTAGATGCTGAAATTACATCAGTATTGTACGTTTTAGTGCTTGGAAAAAATGCTAATAAATGTACGTTTTATAGAACCACGTTACGTAAAATACATACGAATTATCATGAGATCACGTTGGATAGTTATAGATGCAATCAAAACTTTAGCAAAATTTGGTAGTTCTGTGTGTTGTTTCATGGTTGGCATCATCTGAGGTCCTCTGAGGGTTTTCATCATCTCTTCTCAGGTGTTCTGGAACCAGACTGAAGCTTGTGTAAATCCTAGTTTACAAAAACAGAGAAACAAATAGAGACATAATTAGCGTAGCGGCTGTTCCAACCAAGCAAATTGTATTTGTTAAACCCAAGCTAAAGAATAATAATGTGCATTTGATTATATATAACTGCAGTAAAAGATTATGAGATTCATTATTTGAATGCTTGGCCAAAGAGATGTGTATTTAATCTAGCTTTAAACAGAGAGAGTGTGTCTGAACCCCGAACGTTATCAGGAAGTCTATTCCAGAGTTTGGGAGCAAAATGCGAAAAAGCTTTACCTCCTTTTGTGGACTTTGATATCCTAGGTACTACCTAAAGTCCAGAGTTTTGCGACCTTAGGCAGCGTGATGGATTGTAGCGTGGTAGAAGACTAGTTAGTTATGCAGGAGCTAAACCATTTAGGGCATTTTAAGTAAGTAGTAATATTTTGTAACTGGTACGGAACTTAATAGGTATCCAGTGTAGAGACTGTAAAATTGGGGTAATATTATAATTTTTTCTTGACCTGGTAAGGACTCTAGCCTGGTTTTGGACTACCTGTAGCTTGTTTACTGAAGATTCGGACACCCACCTAGCAGTGCATTACAATAGTTCAGTCTAGAGGTCATGAATGCATAAACTAGCTTTTCTGCATCAGAAACAGGTATGTTTCGTAACTTGGCAGTGTTTCTAAGGTGGAAGAATGCTGTTTTTGTAACATATGAAATATGGTTTTCGAAAGATAAGTTGCTGTCTAATTTAACACCCAGATTTGTGACTGTAGAGGATGTAACTGTACATCCGTCTAGTTGCAAATTGTAATCCAAGAGATCTGTGTACTGTCTTTTGGTCCAATAAATAATATATCTGTCTTATCCAAATTTAATAGGAGAAAATTACTGGTCATCCAATCTTTTACATTTTTAACACACTCTGTTTGCTTAGATAATTTAGAAGTTTCATCTTGTCTTGTTTAGATATATAGTTGAGTATCATCAGCAAACAGTGGAAACTAATCCCGTATTTTCAAATAATATTACCAAGGGACAACATGCATATTGAAAATAGCAGAGGACCTAAGACAGATCTTTGTGGCACTCCATATTTTACTGGTGATAGTGGAGTTGACTTCCCTATTTAAATTAACAAGGTGGTAGCGATCGGACAGGTGGGATCTAAATCATCTTAAAGCCTGCCTTTGAATACCTGTATAGTTTTGTAATCGATCTATGAGTATGTCATTATCTATGCAGGTTCCTCATATCTTGCCCTGGAGGTCCAATGCGCTGCAGAGTTTTAGCTTCCAACCCTGCTCAAACTCAGCTACCTGTGATTTCGAATGCTCCTGAAGACATTGATTAGCATGCTCAGGTGTGTTTTATTAGGGTTAAAGCTAAACTCTGCAGAAAAGTGGATCTCGTGGGCCAGATTTGAGGATCCCTGATCTATAGTGTCGAACGCAGCACTAAGATCAAGTAAAACTAGCAATGAGATGCAGCCTTGGTCTGACGCAAGAAGCAAGTCATTTGTAATTTTAACAAGTGCAGTTTCTGTGCTATGGTGGGGCCTGAAACCTGACTGAAATTCTTCATAGAGATATTTTTTGCAGGAAGGAGCACAATTGAGCAGACAACTTTTTCTAAAATTTTAGACATAAAAGGAAGATTTGAGATGGGTCTGTAATTTGCCAGTTCACTAGGATCTAGTTGTTGTTTCTTAATAAGAGGCTTAATAACTGCCATCTTGAATGGTTTTGGGATGTGACCTAGAGATAATGATGAGTTAATAATATTGAGAAGCGTTTCTTCTGCTACAGGTGACAACTCTTTTAGTAATTTATTGGGTACAGGATCTAACAGGCCTGTTGTTGGTTTAGATGCAGTGATAAGTTTATTTAGCTCTTCCTGTCCTATAGTTGTAAAGCACTGCAGTTTATCTTTTGGTGCGATGAATGAAGCTGAAGTATTATACGCTGTAGAATCTACATTTGTTATTGTATTTCTGATTTTATCTATTTTATCAGTGAAGAAATTCAGAAAGTCATTACTATTAAACTGTGAGGGCATATTAATATATATATATTTAAAAAGACACAATTACTCAAAACAAAAGGAAACAGAAAATAAAAAAAAAAGACGAATTCTAAATATTTAATAACCTATAACGTCCATAATAAGAAAAAAAACAACAACAATGTGTTAATTGCAATTTTAATGTGTGTGTTTTAAAAAATTTTTTTTTACAGATGACTTAAACAATACAGTATGATCACATTTACCAGTGTGCTGCGAAATTTCACAGGCAAATTTCGGTCATTCCAGTAGGAATCTTTGTGATTGGGATTTTCATGTGACGGTAAAAAAGTTAATTCTCATTTCGAAACCAAAAGATAGATAGATAATAGATAGATAGATCGATTATCGATAGATGGCTTTTTGCTGTGTTTTGCTAATCTTATGCAAACAGATTTATAGTGGAGCTAATAACCTCAATAGGAAATCTATATCGGTAATTCTATGCATTAATTCCTATTTTTAACAAAATTTTTGAAACACAGATTTCCTTTGTCAGTACCGTTGGGCATTGGGCTCTAGGCCAGTCTTATTTACTGTGCTTTGTCTGTCCAGCTGGCCTAGCTGCACTTCTCCTAATACGTCAATAGACAAGCTTGAGAGCATACCATCTCCGGACAACAACCCTCCGCACAGCTGCAAGAGGAAGGGCCGGAGTCTGAACCCAACTCCCACAAAGAGCTGACCCTAACATTTCAGCTCAGTGACAACATCAAGGCAACATGGCTGAACTTGCCTGAGACTTTCATGTCAGTCAGAGAAAAAGGCGAGCCCTGTGCCATGCCCTCCACAGTAAGAGGACAACGGGATAGTCTTACAGCCCCTCCGCGTCCCAGCAGGCACCCTTGTTCTGCAGCTGTACATGTTTAATGTATAATACATCTACTGTCAGAATCACTCTTGAGGTTGACCTACAAAATCTTGCTTTAGAAACTGGATATTTTGATTTAACAACACCATCGGGCTCACTGATTTGACACTAATTTGACGTGTACAAGGATAAACGATGTATAATCACAGACGGCATTCGTTTTGCCATTAGGAATTACTCACCTCATTTTGCGAAGGCTCTTGCTGTGTTTAATGTACAGCGTAGAAAGAAGCGCACTAAATGAAGCATGCTAAATTAACCATTCTAATGAGTTTTCATTATTGTGATCAACAAATCACCCAGTAAAGGACCAGAGCGTTTGATTACAGCAGATAGAGCTGGAAAACACATAAGAGGGTCCTGCACGCATTGTGGCGACCATAATCACGCCGATGGGACCACCCAAAGGTCGTGTTACCAAAAGTTATCAAACCTCCATGTAGATACATGTCATTGAACCAACGGTGTAGCTCTTATCATTCGAACACAGGTTATCTTTGATTGGTCTTGTTTGGAGCAGTCAACACAGTGGTTCCTTTCATTCAGCGGCCAGACACAAAGCCACTCTTTTATCTTTACTTCCCCCCTTAAGCACCTTTGGGGGGAAACAACGAAGCTCCTATTCCAAAGCATCCGTTTTAATTAAAAAGAGGCAAACATCAGATGATGCTCAATCGTATCGAATGTAGTGAGGAGAGAGGAGCGGAGAGAGTGTGTTCGGTGTTCTTTGACCTTGTTTCCCCGTTCCCAGCCATCTGTTTTGGCCACTGTCAAAAGCCTCTTTGGTGGCTCCCTGGCAAGGCCTCACCCCTCGCTAGACTTCCTCTATGCTTAGGGGACATTTAATATGGTGTCTGATACATACTGTTCTGTGACACCTCAAGACAAGGTTCTCTTTGTGCTGCTGCAGGGTCCCTCTAGAAGGTACTGCGTGGCTACAGTCATACACAGACAGGCACACTCGCTAATACGAAAACACGAGCACGCGCCCATGTGCTTGGAGCGCGCGTACGCCTCCTCCTGGAAGGCTTGGCCGAATACACAAACTCTCTCTTTCTCTCTTAAGCACACACATAGAAAGTCTGAAAAAATGCAGCTGAAGAAAAAGCTAATGAGGCACATCTCTTGCATTTCTGCTCAGTTTTTGGCAGTGAAGGCATTTACCACAGTCGCACAAGAGAGCCTTACACAACTCCACAGGTGTTGGCTTTGCAACAGCACCTGGCAAAAATGAAACAGTTATAAATCGCGGACAGTAGCGTTCAGTGAGCACCGCCTCAGCCAAAGCAATTACTGAAAATATGCAATGCATCCAGTGCTGTTATATTCGGCACAGACATGTGATTTTCCAGGATTGAATGTTCTTTGGCAAGTTCACAAAATGGTCACTGCGTGCTGATAAAAAAAAAATGCTGTGCAACAACAATTTTTTATACAACAGTTAATTCTGGTCTTCTTCTGTCTTTTAATATTATTTATCATATTTCGCTTGTCTGTGTTCTCAACTTTCAAAAGCAGAGCTGAAGTGACGAGGTTTTGTGTTTTATTGCTTCAGGATCTTTTGTAGTGGGGTTTCTCTCATCCGTGAGCATGAAAACCTGGAGTCGAGCTGGCTTCAGTTTGGTCTGTAACACCACTTTTGCCCCTCAATCAGTTCCTTAAGGATAATTTTTTCCCTTCTTATATCCTGATTCACTCAGAACTACTACATCATATTGTAGAGGTAAAATGTGTTGCAATTCATGCTGACTTTAATGACTGGGTATTTTTTGGGTAACAATTTCTGCTGACAGCAAAAAAGAAAAAAAAAAATACAAACTAAATGGCTAACATCACACTCACATTTTATTGAAAATCTGCACGGTTGCGATTACATGTGGTCAGATCACTCGTGTGGCTCATGTGATAATGCTTAAAAGGATTGTCACCAAAAAATTAGAAAAAAAAAAGAATTATTATAATTCTTTTTTTATATCTCCCTTTGTATTCCACAGAATTACAGAACCCTTTTTTACCCATAATTTGGATTACACATTGTATTGTGTTGTGTTTTTGGGTTAAAGAAAATGTCTGTAACGGATAATGTCCTGGCAGAAAATCACTAGTACCTTTTCTGTTCTTCTGTAGATTTTGCTCTTCGTGTGAAAGAACTGTCCCACAGTTAATTTGTTTCTTCGATTTAGGCCATAGTGACCAGGGAATTAATTAGTACAACGTGTTGACATCCCTGTTGATCATACATTATCTTCATCTTTTGACCAGGCTCCAGCACCATCTCATCTCTATCTTTTTCTATTCTCTTTTTATTCCATGCTATCCAGAAGAAAAACCTCCAACACTCATATATAACGCATAACCAGTGCATTCTGACCAAACAGGGTTATCAGTCAGATTTCAGGCCAAGACCCACAGCATAAATTCACCTGTATTTGTTTGTGTCGGTGCTTGAGTCAAATCACAGTCTGAATAAAAAAACAACCCCCTGACTCCATAGATATGCAAATATAGCACAACTGACAACTTCAATCCTTGTTTTTTTTTTTCCCCCACAGTGCATCAATAGAAACCCCCTCATGCAGCCCCAGCCTCAGCACACCATCTACCGCTGCCTCCTGGGACAGCAGTCTTCACTACCCAACATATGGGTTTCATGTTTAATGCATAAGTTCAGTATGAGCCAAGCTTCTATTCTTAAAGCACTGTATGGAGGTTTGGGCTCCGAAGACGGGTCTCTGTCGTAATTATAATATTAAATACCTCTTTTAGAAGCAACATTGGATTGCTTTCATTTGTGGTGCAGACACCAAATGTGTGGGCAATATACCATAGCCCGGGTAATGACAGTAGAATAAAGACAGCTGTCAATCTGGATCAGGATAGAGCTGAGCACACTGTTTTTTCCATTAATGAAGCAGAACACTTTTTAATTGCAGAAATTGTGATAAAAAAAGCATTGTTTTGACTGGAGAGACAATGTAAGAAAATGTCTTTCTTTATTAAGAGCGTTTCAAGGTTGACTATACTCCAAGGTGTGTATACGCACAACCTCCGTTCCCAGACGTGATATATTGCTCTAATCTATGTTTTTTCATACGCAAGTGTGGGTGTTCAGATACGCAAATGGCCCCCTGTTGGACCATGTGACCAATCATGCTAGTGGAGTGACAATTTGAATCCAGTTTGTGATGCACAACCAGAAGAAGATATCACGTTCCGCAGCCTTATGGGTCCTCTGTGCGATATATCACGATCTCTCATATCTCTCATCCAGTTATCTTGCAGATAGCCGGCCGTTTCACAACACTATCATCACCATACTGTAGTTGCCTCCAGTGTTTCAGTTAGTTTCCTGGTAGAATGCAACCTAAATACTTCAATAGATTGCATTATATCCCCCACCCACTTTCAATGATACCTTCAAAGTTTGTGCAGAGTCCTTGCAATTTGCCTGGTGGAATTGAGGCTACAGTTTGAAACTGTTCCGGGGGTAGGATTGTGTTACCCCGTTAAGGTTTGACATATTGATAAATTTATATTTGACAGACAACTGTGTGGGTGTTGAATATTTTGTTAGCCCAGTCTACGAGAGTTATATGTAGTTTTCTACCAAGTAGGCTAAAGAGCGGGATGTGCGCTGCTAGATGGTTAAGGGATTTTTGGAAAGAGAGGGTGTACGGGTGTGTGTACTTGGTACTGGGGATTCCTTTGGTGTGTTTCGTGTTGGTGTTTGGTTGTGATGTTGCTGTAGTTCAGTGTCAATAAGAACCCCTATAATGTGGGAGAAAGGGAAATTTGGGGGAGGGATAAAGGTGTGTTTAAATAGGAGGAGATAAATATAAAGAAATAGGCAAAAATGCTAAAAGAGGAAAAAAAAATCGAGAATACTGGGGTCTCATTGTCCACTCGGAAAATTTTATAGGTCCGACACCAACAGTACTGTATCGTGGTGCGTGAATGAGACTCGAGCGGGTGATTCACTAGCTCCAGATGCGATGGGGAAGAGCTTTGCATACAAAAGAGGGGATTGGAATGTTGAGGGTATAGAATGCATATGTCTTTGTGAATATATTGTGTGGTAGATAAGACGCTGCAGATATTTGATATCCATTGGATGGCAAAAGAGTTATGCAAGATGGGTACCCCGAGACCTCACCAGGGGGACCCAACTGCTACCTCACTCTGATCAGGACTAAATGCATTTCTGACTGGGCCACTCATTGACCAACAGCGGAGAAAGCACGGTGTGGCGGAGCATGAACAATGAAACAAGCTGGACACCGTGTTAAATGTCGAACAATGTGCACAACACTCCACGATGGGCAGGCGAAGCAGTTTGGGACAGAGACAGAACAGCCGGAGGCCGCAGAGACGAACATATAGATTGCACGAGGCGTAAAAATACACACAATGGAACGATTAGCACACGTTGTCACCGGGGATAACAATACAATAATAGATTTCCAGAGACCGCCGCCGGGAGGCGTTCATCGAGGCACAGCCCAGGAACGGGTGGTGAACACGAACCCCAACGGATTATCCGAGAGTTGGGGTTAATCGGCCTTCACACACAGCAGCAAAGGGCCCAATCTTTGGAACTGGTGAAGAGGGTAGATGTCACCTGGGTATAAATTATAGAGAGTTAATTGGAGCTGTAGTTAGACGTACAAAGCGATAAAGTGAAGAAATAAACAATGTTTGCATAATTGTAAAGGGGAGGATTATGCTAAGAAAAGAGGCACAGCAGTAAGGGCAATACTTGACACAATGGGGGGGGTCGGAGGGTATCAGTGCGGATAGAATGGTTATCCACTTGGTACATACACGTGTGGGGGCTGGTGGAGGTGTCCGAGGGCCGGTAACTTTGAAAGTAGATGTCGACTCATTCAAGAAGAAAGCCCAAGACAACAGGCAAAGTCCGTAGGACAACGAAATTCATGGTTGTGCCCTGTTATCAACACAGTAGACGCTCGTACAGCGACACTACACATACTACAGCCATCGGAAAGCAGGGCGGACAAACGTGGATTAATCCCTTTATTAGAACGAGGAACGCAATGGGAACAGTTGGTGCGGGGGATAGATTCCGCTATGCATTTCAATAAGTTTAAACCACGAACACCCGCAGAATGTACCCAAGCCAGGTTGACATGCAGAAACACTCAAATAAATCACAACAGACTCGATTACTTGGCTGATAGTAGTTTTAACCCCCACCTCGTTCTGGGGGTACAAAGCAGGAAAAAGTTCCCGATAGCCTAGAGAGCCTCCATTCACATTAATTCATAAACAAATGGCTGGGGGTATGAGGGGATGGTCGTCGAGATCCATGGTGCAAAGATGTCCAAACTCCAATCACCATGCAAATACCCCTTACTTTAAACACAGGCGAATGTGGGAGGTGCTGTCAGAGTTCGCGCCAAGCAATCCTGGTATACCATTGTGCAACGATGAAGAGAGCCAAGAGTGTCAAAGTCCTGGGGCGGACCCTGTGGGAGGGGACGCACTCCGGGGAAAAGAACCAGGTCGGCCCGATTGTACACTCTGCTCTGTGTCAAGCAACTACATGAGCAAAATCGCGGTGGGTTAAGAACTCCTATTTATACCAATCAGTCCAAAAAGCTTTTGAGTGGATGTTTAAATGGGTGTCTGATATGGCTCGGCAAGTTCTTGGAATATGATGAGAAAAGCACAAGAGGTGGGGTACAATGCCGATACCCAGGCTGGTTTGAGACGCGTTGCTTACCACAAGGGCGCGGAGCAGCTATTCTCCCGACCCCCGGGGGGACGTCCTCAACACTTGCCCACTTGTCAGCCACCTCCCATGAGGAGATGAGGACCAACAAATGACTCCGACTGGAATGCCTCACAGCTGGCCCTAGAAGCTTAGCAGAGCTGCTGCATTAATACTAAACCCACCTTTGGTTAGTTCTTAGCGGTATAAAAATATAAATTAAGGTTGTATAAAAAGATGCAATAAAACCAATAAACTGGTGTGATTTCGTCAAAGCGGGAAGAAGGGGGGGAGAGGCGGAAAACAACTAGAAGAACTTGGCCATGAGATCCCTTAAACCAGACCATTCTGTTAGGAATATAACGGTTTAATTGGCAGAGATTATGTGTTTGTACCTTTTAGAAATCCTTTTAGTCTAGATTTGATTTGTGGTGTTTTTCCCTTAGGTGCAGTCTCGGTTGTTTCTGTCCTCCAGGAACTCCCAAACTCCAAAACAACCCACAACTAATTAAGGACAGCTCCACCATTTTTGAAATAGGCTCCTTTTCCCACTCCCTAGGTTAAACAGTTGAGTTTTCACCGTTGTTGTATCCATAGCAATCAGCCGGATCTCCGGTCCTGGTGTACACTTTAGCTGTAGCTAGCATATAATCAATTGAATCTGATTAACCGTAGCATCGTCGGCTCACAAAATGACCAAAGAGTTCTCATAATTTTTATACCTAGTTAAAACGTGACTCTTCCTGTATTACTCGCGTACTGTGTAAAATTTCATTTCATGGGAAAATGAAGTTGCAACTTTTCTAGGGCGATAGGCGAGGAAACTATACTCTCTTTCCGGCTAAATAGTCACGGAACTGTTGCTGGCTAATACTATGGGTGCAAGCAAAAAACGGGGGAACGCTCATTGATATACGCCGCACCTAAAGAGGCTGACTTCCTATCAACGACCAATCGTATCACAGGTAAGCATGCTTCAGGAGTAGGGCCCAAAGTTCTCCTTGATTCTGTTACAACCAGAATGAGAGTAGATCCAGCCAGAATCGCCCTAAAAACGATGCAACTTTTCATTTTCCATGAAAGGAATTTACATTAGTACCGATGAAACTAACGAGAGTCCCGTTTTTAATAGGAAAAATAGAGAACTCTTTGGTCTTTTGGCGAATGCGAACGGTATGGCCGTCAGATATCATGATCTATGCAGCTACAGCTAAAAGAGAGATGCTACCGGCCACAAGTACCCGGGGAGGCGCTGATGAGAAGTCGAACGTAAAAGACTCAACATGTTGATCTAGGGGTTTGAAAATCTCAATTTTTCAAACTAGTGCAGTGCCTTTAAAGTGAACCAGCCTAGTTCGAAGAAACAGTGTTGTTCATTTTTTTCCACACGTAAAATATACGCCCCTGGTTGAGTTCTTTATAGTGTATTACGATTCAATCCAATAAGATTCCAGTCGGCAGAGCCACATTATTATAATTCCGTTGTCGCTTATTCTTGGAAGAAACAATGTACCAGGGAAAATCAGATGTGTGTGAATTCACACAGACGTGTGCGACACATACTGCTTAGTTATTAAGCTTAAAAGAAGGTTATGTAGCTGGAACTTGGCTGATTATGACGATCTGCAGCGAGAATCGTACTCATACGATATCGCGAAGGATGGCTGATAGCGGTAATAACGACATACCAAATAATTAGATAGATGTGAATTTTTAAAGCAGGGCACGATCAATTGAACTCAATAGAGTCTTTAAACAATAATGACAACTGAAAAAACGAAACCTTGTCTCTTTGAGTCAAAAACATCGAATATCTGCATTCCTCCCTATAAGGTCCATTCTGGAAACAATAATCAGCGTTAGCATTCACTTTAAACAGGGATTGTTTATTAATGCTTAAACTGCTGTTAAAAAAGCAAACTCAAGTCTCTTTTTACACATGTGTATATCATTTGTTTCTGGCAACAGCTTAAATCCAAATGCACAGCAGCCATTACTGTTACTCTCGAACTCTACAGCATCACTTTAAAAACACCAAATCACTCATGCTTTATGGTTTTCAGCAAATTATAATTTCTGAAAATATTTGAGGTGAATTTTTTGAAACAAAGGTAAATAGAATGGCTTTAATGAGCAAGCGGACAGACAGTTGGTATGGAGGATCCTGACTGGCAGAAGAAGAGAGGCTGGAAAGCTGGTGAGAGTTTCAAAATGAAAGGCAGGTTGATTTATAAGGCTATTTCGTGTGACCCAGGCGGTGAAATGTGCGCTGCGATAGTGAGTCTCCAGACTCTTCAACAGTCATTTTGTTTGTTTTGCATATGACTGTGGAGGTCTTCCAGAAGCGTTTGAACTGCCGTACACCTTGTGCTCTCATGGGGACAAGTGCACTAACAACATGCAATCAGTGTTAATAGATTTCCTTATAAGAAAGGAGAAAAAATAGAAAGGGAAAGGGAAAATGATCATACAGACTAAGGCTTTCACCGCGAACTCCCTGATATCTGGCTCTGGGAGCAGCTCCATGTCTTTTTAAGTTTTAAAGCGTGTTGCCCGTCTGATCTACAGACAGTGTTGTAAGATGTAATGCTGGAGCACCGGGGGCTTGGTGCTGGAGTTCACACTGCCCCACCATTTGGCCTCCGAAGCTGTGCATAAGGTTGACTGAACAAACTAAAACCAAATTCCAAACCAAGCCTCTAACCAAACAAAGGCTCATGACTGTTGATGAGATGGTGTTCTCACTGGCCATTTCAGGGAACTGGCTTGTTGTCTGTATGTAATGTGCATGAAACCATCACTGCAGTGGATAGACTCGCATATTCGTTTTCATTACATACTTTTATTTAATGTGGATTTAACATATTTAATATGAAACATAATATGTTTTACTGGTAACTGTTTATATGTTAAATTAACAAATAATTGAATATAGTTCTCATTACATACTTTAATTAGGTATTTAATATGAAAAATTACAGGGTAACATTTATTTTAAATGTATTATTTATTAATGAATTATTTATTTAATATAGTTTTATTTGATTACATACCGTTTGATTAGGTATTTCATATGAAATACAATGAATATTAACTAATTATTACTAATTAAATAATTATTATGAATGTCTGCATACAGACTAGTAATAAATGATTGTCTATTTCTAAATATTATGGGGTGAAGGTTAAGTTTAAGCTTATCATATCCGTATATATTTTAGTATGCTTATGAAACTTAATGTTTTAAACAATTATTTTTTTATTATTTCTTTATTGATTATTTAACTATTCAATTAACCATGTATTGAATGTAGTTTTCATTACATTATTTATACTTTAATTGGGTATTTAAAATTAAATGTCATTAATGTGTTTTAACAAATGTTTCATCCATTTATACATGATACATGATTATTTAATTAATATAGATTTCATTGCATACATTAATTATACATTCATTTTTATTCCATACATGAAATAGGAGACATAATTACATTTTAACAAATTATTGTTTAATGTTTATTTAACATCACAATTAACATATTATTGAACAGATATAGTCAAATAATATATAATACTACATTTACCATATTTTCTTATTTGTTCAAATAATAAATGAGGTCTTTGTTAGTGTTCAGTTAAAACGAAATTGCAGTATGGAAGAACATTTTAGAATATTTTATTATGGTAAAATAATAAATAATTATGCATGTGATATCATTGCCTTTTGTTGTTGTTATTGAAATCTGTTATATCTGCTTCTAAGGTTTGTCACAATTAATGCATATTTGACAATTTAACCACACATAATGGTTTCGTGTTCTTCACTGGGTGAATGAATGATGGCCCATTTACATTAAAAATCCCAGGTGAATTGCAAATTACCGAAGACCCCTCTCCGCCACCTCTTTCTAAATGGAGAGATTGTGTGTGTCTGATTAAACCATAATTGCAGCCATTTGGCTTAAGATTCACTTGTCTGGTTGGGAGAGAAGTAATTAAGGTGGGTATGGATGCAATGATTCGCCAGACCTGTCTGAGACTCACGCTCCGATCACAATCCAGGGTCTGGAACAGAGGATTATTCTAGTCCTTAGAGACAGTGTGTCCCTAAGGCAGTGCATTTTGTAGTAAATAAGGCAGAGTAAACTTGCCTGAAAACCCCTTTTCAAAGAGAAATTAGCTAAAGGGATGGTCTGAGCTGAATCCAGCAGGAGAGTGCCAGGATTCAGTCCTGGTTTGGTGATGCTGAGCATGACCTTGGAGGCTTCACTCAGCACTCAATTAATAAACCTGCACCTGTGAGCTAAAAGATCAGGACTCGCATCAAACACAACACTTGAAATACAAAATAAGGAACAGCAAAGCTAGCTTGATAAATTAACCTTTTAAATACCCGACAAAAGCTTTTGGTCTGTAAGTCTCACACTAATGTCTAAATAAAATAAAAAAAATAGACTGCAATTTACAAAAAAACTCATTACCACTGAAAAGCCTTGTCTTTAATCTAGTTGCAAGTCCAGATTGAATGAAGGCTACAGGTCAGAATAATGTCTAATTTCGCAACTGTCTTCCAAATCGTTTTTTTTTAATTGAGCGAAATGGACTTATACACTAATTTCTTGGATAATCTTAATATTAAATCAAACAAATTAAACAATGCCTCTATAAAATATCAGCAAATCCTCAGGCAAGTCTTTAGTGAGTCATTAGGCAAATGAATAGTGGAATAAGCTAGAAAGTTGACCGTTATAATAGACTGGAATGTTAACTGTAATAACCTAGAAAGTTGATCAGTATAGCCTATAATCAGTTTGAAGGTTAATGTATTAACCTATAGGTTATTCAGCAATATCACAAACTTGAAATATATATACAGTACTCACTTCTACAGCAAATAAATACTAATAAATCACTAATAAAACTGGGCCTTTTATACAGCCGTCTACTGCAGACTTGCTTTCTGGCATTCATGTGGACACACTCCTTCCAGCATCATAACTCAGCAACTTGGATATCAATGAGAGTTATGACTTTCCTAGTTATTTCAACTTTGTTTGGTGTTACGTTTCCAAATCCACTTAAACACCAGAATAGACATACAGTACAGGTTGCTTAAAGAAATAGTTAACCCAAAAATGCAAATTTGCAACAGCTTAAAGTTAAAGTGTGACAGTTTGGAGCTAAAATTCCTTAATGGTAGATTTGTTTCTTACAAACATGCAACTTGCATTTCACAAGACGTTAACTGATGGACTGGAGTCATGTTTGCTTGTGTATTATTTCGATGTTTTTTCAGCTGTTTGGACTCTCATTCTGACGGCACCCATTTACTGCACTGATGATCAAGTGATGTAATGCTAAATTTCTTCAAATCTGTTCATATGAAGAAACAAACTCATCTGCATCTTGGATGGCCTGATAGAGGGGGAGTACATTTTCACAAAATCTTAATTTTGGGGTATACTATTCTTTTAACATGAGCTTGTAATCAAAAATTGGGATAAGAAACTTTAGTAAAATATTTTAGTCATGTTGTATGGCAAGTGCTTTTCGTAATGTGTGTGTTCTACATTTTTTTCTGTAGTAGCTTCTTTAGGCCTTCATTTATTTCCCAGTATTTATTGTGCTATCAGTTTTAAAAGCTCAGTCTTAAAGTGTTGGACTTATCCAAATATTTATTTTGCCTTGACCGAGCTGAACATCGCAGTGTTTCTTACTTCCTTTGCCAAATGCTATGAAGGTCCCTTGTGTTTCAAAGGTTAGGCCCTCTCATTCTGTTTATAATGCCTTGGACAGCCATCGCGACCCAACCGTGACTATGAATAAATCTCTATGGTCTATATGAATCATGCATTAATCAAATAATTGATCGACTGGATGAGATTCCAGTAAGCATGTGACCACAAGGAATTGGATTAATGTTTTTCCTGCAGTAAACGACGATATCTTGTGGTCAGAACGCAGTTTTTATAACAGTCCACAGTGAGCTGCATAGCTTTGAACAAGTATCGCTGAGACAATAATATGAGTTTGTTACGCAACAGCATTTCTAAGGCACATTATGAATCAGTTCTAAGAAATTACTTGGCATTCATTACACAACACTCTTTAGTATGTTTTCAAACCTTATATTAAAACATTTATGGCACTACCTTTCTGTGTTAAGATTTTATAGATCATCTCTCATGCAGCAAGACAATATGACCAAGTACTATAATTTAAAAAAAGAAAAACAAGCATTAAAAAAAAGAACAGAGATGAGTTAGATGTTTTTCCACCATCCCCCTGATGTCTAAGAGTGAAACTCAAGCTGAGATTCCTCAGGCTGCTGTCAGTGCTGTATATTAGACTGTGTCCTGAGGCTGTGCACCTGGGTGCTGCTGACACTACCAACAGCCATGTTGACAATATTTATGGTCACTTCAGGGTGACCACAGATGTTTGAACATCTTTTGCATTTGTCTGGGACACTTCTGGGCATTTGTCTGCCATGGCTTCCTGAGTACAGAACTCGAAGGACTGTATGGTTTTCCCTCAACACACACACACACACACACACACACACACACACACACACACACACACACACACACACACACACACACACACACATACACAAACACACACAAACACACACACACAAACAAACTCACATTCACATGAACCCAGCCTTATTACACAGCAAATGATAGTGCTTGAACTGTCCAACAGGCCATGAATCATACATGTAGCCCCTCCGACAGACTTCAATGGCACAGTTCTAATGTTGACATAAAGAGAAAAATAATAGAAGAAGTACCTCCATTCGGTCACCTCAGCCTTTTTTTTCATTGCATAATAAACACATAATTTCAAAGATCTAAAATGTCGTCTATGAGATCTTCAGTAAATGATCATAATTATTACTTTATGGAAGCCTGTTTCCGTCAAGTTTACAGTCTTGCAATTCTTACCCTTTTTCTCAGAATCATGAGTTTATATCTCATATTTCTGACTTTTTGTATAGTGAGTTTATATCATGCAATTCTGACCTTTTTCTCAGAATTCTGACTAATTCTAGCAATTCTGTTTTGTTTTTTTCGCCAAGCAATAAAAATAAATAAGGTCCTTGGAATTTTTTTGAGATATAAATGAGATATAAATGAGATATAATGAGATATAAAGTCGCAACTGCTTTTAAAAAAAAAATTTTTTTAATTTGGTGGCGGAAATGGGCTTCCATACTATATGATGCTGATTTCTTATTAAAATACTCAAGCGATGTCATTCCAAAAAAAATATATTAAAAAGGAGTTGGAAATTGCATTTTTATATGAAATATGTCTATGTGGCACTATACAGGGATAAACTGTAATGAAAGACTACTAGGACTGAATAGTAGTCATTAGTATTTGGGAAACATTTCTTATCGTATTGATATGCGCTAGGTGTGCAAGTGTTCTTCCCAAGGTGATTTTTTTTCAGTACGTTTTTCACAGTGCTTGTATGGCCTTGTTGCAAACAGTGAGCGTGAAGACCTTGGGACTTACATATGCTTTTCACTAGTGGGTTTTAAGAACGTGAGATGAGGGCAGAAATAAAATGGCTTTTAAAGTATTGAGAGACTGTAAAAAGTTGCTGAGCTTCACATGTACCTTAGCACTGGGTGTGGAGGAGTAAAGTTTTTCTATTCCTGTCCAAATGAAGCCATGTCTGTGTGATTGAGGTTTATAGTGGGAGGTCAGCAGAGCCTGGCCTCTGGGCTCAGGAGCCCTCTGGGCATCATAAATCAAGACAGGGCAATAAACAGACAGCAGAATTTCTCAGTATAAAGACAGGTGCCTTCTGCCCCGCCTGGACTGTTCCAGCACGAGGTTCAAGGTCAAGGTGAGTCCTAATATCGCTGGGGGAAAATACCTTCTGCAATACCTTAAATGACATCTATGATACTGTTAATTTTAGTCTCTCTCTCTCGCTCTCTCTCTTTAAAAAACAGTATATTTATAATACACTTTGTTATTTATATTTATATAAGTGCTATATAAATTAAATTAAATACTTATAATTCTGCAGCTGTTGCTGATGCTACATTAAGTATACACAATTAAAAATGACATGTCTTTGTAGCTTCTCACATCATTCACATGGCAGTGTCCATGTACCTCACAGAGAGAAAGAGTTTTCCTTCATTTTCTAATGCCAAGTGTGGTCAGAATCCAAAGGAATGTGTTGGAAAAACAAAGTGAGAAAACCAGAAAATGTATAACTAAGCTTGTTTTGTTTCAGTGTAAAGAAACCAGTAGAAATGTTGGAACGTTGGAAAATATGATTTAAATGTCTACTGATCTTGTAATAGACATATTTAAAGGGGTCATATGATGTTGCTAAAAAGAACATTATTTGGTGTAATGAAATGTTTATGCGGTTTAAGGTTCAAAAAACACATTATTTTCCACATACTGTACATTATTGTTTCTCCTCTATGCCCCGCCTTTCTGAAACGTCGTCGATTTTTACAAAGCTCATCGGTCTGAAAAGCGAGGTGTGCTGTGATTTGCCAGCTATCCAGTGCGTTGTGATTGGCCGAATACCTCAAGCACTCGTCGGAAATGTAACGCCCATTACCATATTGGATGCCGTAACGGCCGTGAGGAAGAGAGACAAAAACATCAAACCCATACAAACGAAGGCATTTGTACATCATTTGGGACATAATTACTGATTATAATGACGTATACTGTCTTTTTACACGTTGCGTGGCATCGCGCCATAACATAAAAATCTGTCTGCATTTGTGATCGGAGAAATGACAAACAACAAGCGCTACTCTACACTGCCCAAAACTCGCGTTTGAATCGTCAGTGGCAAATTCTTTAAATATAAAAAACGTACTTACAGTCTGTGAGTCAGAACAGCGTGCATTGTAGTTACTCTACCAGGATCAGGAAACAGTCCACCAAAAAATGCGCTGCACACATCTGAATATTTGGGTTGAACTGTTCTGGAAACTGTTCTGTTGGAAGGCCAAACAAAGTAAGTTAGTTTCGCTTTCACAACGAAACACAAAGCGTCACACACGGCGGGCTTGAGTGAGCAGAGGCCGGAGGCCTAGAGTGAGCAGAGGCGGCGGATTCGACGAAGGAGCGTCCGGCGGGCTTGCGGCAACCACATGTGATGACCCCGGGCTGGACTCTGCTTCGTCCACGGTGAAAGCCGATCCGGCGATCCACAGCGCGAAGTTGATGTATTTTCTCAGCGACCAGCACGGATCAACTCCAGGCATGACGAAGCGGATATCGTCCTCTTTTGGAAGACCAAACAAAGTAGTTTCGCTTTCACAACGAAACATAGCATCTTCATGACATGGCGGCAGCAACAATACTACAGCGAGAATAAAAGTTACGCCTTCTTTCTTTGCGTGAACATTTGGGCGGCGTTATGCAAATCTTCCCACATCGTGACGTAGACATGTGGGGGCGTGTTAGAACGAGCCATTTTAGGTAGGCGTGGTTGACTCTTAACTTTTATAAAGAATATCTCTGTGGATTTGAGACTTTAGTCTTTGCAACTTTACAGATCTTCTTTATGCACCAAGAGCTTGTAACACTCCAAAGAGAAAGGAAAAATTTAAATCATATGACCCCTTTAACTCATAATTTCCATAGTGCCCCTATTTGTCTATACTGTCATTTTCAGATAGTACATAAATAAAGCATAAATTACACTGTGAATTTAACAGGTTAATTTAGTGTGATCCATTATTTGAAAACAATGCAGTAATAAAATATTCATGTAATTAATCATGCCCTCAACCCATATGTAAATTCAATAATAAGTCATTTTTCCTACTATCAGAGCCATTTTTGCTTGAGTACATCTTCATGTTTTTGTCCACAGTCAGCGCAGCTCACTTGCTACTACAAACAGTGTGTAAAAAAATGGTGTGAGATGCTACAAAACAGTAAAACCAAAGACTACAATCTGTAGACACACTACAAAAATACATCCTGTATGCATGGCCAATCACTCATGGTCACATTTACTGTTCTATGACTTTTCACAAGTGAAATGTAGTCATTTCAATACTCCATGCAATCAAGGATTTGGTGAATTCTGAAGATTTCTCAACAGTTCTAAATTGGATGGAAAAACAGTGGAAAGTTGCTTTGTTCGAAAGTGACTTCTGTGTGAGTTGTGCTTCAGTTCATACTATGCTACGTTCTCAGAAAAAAAGGTACAAAGTTGTCACCGGGGCAGTACCAAAGTACAAAAGCTAAAGAGTGCATCTTTGTACATGTTTACCCCTACTGTAAATGGCACATGTTATTTAGTACCTTAGTACTTTAGTGCATGAAAGGGTACTACCCCAGTGACAGTTTGGTGCCTTTTTTCTAAACGTGTACAATTATGACAATAGACAATCAACCTTTTTTTACCCATTAAATTTTGCTAATGTGACCACACCTTCAGAAAGATACAAAAGTCAACTGCAAAATGTACTCTGAGGCGTAAGCTCAATCATACAGAAAATAAACCATAGACTGTTCTGACTTTTAAATCAACTTTGTCCCAATCCAATTAAGGGATATCTGAATTATCCTCATTTGGAGGCTCATTAAAAGTATCCTGATATTATGTAATTAATTGTATTTAAATAGATTAATTAATCAGCATATCATGCTATTCATGATTTTCATTAAAGAACCTTTAACATCCATGGAACCCTGCGCTGCACAAAATGTTCTTCAGGTATTAAAATATTCCTTCCAATTAGTAAAAATTATTCTTTTACAAACTGTTTCTTGGGGAACCTGGGTCTTCTGTGGCATTGCTGTGAAACACCCCTTTTGGAACTTTCAGGTAAATGCATAATGTCATGAAATCGGGCTAAGACGTGGGTAATTTCCCTTTAACCCCATGTAAGGTGGGTAAGAGCAACCCACATTCAGCCTTTAATGTCTTTCCACACAAATCAAGCCTGCTCACATGCTAGTCCCCCTTCTCTGGCCTTTGTCCTCGAATTCACCCAGACAAAATGGCGAGGAAATTAAATTCATGTCACAAACCTTGCGGTTTTTCATTGAAAAAGCCCTCTGCGACAGGCCATCCTGGAGAGCACTGCTTCATTATTCACTATGAACTCTACAGGACCTCACACATACTCCCTGTCTCTCTCTCTGTGTGTGTGTGTGTGTGTACCGTATGTCCTGCAGTAAGTGGTTGAATTATTCACTGCAGTGCGATGATGAAGCAGCTTGACTATAGAGTGAGTGCTTCATACACTCTCTCACAGCCTGAGTACTGACGCATTCATTTATTCAGCCGTACAGGAAGAAGCCTGCAGCAATTTAACTCTAGAAGTAGCGAAATAGTTAAATATCTCCAACCTATTCATGACAAACTTCTTGTCTAGCTACTACTTTCCGTAGACTCTTTTTTTGACATTATCTCGAGAGCATACGCTTTCTGCTAAGCCTATTTGTGAAAGAGATTAACATACATTTTAGGCAGTAAAAAAGACAGCTTGTCATGAATAAGCCGGATTTAAGCTGTTTTTAAAATGCCATTTATTCTGCCCAAGGTCTTTTGTTAGGCAAACATTACCACATGACCACTGCAATTAATAAGCTGAATACATCTGCATTTATTTCCAGAAGCCAGAAGGTCTCTTCCAGAGGCAGGGCTTAAATTCGGGATTATCACTGGAGCAGGACCATAATTCCATATCATCCCCTCTGAGCTTTGAAGTCTAGTTCCCCTTCACTTGTTTTTGCTGCATTAGTGTTGTTCCAATGATGCAAAACTACCTAAATTACATCTGTGAATGGTCAATACCTGGGTAGCATTTCCCCCTTCAGTGGTAATTGGTCCATAGAGTATAACATAAGCCGCCTCTGATGCCCCCTGAGGTTAACGGCCAATAAGAGCGCAGCTTCTCTGAGCTGTATAGGGGCAAAGACAGAGCGTTATCTCTTTCTTTCTTTCTCTCTGCGACATTGGCACCAATTTTGAATTGGCAGGGTGTGAATTTAGACCACATCAGCTTTGTCTGCTGAAGAGGAAATACTGAGGCAGTGGATGGGGATCTGAAGACAGAGTGGTGTAATCAATATTGAAATAAAAATAGCATACATTTTTAAATTATTTTTCAGATTTTTTTTTTGCATCAATGGGATTCAAAACAATAAAAATAAAACGAATATGCAAACATTATACATACTTGACAAAAATGAATATGAAGCCCACTCAGGTTGAAGTCAAGTGGTAAAATGTGACAGTATTATAAAAGAGAAAGAGAAAGTAGAAAAAAATTAGAAAAAGGGGGAAAAAACACTAAAAAAATTATTTAGCATCAATTTAACAGCAAAATGAATGCAACAAAATTCAAAGCTCTTTAAAGTTATTTATAACAAGGCCCTAAAAACAATTTTCTAATTTTCTAATATATCAGCTTTCCTCACTTTAAGTGGAATATAAATGCCCAAAATCCCTTCTAAATTTTTAGCTTGTTAAACTAAAAGTAAAACTGAAACACACAAAACTATACTTGAAATGAACTGATATAAAATAAAATGTAAACATAAATAAATAAATATTACAACTCGCCCATTTCTAATTTTAATTTTGTAAATACTAAAATACAGATACTAAAATAACTACATTTATACTAAAGATGCTAAAAACAACTAAAAATAAAATGTACAAAATTATATTATATAATTTGATTAAAATAATATAATTTGATTATTACATAATTACATATAATTAACTACTAAAACTTTAACTAAAATTAAAATAAAAGCTAAAATAAAACAAAAACTGATCCAAAATATTTGTAAAATCTGCTATCTAAGTGATACTAAAATAACACTGCTTTCTTCAGCCTGCTTGTCCAATCTTGTTTTGAACTTTTACTTGACTGTTTGTATTCTTCTCAGTATGTATCATTGCTCCTGAAGGGATATAATTCAATGTCCCATGAAATTTCATCATGAACACTTTCTCATAAACAGAAGAATCAAGTTAAACAAGTTTTAGGAAAAAGTACAGATTAATTACTGCACTCAAATGGATATAAAAGGGATAAAGCTCTTCCTGGTGTAGCAGAACGGAATCCCTTCTTACATTTGAATGCATATTAAACAAAAGCCTCAGTAAATCTCCCCAAATCCTTTCTCAAAACTATGCCAAATGGCTCTGTAAGAATTGCTCAAGCAAAATATTTACTGAGGCAGCTCAACTAGAAAGTCAGATCAGCACAATTTGGTCAGTTACTCAAACTCAGACATGGGAACATGAGGTGGGCTTGAAAGGATGGCGGTTGTGAAGGTCCATCTGTGGCTCCAGATAACAGACCCCAAGGATCCAGAGATAAAATGACCACAAATATACAGTAATACACTTCTGTAACATTTTACTTTATTACAGATGGTATTTACATAAGCTCCAGTGTGTGCCAGGTGTAATGATGATTGTTCTAGTGATTTTTTGACAAGAAACCAATGATATGATATTAATTTTACGTTTTTGTTCAATTTGTAAGTGACATTCATACTATATAGATGCAAAAAAATGGCCCCACTTTATATTAGGAGGCCTTATTTACTATGTACTTATCATTTGTTACTTATTGTGTATACATACATGTTTTTACACTGTACTTATATTTTAAAAATACCTGCATGTAATTATATCCATAATTAATTTCGGTAATTACATTTAATTACACTGTTGACCCATCCCTTACACCTTAACCAACCCTTAAACCTACACACACACACAACCAAACCTGTCCCTAACCTTAGCCATATAATCAATAGCAGCGTGTTTTGCACTACAATACGAACACAATAAGTACACTGTACTTATTTTTTTGAAGTAAGTAGTACATAGTAGTTAAGGCCACTTAATATAAAGTGGGACCTAAAAAAAAAAATTTTTTTTTATTAAAAAAAATATGTAAAACAATCTGAGACAACACAATGCCAGGGTGATGCGTTTGTATCTGTATACATATAGTAGGGTCCGACTTGTCTGAGCTTATACATGCATTGTTAGCACAGACTAAACAAAACTGCACAGGGATTCTGAATCACTGCTAAATATATATACTAATATTCATTACAGAACACTTTTCACAGTATATAAAGCACAGTTTTCCAGATGACATATTACTATCATACCCCAATGAGCACCTTTGTTGCACAGAGAACAAGTCTCACTGTCTGGGGAGCATTTAAAATGAAGGACAAATGTGAAATTGTCTATGGAAAACATAAACATATTAGGTTCATTAGGCATCACAAATACATTAAATTAACATTTTAAATAATGCAAATGCCTTTTGTTTCATTCATCTCTCCCCAACGAGGTACCAACTATAGTAGTAGCCTAATTAAAAAAATGCCGCATCCTTAACCGCTCGGTTAAGCACCTCCTCATCTGGAGGGGAAAACCCCTGCAGTCTTTTCCTTTTGTTTCTGTCCTTGATAGTGGAGGGAGCCCAGATTAGCATAGCTCAATCATTACAGGATTGGATAGAGGCTTTTTCAGCTTGATGATATCTTTGATGAGCTACTGCGTAGCAAGCAGAAAGCCGCTTTGCATATTAACAAAGATTTCGGGCCCAGCTGAGCCGCTCTCACATTAATACCCACAGCAAAGACTGATATGCAAACAGAGTCTTTCCATTCACGGTGCATCTATACCTCGTACTGAGGAAATACATTAGCGATCAAGCTTTTTTTTTTTCTCTCTCAGTGAGTAAAGAGAAGGTCATTTCACTCTGTTTGTGAACACTGATGAGGAAATGATGGCGATACTGTGTCCGCATCAATGTTTACCCTTTTCAAATCTGTTTTGCATCTAGAAAGCATCTAATATCCGTACATCATTTTGTGGATGAAGGATTTCCCATCAAAAAACCAAACAAAACAACCTATCAATGGCACTTTTCTATTAAAACAGAATCCCTGTTGTTTTTTTGTAAATCGCTCAAGGGACATGCTGCTTCCTACATAAATCAAAGTAAAACAATCACTGCAGCTTCATATTCAAATAAATCTGAAGCTCAGTGCTATTTTAAACGGGGCCAGCTGTCCACTTCAGACTCTGTGTGAGGCTGCATTGACCTGTCAGGTCTCTGTACCCACCGCAGTGATGAACAAGAACACCAGCACTTCACATGATGAGGACTCAAGCAGGCCACTGCATATTAATTCTCAACTTAGGATTTAAATATGGGGTACTTTTCTCAGATGACACCTTCAATTTATTACATATGCTAATAAAGTCGTGACTGATGTGACAGGGCACAGGGTAGAAACTGGGTGTAATTACGTGAAAGAGAGGCTAACAAAGGATAATTTTGTTTAAAATTGCTGCCACATTCAGCACTCGAATGGCAATTATGGATTGACAAGAGTCCGTCCATGCAGACAATTAAATGTTCACCAACAAAATTAGTGTTAGACATTTTAAAGTCATTTAAAAAAACTCAGAGGGGAAGCATTAAAAGGAAATATACTGTATAAGAGAACATCTTGCTTTCAAACAACTGTTATTGCTAACTAAAATTATTAAACATTTTAGTTAATTGAAACAAAGCTCAAATAAAATATAAAAAGAATCAAATAATAAAATTATAAATGTTGCATTGGCAACTAAGTGAAATAAGTTGAAGTACTAAAATTACTAAATAAAATATAAACAAACTAAAATATAAATCAATTAAAACAATGTATTAATAGTTTTATTTAGTTAATTTAATTCATTTATTGTTGATAATTAAAGTAGCCTATTCTAAAGTTATTTTAAAATTCTAAATATTATTAAAACTCTTTAAAAAAACTAATAAAAATGTCAAAGGTGCATAGCGAAATTGCTACAAATTAAATAAAAAATGTAAAATTAATTTAACTTATTCAATTAAGTGAATATAATAATAAAAGCTAATTCAAAATATGAATTAAAACTATAATATCCTATAAATAATACTAAAATAATACTGTTTTTAATATCAGTTTTGCTGTGTGAAGTGTGTCATTTCTGTTCCACTATTGGCATCAAACAGAATTACAAAAATAAATGCAAATGAATGCAAACAAACAAATAAAAACAACTGTAAACTTTAAAATGCATCTTGAACACTCCCCCTCATCTGCGATTGGTTGAATGAACAAGTAGCCCCGCCTCAAATTCACTCAATGTTTGAACTAATGGTCAAGGTTTTGAAAAGTGCTTTTTTAAGCTGGGAAATGAGAAAGTATTTCCTCATCCAAAATATTAGACACTATACCTTTAAAATGTCTGTTTTCTAGCCACATTTTGACGTGACCCCAGACATTTTGCGTTATTGTACCTGTTTGGAAAAATATGCCCACTTGCTCACAAGAGGCTACTGCAATATCTGGTGTCAGAATCAATTTTCAAAGCATGAATTTGAACAAGCACACAGAGTTCGAGTATTGCCAAAGCTAACACATATTCAATATCCCAAAAAAGGACATAACTCACAGTTGACCGGACCTATTGACTAGATGGGAGGTCAGAAAAACACCTCAGCGTTCTTAAATAACTGCATGTGGCTGAGTGCATATTCTGGAATATAAGTGATGACAGGTTAATCCAGGCCCCACTGAGGATGAAAGTCCTGCTATGACAGTAGTTCACACTCAACAACAGGATGGAACTAAGTCTGCTTTCTCTCTGAGCGCTCAGTTTATCTCAGCTAGCGCTCTGGAATGTCCCACCACAGACACTATGATGTGTTGAATAATACAGCGCTCCATACTGACTCACGACACTGGGACTAAACCGAGGCTTCCACAGACTGTGCTCATAAAGCAGGAATATTAAATCCAGAACCGTGTGGTATCTCAATGGTTAACAACCATTTTAATTGGAGGGGTGGTGGATATATGACAAGTCATATGAGTCATGACTGAAAAACGCTTGGATGTCAGTCTTCAAAAAAACAAAGAAAGAAAAAGCTTTTGTTTGAACAGGGAAAGCGCATGGAGAATATAAGGACAGATTGAGGAGAAAAATGTCTTGAATTCACTATTAATTAATGAAATCTTTGAATGTCTCAGGTGTGAGGGTCAATGCCAAATAGAATGTGTCCCTCATAAAGAAAAGGACAAATCTTTTGAAAAACCGAGTTCAAAACATGTGCCAAGTTCTTAGAAATTATGTACACATATGGTTTTGAAAAGCTTTTATGCCATTTTCAAGAAAATAACATTTTAAAACGTCATGGTCATCATCTTAATCTTTACGTTTACAAAAGTTATTTTTTATATTATGAATTATTAATTCATACTTTTTCACTATAACACATGATCTTTTACAACCTGAATTAGCATTAAAAATATTTAGGAGACTTAACAAAAAATAAATAAAAGGTGGGTCTTTAAAAGATAATATTTTGTTGTGGTTTAAAGAAGTATTTGATCACAACTGTAGTGAGTTATTTGATATTACATTTAAAGTTAATACAATTTAAAATGTAATAAATGTAATGAAATGTAATTTCAATCATATAAATAAGTGAAACATAAATTACATGTTTACCACAAATGCCTGTCAGTATATTTAGCAGTACACTTAGGTCAAAGACAATAGGAGCAATTATGAATTATATATGAATTCTATAACAAGAACTTAAACTTAAATGCAACTAAAATGCAATGAAGTGCCTGAAAACAAATTCAGTCTGCAAATACTCTTTTTGAAAGTATGCTAAAGTGTGCTTCTTTTTCACAAGGGTCGGGCCCTCTATGCTTTCATTTCCCCCATTTTTAAACTGCATGTTTCTGTTTGTTATGATATATATATATATATATCACGAAGAAAAAAATCTAAATACATTTTAATACAAAATTATAAAAATGCTTATGATAGAAAGTTGCGCTCAAGTCATTGAGTGTTGTCACTTAGTCACTAGTTTCTAAACAGAAATAATAAACATTTCCATCATTGCTGAAAAGAGAGAGAGAGAGAGAAATCAATATACGTGACATATGCGCTGCATGTCAGCCGCCATGCTAGCATGTCACTGTAGGGTCAAATGAGTCATTTAAACAGCGACCTAATTATGTGATAGCTGCTGTGACATGACAGGTGACCTTCCAATGAAATTAAAGAACAGGAGACTTTCTCACTTAAATTTGAAGGACGTCCTATGGCAGTATTGGAGAGTTTCCATGACCTTACAGTCTTTATTCATCTTGGACAGGCAGAAGATGCTCAATTGCACTGTATGTGTAAGTCATCCCAAATGCAGAAGCTCTTGCCAGTCAGTGGGATGATATCCGGAATAGTCTTAGGAAATATGATGAGACCGGGGTGTGTCAGAGGAGCCCTCATGCGCGCATTATAAATCCTGACAAGTTCACCGCAGCATATCTGCAGATATAATACTCCCATAATGACATCCTCACCTTGACTCATTCCTTATTCCTGGCAGTGTAGAGGTTTCCGTGGGACTCAAGTACATTCAGCTGAATGAAATGAAACTAATGACATGCGGTATTTGTCAAGTGAAGAGACAGATGATAAGGCTGTTTACATTTCACATGCATAAACAGACTATATGTGATTTTGACTTTTCACAGCTCTGTGTTTTGAAGAAATGATGGTGTGGTTCGGTGCAGCACTTGAAATAAATCTTGTGAGAGCAATATGATTTCACAATATATGGCACAATTTTCCTTTTAAATGTGTGATTAATTATTGCTGCAATAGCAACTCACAAACATCAAGAATTAACATGTTATTGTTATGCTTGGAAAACTTTTACAGTTTAATTTTCAAAAAAGTATTAATTTAAATGACTCTAAAATGTCATGTGGTGTAACCAGGTACAAATTAGCAACATATTTTATATTTTTCTTTTATTATGAATACATGTAGGTCCTATCTATCTATCTATCTAACTATCTATCTATCTATTATCTATCTATCTATCTATCTATCTATCTATCTATCTATCTATCTATCTATTGTTCTATTGTTCTATCGTTATATCTATTGTTTCTCTATATTGTTCTCTATCGTTCTGTCAGTCTTATTTTATAAAGTTATGCTTTCATAAATCTTTACAACTTAACATCAGGACACCTGGCAGAGTACAATGACTGTGTGTCAAGGTAAATTTATCTATAAAAAACATAAATTATTAATGTAAAACTAATATAGAAAAACTTCATGGTGATTATATTGATTATAATGTTTATTGCAATTCTTCAACAGGGAGTTTTGTTTATATTGTGTATACAGTGTTACAAGCTCTTGGTGCATAAAAAAAAAAGATCTGTAAAGTTGCAAAGACTAAAGTCTCAAATCCAAAGGAGATATTCTTTATAAAAGTTAAGAGGAGTCAACCACGTCTACCTAAAACGGCTTGTTCTAACACGCCCCACATGTACGTCACGATGTGGGAAGATTTGCATACGCCGCCCAAATGTTCACGCAAAGAAAAAAATGCGTAACTTTTATTCTCGCTGTAGTATTATTGTTGCTGCTGCCGCCATGTCGTGAAGATGCTGTGTTTCGTTGTGAAAGCGAAAAAATACTTTTTTTGGCCTTCCAAAAGAGGACGATATCGGTTCGTCATGCCTGGAGCTGATCCGTGCTGGTCACTGAGGAAATACATCAACTTAGCGCTGTGGATCGCCGTATCGGCTTTCAATGTGGACGAAACGGAGTCCAGCCCGGTGTCGTCACATGTGATTGCCGCAAGCCCTCTGGCCGCTCCTTCGTCAAATATTTTCCGCCGGCAAGCCGTTCTCAGCCCGCCCGCCGCGCTCACTCTAGCCGGCCGCCGCTCACTCTAGCCCGCCGTGTGTTTCGTTGTGAAAGCGAAACTACTTTGTTTGGCCTTCCAAAAGAGGACACGACTAGAAATCAGTGGTTCCAGAACAGTTCAACCGAAATATTCAGATGTGCGCAGTGCATTTTATGGAGGACTGTTTCCTGATCTGGTAGAGTAGACTACAATGCCGGCATTTCTGACTCACAGACTGTAAGTATGTTGTAGTATTGCAATTATAGGTAAGGGCGTCCGTGTAACATTTCCGTCACATGGTTGAGGTATTCGGGCAATCACAACGCATTAGATAGCTGGCCAATCAGAGCACACCTCGCTTTTCAGAGCTTTGTAAAAATCGACGCTTTCAGAAAGGTGGGTCATAGAGGAGACACAATAATGTACAGTATGTGGAAAATAATTGTCACGAATCCTGTCCATGGACTTCGTTCATTCACCACCAGAGGTCACCCACTCACTACATTGACTCTCACACTACACAGACTGTTACACATCACCCCGGACTACATATCCCATCATTCGTTGCACTGATTGCACTCAGCACTGATTGCACACAGCTTTTTCACTGATTGCACACAGCTGTTTCATATCACTCACTCACTATATAACACTCACTCAAACTACCATTCACTGCCGAGTATTGCTTAGCCTGTTAGTTTTCCTGGTTCCTGTTATCCTGCCCGTGGTTCCTTGTTTTGCCTTGCCTTGTCGGTTTTCTCGGTTCTGATCTTTGCCTGTCTCCCTGGATTTATCCCTCTAGTCTCGCCCCTGTGATTCTGTCTGCCGATCGCTGACCTACGCTAGCCCTAGGACTATTATTGTGTTTTGCCCACCATATACCTGTCTGCCACTGTTCGACCCTGCCTGTTATGACCATGTCTCTGTCTTCTCCAAATAAAGCTTTGCTTATGGATCCACACGTCTCACGTCTCTGTTGTCCCGTTACAATAATGTGTTTTTTGAACGCATTCCAAGTAATATCAATCAAACTGCAGTTGGGTTGTTTTGATTAAGTAATAATAACTTAAACAAATACAGGTAATTTACTAAATTAAAGGTGCAATAGGTGATGCTTTTCATAAACATTTTTTGTTATGCTGGTTGAAAATCTCTTCACATCCCGATAGCAATCATTAAGTTACGTGGGGTTTAGTATGTATTTATTATCTGGGGAAGGCGTAGGACCAAGAAAGTGTTGTCAACGGTCCTACGATTGTAAACATATGTATGCATACTCTGGGCACCCATGTTCGCGCAGACAGGATACGTCATTAGCGCGTTCACGCACGCTGTGCAGACAGAGCAAGAATGGCAGACAAACATCAACAAGCCGATCTTCCTTCATGGTATTGTACTTTTACTAACTGTACTATAAAGTTTTCCATGGTAAATGACACCGGATGTAGCCCAGCGTTTCCCAATTCAGTCGAGCAAGGAAGAAGGGGAAAAATCGCTGATGTACTTCACTTCAGAGCACTGAGGGCTTTTCCCTCAACATTGTAACGCGCTGCTTTTGCAAGGTTCCGTGAACACATTTCAGCTTTTATTTTCCTTTTTCACACTGAAGATATCACAGGTTCATCAAGTTCATAGAAATTATCCATCCTCGATCACTTTTAGTCAGCTTTGACGAAACTCCTCTCAGCTAGCACATCTTTTCAAAGTGAAAGTAGCCTTGTCACCTGACCTGAATACAGTGCACTGATTCGCTAAAATGGACTTATCGGCTTCTGTTCAAAAACAACAAGGCCGCTTGTCGCTTCTGCAGTAAAACGTGAACTCGCGATGCCTTGAAAGTGGACAAAACAGGCTTTTTTGACAAAACGTGTTTAGGGTTCAGATCACGCGATATGTGGAGAATAATGCACGGCAATCGTTTTTTTTTAAAATGGCGTTTATCGGTTTTGGCAAATGAACTCTTAATAGATAGATAGATGATGGCGCCGGTGTGATTGCCAAGTAAGACATTGCTCCTGGATTCAACATATTTTGTTGAGCATGCGATTCAACATAACTGTACCCAAAAAAATTAGATTAACCCAATCCCTACCCCTAAACCTAACCTTACCCATTATTTATTCCTAAAATCAGTGTGAAATGATATCTGATTAACAAGGGTGTAGAAGCACCTAACCCTTATTGTAAGCCTAAAACAGATATTTCCTGAAAAGTTATCCCTCAATTCTGATTGGTTGACAGGAATGTTGTTCACATGAACTCACTATGTTGTACTTGGTGAAATCACGGTCACCTAGATAGATAGATAGATAGATAGATAGATAGATAGATAGATAGATATTAATGAATTGTGATGTGACTCCCCAAATATTCTTATTGCTTAGTAATTTGGATATGTAAAATAGAAATAAGAAATAAAAAATACAATCAAAATTAAACAGTTGAAAATGATAAAATAAAATAAAAATTTTAAACTATTTTAAATTCAGAGTGTTTTCTTCAATATGATATCAGGACAATGTACTATCTTGACACAGTTTGTGAGGAATTAGAATTTAAAATATCATTTTGCTCTAGGTATCCCTCACCACAAAACACTAATGCACACCAGTATGAAACGCTAGTTCAATGAGATACAGTGCAAACAATGGACGAAAGAGGCTGTTTGATAGACGTGACCTTAACTTGAAAGGTGCACAAACAAAAGGTTGCTCTTCACCGTGCCCTTTGACCAACAGGAATAAATTGCCCTGGGCTTTCTGACCCCTCCATACCATTATGGGTTTTTTGTCTGAACCACAGTCAATTTCACCGTGTGATGTAGATCAATACATCTCCACTACAATAAAAATGGTAGAAGGATGGTCCGATAGGTCAATAATCATTCTGTCTGTGTGGAAATGAAGGAAATCCGCTCAGCGTATAATGGGTGTTACGCCACGCTGCTTTCTTTGTTCTCAGCTTAAGAATTTCCTTTATAATTGCTGTAGCCATCAACAACCTTATTTATCTTTACGGTTTAGAAAAGCAGTAAGGGAACGCGCACAAGAGATAAAGCTTTCTTGAAAAATCGTAATTTACTCAAGATTGATGCTCTAAAAAGGTTTGGCTGATTCAAGGTTCAGATGTATGACTGTGAATCAGAGACAACAAAGAAGTCAATTCTGAAGAGTACCAGAGGCAGCCATGAACCTCAAGCAGAGATGTCACAGTTATTTTGTATTGTGTCTTTAGAAACCCTGACAGCACAGGTGGGGGAGAGACACAGTAGGGCACAATATGACAGAGAGAGTCAAAATGAAAAACTGCAAGAGCTGCCTATTGCTCATCTAAAGGTTACTGCATCAAGGTCAAACTGGGAAATAAATGAAGCTGACGGATGCTCTTAAAATCTGGTGGTGCCATCATTTAATTCGTACCTGGATTTTAATTGAACCTCTGCACTGACAGCATGACAGATCCACGGTGCGGCTGATGCCTCTAGTTGGCAGTATGACAAGCAGGAGGGGGCCAATGCACATCTGAGGAAAGAGAGAAACCACAGAGAGAGAAAGCACAGTGAGCCGATCATCTGCACTCACTTTAGTTAAAAATTCATCCCTTGCTCATTAAGACAACCTTCCCCTTTGTCTGGTTTACACTTTACTGCATACATGGAGAAGCAAATGCCAGAGACTGGATCTCATATAAATTCTGTGTATTTCAGTGTTTTCATTAAAATCTTTAATGAAAAATCTTTAAGATTTTTTTATACAATTCTTTGTCAAATTTACTGAGTGAAAGCTGCAATTTCTGAGTGAAGATTGTTTCACCACCATTTTTCAGTGTATAAAGAACCAAAATGTTATTGGATCATAGCCTAGATAATAAAATAAAATAATAAAATACAATAAAAATATGCAGTGTTTTGTGTTTGAGTGTGAAACTCTTTCCTTTTCACAGGTCTTGACCATGTATTGAACAGTTAAACTGCTAAAAA
The DNA here is from genome assembly GCA_018155175.1 of Sinocyclocheilus anophthalmus. Taxonomy (NCBI): domain Eukaryota; kingdom Metazoa; phylum Chordata; class Actinopteri; order Cypriniformes; family Cyprinidae; genus Sinocyclocheilus; species Sinocyclocheilus anophthalmus. The sequence continues at coordinate 277,218 of JADLZN010009029.1, forward strand.
GCTACACATCTGTACATATACTGGGAACCTTGATTAATGACCTACAGGCGTACAGAAACCAAATTGTGGGTTTTTGAATAATCTGGAAGATAATTGGTAAGGATGGTGAGGGAGGATGATCAATAGTGTGTCTATAAAGTGCTGGGGGACATTGATTTTCTTTGACTTTAATTTGGGGGAGCGGACTGGGAAACTGAGGGGAGGGTCAAAACATACTGTAACAAAGAGAGGCCTAATATCTGATGAAGAATAATTAGGAAACGCTTACAAAGGACAAACAAAGGAGTTACACAGAAAGTCTCAATAAATCCATACAGATTAACCTTGTACTGTAAAAAACAAAAGTGTTATTGTTAAATGAAAATGAAAACTGACATTATTTACTCAGCCTCATGTCATTCCATGTATGTTAAAGGGGTCATATGATGCTGCTAAAAAGAACATTATTTTGTGTATTTGGTGTAATGAAATGTGTTTATGCGGTTTAAAGTTTAAAAAACACATTATTTTCCACATACTGTACATTATTGTTTCTCTTTCTGAAACGAGTCGATTTTTACAAAGCTCATCGGTCTGAAAAGCGAGGTGTGCTGTGATTGGCCAGCTATCCAGTGCATTGTGATGGGCCGAATACCTCAAGCGTGTGTCGGAAATGTTACGCCCCTCACCATACTTTTGATGCCGTGTCCGGCCGGAGCGACGAGACAAAAACATTAAAACCCATTACAAACGAGGCATTTGTTGCATAAAGGCAGGGACATAATTACTGATTATAATGACTGTCTTTTTACGCATTGCGTTGCATCGTGCCGCGTAAACATAAAACCCTGTCTGCATTTGTGATCGGAGAAATGACAAACAACAAGTGCTACTCTACACTGCCCAAAACTCGGTTTGAATCATCAGTGGCAAATCTTTAAATATGAAAACGTACTTACAGAATGTGAGTCAGAACAGCCAGCATTGTAGTCAACTCTCCCAGGATCAGTAAACAGTCAAACAAAATGTGCTGCACACATCTGGATACTTGGGTTAAACTGTTCTGGGAACAGTTTTGTAAATACAACTTAACCACTGATTTCTATTCTTGTCCTCTTTTGGAAGGTCAAACAAAAGTAGTTTCGCTTTCACAACGAAAAATACTGCGGCCTAGCGTGAGCGAAAGACGTGGCTTAGCGTGAGCTGAGGCCGGGCTAGAGTGAGCAAAGGCGGCGGGGTCGGGAATGGCGCGCCCGGCAGATTCGACGAAGGAGCGGCAACCACAAGTGACGACCCCGGGCTGAACTCCGCTCCGTCCACAGTGAAAGCCGATCCGGCGAACCACAGCACTAAGTTGATGTATTCCCTCAGCTACCAGCACAGATCAGCTTGGCATGCCGAAGCGGCTATCGTCCTCTTTTGGAAGGCCAAATATAGTAGTTTTGCTTTCACAACGAAACAGTGTCTCCACGACATGGCGGCGGTGGCAAAAACAATACTACAGCGTGAATAAAAGTTATGCCTTCTTTCTTTGCGTGAACATTTGGGCGGTGTTATGCAACTCTTCCCACATAGTGAGGTAGATATGTGGGGGCATGTTAGAACGAGCCGTTTTAGGTAGGCGTGGTTGACTCGTAACTTTTATAAAGAATATCTCTTTGGATTTGAGATTTAGTCTTTGCAACTTTACAGATCTATATGCACCAAGAGCTTGTAACACTCCAAAGAGAAAGGAAAAATTGAAATCGCATCATATGACCCCTTTAAACCTGCACCAAGGTTTGTATTGATTGAGATCGCAAAACATAAAGCAAATATTAGTATGAACAATAACCTTAAAGTACGCGAATATAATTAACAAACTGTACTTAGGCCACGTAATTCGGATATAGTAAGTACATGTGATGTGTAACAAGGACACTGTAAAATAAAACGTTACCCACATAAGTAGTATCTAAAATAAATTGAATTGAATTCTCAATCGATTTGACATATTTCTCCAAACTCAGGTCACTGTTATCAAAACAGTTAACAGTGATCTGAATACTTTAATTGTCCTAAACAGATTGTACGTTTTCATTCATTTCATACAAATTACAAATCATGCAAATAATTTTCTCAAAACAATGTGCAAAAAACTCTCGAATGTTTTCACAATAGTTACTACAACCAACCAATACTTTAAAATATCTGAAAAAAAGGTTTTACACAAATCACAAACATTTATGGCTATTTATCCAAACCAAAACAAACAAAAAACTCGTAGTTGTCATTCTATCAAATATGAACATGGTATATTTGCAATTGGCCCTCGACGTAAAACTATTCGGATAATTATACACACAAGCAGGAAATGCAGTTTTCCTGAATTGATTTACACATTTATCAAACTTGCTTGAGAGTAATAATAAAAGGGAAAAGTATACAAAGAGCAAGACGGGAATATGCACATATAATACAACTAATAATAAAATAACAATAAAATTAAATGACTAAAATAAAAAAGGGGGGGTTGTAAAGATAAGTAGAGAGGTGGGCATTGGTGTAGTGAACAGACCATGTGGGGAAACTGTAAGAAGACATGGACAGAGTGGAAGTGGACAAAAGGGTGAATGAGCGGTGCCGCTGCAGAGAATTAAGACGCACTCAGAGTTAGAGAAGCTGGGGGGGGGGGGGGGGTATTCTCTCCAGATGGATGGCTTGTGACAGTTTTGAGAACAAGTACATTGCATTGTAGAAAAGTGTCAAATCGATTGAGAAAAACTGTAACTAGGCTACTTGCTTATTAGCATGTCTATGATTAAAGTGCTCCTATTATGGCTTTTTGAAAATTACCTTTCATGCAGTATGTAACACAGCTCTAAGTAAATAAAAACATCCTGCAAAGTCCAAATTCGAAATGTGCGCAGGGTTTTAAAATGGTTCCCGGTTCCATTTGGATGGGCTCATCCCTATGCCCTAATATACCCTTTGGAGTGAGAGCTTCGAAGGGTTGAAGGGTGTAGGGGACTAAACAACTGTTTCTTGAAGTGCCCTTCAGCGTCATAATCATGTAGTCTCGCATAGCAGCTTTCATTGGCCAAGGCCCACCCATTAGGCCGTTTGACCGACATGTCAAACAACCAATCACAGTTTGTTTCGTTCATCGTCATGTTTCGGGGCGTGGAAATGTCGCCACAATAGCAGACCGGTGAGTAAAACTCTGACGTATTTTAAAGATTCGATGCACGTGAACTTTAAATATTTAAATGTACTAGTTGATCCTGTAAGCATGGTCATCCAGTTGTAAACCCGACAGCTTTCTTCCTTTATGAGGGGGTGTAATGGGGGTTTGGGTTGGTGTTTTGGGTTTGTTTCATGTCATGTTTTCATGTCTTTTTATTTGTAATTGTTTCTGTGTTGTGTCAGTTCCCTTGGCCCTCAAGGTATGATCTCGGCCATGGTAGGTGTCATGGTTTCTGATTGGTTGTTCCTAGTCATGGGTCTTGTTTCCATTGGCTTTGTTCTGTCATGTGAAACCTTTGTTTGATAAGTAGCATAATGTTGCCATCTGTCTCCGGCGTGTATGATGTTGTAAACCGCGGCGGTGAGTCTAGTTGTTAATGCCTCGTCAAGTCAAGCTCTGTTCCTGGTCACGTAAGATGATTGTTTGGATGGTTTGGATCACAAGTAAAAAACTGCACTGGGTTCTACTTAAGCTGCCTTCAGTGGATTGCTTGGTACAGAATTACACGACCCACCAAAATGAACCAGCGTGTTCGTATCCTCCGCTTCGTAAAGGTGATCAGGCTATTGAGGCCTATGTTTGAGTTTTCTTGAACTTCCTACCATGTGGATTTTAAGGAGGGCGAACAAAGAATTTTTCGTCAGGGATTAAACAAAGCCATTGCGCAGCTTCCTGGGGGAAAGTTTCACTGGTCCCTTGCCGAGTATATAGGCTTTGCTCTGCGGTTGAGTGGATCTGTTTCACTGTGGGTGTCGTGGAGAAGGAACACGGCACTAAACCAGAGCCAGAGTCTGTTCACGTCACATCTGTCAAGCCAGGGTCTACTCACTTCATGCCTGCCAAACCAAAGCCTGCTAACATCTTGTCTGCCAAGCCAGAGCCTGCTAACACTATGTATGCTACTCCAGGACCTGCTCACATCATGCCAGTTAAGTCAAAGTTTACTCATTTCATGTCCACCATGTTAAAACTTGATCACGTCATGTCTGCCAAGCCAGAGAGAGTCTGCTAACATCATGTCTGCTACCCTAGGGCTTGCTCACGTCACGTCTGCTAAGCCAGAGCCTGCTCACATCATGCTGGTTACTCAGGAGATTCTTCACAATATGGCTGCCATTGAAGAGCTTCATTGCAAGATGGCCGCCACACAAGAGTCTCTTCACAAAATGGCCGCCCTTCTAGAGTCTCGTTCCGGACATTGTCGCCATCAGAGTCTGCTCCCGTTAAACTGTTCCCGGGCAAAAGCTGGCCGCAATGCCGGATGTCACCACGCCTGAGTCGGATGCGGAGCTTGGGCCAAGACTGAAAAGACTGATAGCTAGCGTGATGGACTTACCACTGATGTCGGTGCGAGCTGCAGGCATCCCAGTGATGTCAGCGCTCTCAAGCCCCGCCATCTTAGAGGTCATGCCACATTCTGCTGCCCTTCCTGTAATGGCGGTCGCATTTTGAGCGTGTGGGCTGCACACTGCGCTCCAGAGGCCTTTCCTGTCCACGAGTCTGCCCCAGAGGGCTCTCCTGCCTATGAGTCTGTCTCAGAAGCCTCTCCTATCCACAAGTCTGCTCCAGGCGCCTTTCCTGTGATTGAAATCCGATCAGACCTCCCGATAGTTGGGGCGTCCGCTTCTGAACACAGCCTACCTGTCACGGGCCATAGGGCCGTTCACGAACTCACAGAATGTCGTGTCAAAGCCACGGAGATGTCACGATCACGTCGGCCCTGTCACGCAAAGAGGTGGCACGAATTCACTGCCTGTCCTGCCACGGCCAAGGAGGCAGTTCATGAACTCACAGTCTGCCCTGTCACAACCATGGCTGCCCGATCTGCGCCCCGCCATGGCTGCCCGATCTGCCTGCACCGCCATGGCTGCCCGATCTGCCTGCACCGCCATGGCTGCCTGTTCTGCCTGCTCCACCATGGCTCCCTGCTCTGCCTGTTCCTCTTCATGGGCCTGGCCCTCCGTCCCTCCCCCTGTTCCGTCTCCGCTCCACCACCCTCCTGGACTTTTTTGGGTTTTGTTTGGGCGTCTGGAGCCGCCTTAGAGGGGGGGATATGTAATGTGAGGTTAGGTGTTTGGGTTTTGTTTCATGTTCATGTTTTCGTGTCTTTTATTTTGTAATTGTTTCATGCTGTTTGTGTCCTGCTTCCCTTGCCCTCATTTATCTCTGCCTTGTGTATGTGTCATGTTCTGATTGGTTGTCCTAGTCATGTGTCTGTTTCCCATTGGTTTGTTCTTGTCATGTGACCTTCCTGTTTCCTATAAGTAGCTTCATGTTCCCATTGTGCCCTGGTCGTGTATTGATGATGTAACCGCGTCGGTGGTTGTCTGTTCATGCCTAGTCAAGTCTGTTCAAGTCAAGTCTCTGTTTGGATTATGTTTGGATTTCACATTGTAAATAAACTGCACTTGGGTTCTCACTACGCTCGCCTTCAGTGGATTGATCGTTACAGGGGGTTTGGCATCACGCCTTCTTTGTTTGCAGGGGGAACGTTAAAGAACGTGACACACATGTCTTCCGGAAATCCTGTAGAATTCAACCAATCCGATGACGACTTCGAAACTCCTGAAGTGTTTCCAATTTTGTGTCCCATATGCATCAGACGTAAATGCCTATTAGCCTATAAGACACTGAAAGTGTTTTTTGACCTTGAATGCATGTCAACCTGTTGTTGGGGAGTCCCAAAACCAAAATATGAACCTTTCATTACCCATAATAGGGGCACCTTATTGGATGTTTATTAGTACTTATAAAGCACATATTCTGCATGACCATATTCTACATCCCTAATCCTACCCAATACCTAAACTTAACAACTACCTTACTAACTATTAATAAACAGCACATTAGGAGTTTATTGAGGCAAAAGTCAGAGTTAATAATGAGTACTGGACCTTAAAATATACTGTGACCAAAATTACTTACATTTATGTCTTTTGTTGGTGTAACCTGTTGTATCAGTCATGTTAAATCATGTGGCTCTCAAATGCAAAATCAGGGCCTACTAGGGGGCCTCAGAAAACGTCCAAGGGAAAAAGATTTATCTGGTTACATAGGGTAGCCTAATTTTAAAAGTGGGATTTCTAGACCTTGAAAAACGAAGTAAATGTATAATGTTAATGTTATAACTCCATGGGCATTTTTATAACAAATTAGTATTGTCTTAAACATTTTATCGGGTAAATTGTTTTTATAAATATTTCAAAAAAAGATCCTTATCCAGTAAATCACAAACATCTGGAAAAGTCATGGGGCCTTCAAATATTGTTTTGAACAATGAAAGGCCTTGAAGTCAAAAAGGTTGAGAAATACTGCAATAAATGTTTTTAACTACAGTAAATCCAGGTAAAAACATTTTTTTTACAGGAAATTTATTTAGTTTAACAAAAGTTAAAACTGTATTGTTTTATGTTTTGTTTATTATTTTCCTTGATTTTTGTATTTGATTTGATTGAGGCATTGAAAAAGGGCAGGGCTTCGCATAATGCATCTTCTCTTAAGTCCTCCACTGTCAGAAAGGATGATTCATCCAGTGCTCTCCTGATCAAAGCCATCATGATCTGCTGTGAGCCCCTGTGTCACACGCTCCACCAACCAGCACACACTTAAATATAGCAGGAAGAAAGCAAAGACACTAGCTTAACAGGAACATATCCCTGATCAAACACTTAGCCGAGTAACTGCTCTCACTGCACCAGGGGAACACACCGACACCTGCTCCAAAGCCCAGAAACATTTCTAGCCAGACTTACATCTAAAATTCAAAACTGAGCGCAAGACTGATGGATCAGGAACTACTGTATGTTTCATTTATTTTCTGATGAGAGTATATTTTTTAAGTTTGGCAACACAATACGTTTTATATATTAACAGGTACATAATTCTGTCAGGACCACTATCATCAAAGATGATTGAGAATTAGCATACAGTTTGGCTTGGCGGTATGGTTCTGTTCTGGGCAAGAACTCTCTGTGCATCCATGCAGCCTAGCATGGATGAGAGCAGGGAGAGCAGTGATAACCCCCCAGGGTAAACAGAACAGAACCAACATAAATGTATTGCAGATATCGTTAAATACATTTATAATACACATTTTAGAATTAGTCTGATTCAAAGGAGAATCAGAAGGCTGAATCCTGACTGACAGAGGAGGAGTTGGGGATGGAGGGGGGTAATTAGCTATTGAGCAATGCAAAAACTGCTGATAATACTGAGGGACCTTGCTTAGATAAGTGTCGTATTCCCATAAGTTGATGGGGATCAGCTGAGAGTCAGCTGATGCGAGCTTGACTTACGTGACCTGCCAGAACTAACGCTACGTTAGATTAATGTATAACTTTCTAAATATATACTATTGTTCATTGTTAGTTCATAATCTAATTTTTCAGTTTATGGCTTTATAGTAATGTTTTTATGGCAATGTCACACAATATGAAGACGATGCAACAGTGTAAAACGCAGAAACTTGTTTTAAGAGCAAACTTGTTTTACAGCTTCTTTCCATCACACGTATCCAAGGAAATCCCCTGAAGGATGTTCTTATTTCAACTCGTGCTAATGGCTGTTGGCGCACACACACACACACACACACACACACTCGTGCTCATAAGCTGGCTGCAGCTGCAGAGGATTGGGCCCTGCCAGATGAAGCATTTTCCCAGAAGAATATGGGTCTGGAGAAACCAGGTCAGGGCCAGTCCATTAGGCTGAGCAGGACTAGACCAGCAGGGTATCACTCTGAGCACAGCAGTCATTAATGGCTACAGCTGAAACATGGGCGTTGCCAGACGTTCTTCATTTATACAGATTTGGGGCCAGTTTTGTATATTTCCTGTAAATGTGTCTTTTCACATCATACAACCAGCTGTTCTGAGATCAGTGTGTATGAGTTTGTATTGTATACATGAGCCCTGCACTGCTAAATCAATCATAATTCTTTGTTTTAACACAGGTCTCTCCAGAATTAGTTTTAAGGTTTATAAAACAGGACACAATCTCCAACCTTTCACATGCTTTCATAAGTAATTTTTGCTTAATTTCAAAAAGCTTTTATGTACAGATATTTACCCTTGACCCAGAACCAGACTTTCTGTCTTAGACTAATAAAGTCCAAAATAATATAATACATATGAATCATGACAACTATGACGATCTACACAAACATTAAAATAATGATAAAACCTTGCAATATAATGGTGTTTAATAATGAATGAATATACTTTTTTAAAAATTATGACTGTCCTACAGTAGCAGAGTCATTTCCACAACAATAAACAATTCTGCTCAAAAGTTAGTGTACTTGTTTACCAATGAGAAAAGAGTGTTGGTATAGAGCTTGAAATAAAATAGAACAAACTATAAAAAAATAAATATCAGCATAAAAATCACTATTAACTAGTGTTGATCACTATTAACTAGTGTTGTTACTGAACTGATAAAAACATTTTTCAATAATTGAAATAATACAAATAAAATAAAATACAAAATTGGATAAAAACAAAACAAAAAAACGTTGTCAACTAACTGAAATTAAGAATTAATTTAATAATATAGCAACATAAAAAACAATACCTGAACCAAAATAATAAAATGAAAATATACAAAATAAAGGCTTATTTATCTGTATTATAGTGGCTATTATTACTATATAGATACTATTAAAATTAACAAGATATTATCTGAACAGAATATTTGGATCGTGTATCTTGTCCAATCAAGCTGTAATAATGTCAACTTATAAAAATATTATTTATGGATTTGGGTCTTAAAGACGTAAGAAGCCATATATAAAACATTTTATAATTAAAAATATTAAATGTAATTTCCTTCTACCAGAGATTTTGAGATATGATGGAAATAATTCAGTGCAATTTTGTCTTTCGATGTATATACTTTCTGCAAAAAAAAAATAAAAAATCAGCCTCAGTATTGCAAAAAAGTAAATAAACTTCAAACAGTGTGGGGAATGATCATGAGAGAATTATCCTGTGATGTACAGTATGTCCATATTATAAGTGTACTAAATTAATAAACTAGCGAGACAAGTCTGAAAAGAGTTTTTAAACAGTGTATTTTCTGAAAGTCCAAAAGTGGCCAAAAGTCTGGCCAAAAGTGTTCATAGTTGAAGAAGCATCATCAATGTTGGCTAAAAACCAAAATGCAGACAAACAGCTGATGATGTTTGTGGAAGCTCATCTTTTTCCTCTTAGTAATATCTAGAATAACACTTTCAAACATGTTAAGTCTCATTTTTCAATTGATCATCCAGACTAATATTATCTGACAGGAGAACTTCTGTACTGTACACTTTCTACAGAAACAATAACGGGAACGACAGTGTTGTAGCTGTTCGTCTAGCAACCTCCCAAACAATCCCACGGCTGTTTGCACTCCTTTCGGAAACTCTACATCAGAAAAAACTACATCAGACCTGTCGAATATTTGTGAGGTCATTAGCTCAACCAAAACACCACACACTAATAAAACTGGGGGATTAAGAAAGCGCCACACATGTGTAACACCAGAAAGTTCTTGAGAGGTTCCCCAGACAAGGCTAAGAATAGTCCAGACAGACTCCAAACCAAACAAACCATTAAACATTTCTATCTCACTCAAGGGACGCATTGGGTTTAAACACCTGCACGGTGTTGAAAGTTCAATATTTTATTTGCGTGCCTCATAATGCAAGATATAACACTATTCCACTAAAAATACCCGGCCATTCCCAAAATGTTCCTTATTTATTCATTAAATTACCAAACCGCTCACAGGGTAGTACGTAAAGTTTACATACAATATACAAGCAAGAGGTTGAGCGAGTAGAATTTGTTCATATTCTTTCAGAGCAGATCGTCTGGAAGATCCATCTGCTAATGAATGATGAATCTACTGTGTGTAGATCACACGTGATCTCCATGACCACATTTGTTTGTAACATTTACAGTCTTGTCATGTCTTTCACCCGAGGCCATTTGTCTCTCAGCTGCTACATGTTCTTCTTGTGTTCTTTTGGTACCAAGGTGGACTGAACTGGAATGAACCCAGAGCTGCTAATGCCCATATGAACAGATTCAAACCTCAGCGGTCCCAGTGAACAGGAAATGGTTCACTTAGTGCAACTCAAATTACAAGTGATGAATCAGCTGGATTTGGATTCAGAATGCAAACAGGGAGCAGCTGGGAGCATATGTACTGTATGTACACACACACACACACACCTTCTATCATCAATATTTAGGGCCCTATTTTAACAATCTAAGTGCATGGTCTAAAGCGCAAGGCACAGGTGCACTCAGGCCGTGTCCGAATCCACTTTTGCTAGTTCGGCACCCGGGCGCATGGTCTAAACGGGTTGTCCCTATATTCTCTTAATGAGTAATGGGTGTTTTTTGGGCGTAACGTGCAATAAACCAATCAGAGTCTCATCTCCCATCCCCTTTAAAAGCCAGTTGCGCTCGCGCCATGGCGGGTTCGTTATTTACATGGCGGAATGTAATTTTTAAATTTTTAAAAATGTTTGCGTGCTGCTGCGCGTCCCTGTGTGTGTAAAAAGCAAAGTGTACGCACGTTGTGCACCAGCCAATAGGCGCATATTACTAACACGCTCTTTAAATAACAAAGAAAAAATATTGCGCCAGACTTTAGACCAGGTTTGAGTTTTTCAGTTCCTCAAAATAGCAATGCGCCAACAATGCGCCTGAACACACCTCTTTTAGGACCAGCCTGCCCCTGGGGGCGCAAAAATGAATTTGATATTTAAACAACGCGCAGAGGGACGGGAAATGGAAAACTTTGCGCGGGCTGACTAGCCAAAAACACGGGCGCCGCATTGCGAGGTGTTGTATGATAGGGCCCTTAATGTAATACTGGCTCATGGACTGTGATTATTCAACAGATTGATTTTTAGTTGAGCTACAGTATACATATGTATGTAAAGTAGCAGACAGAATGATTCAGAATAGCTCATTAATAGCTAATCTGAATAGCTAATTATCTGCTTTATAGTAAGATCAAAGAAGGGGCTTGACTCTATTACATAGTTCAAAACACGTGATGTTCTTAGAAATGTATGTGATTAAAAAAACGATACCATTTTCAGGAAATTAATTGTATTGATTCTTAAATTGTCACACATCATTCTTAAAAAAAATTTTGTTTGTTTGTTCATTTGTTTGTTTATTTATCGTACTTATTGTTCATAAATCATATAAAGTTTGGGAGTTAGGACCACAGATACATCTGAACTAACCATTCTTGTCATAAAAAGGTCAATTATCTGATATTTTTAGACACTTACTTACCTCTGAAAACACAGTCACTGCGGGCCCAAGGGTCTTTTCGATTATGTGTTTATGCTTTTTATATATTTTTTTAATTATATATTTTATATCTACTTATTTTTAATTCCGAAATTAAAAAAATATTCATCGGAGGTGTTTTCAAATCATTGTATTGGGAATGTATAATTGAATAGAATGTATATCATGCCTCCAAAACCCAACACACATCCAAGTTTCAAGATAAACTAGCGCTTCACTGTCCATTATGACAGCAGATTCAGAAATGTCAGTCCACACCTGAAAATGCTAATGTTTTTATTATTACACCTGGTATGAAGGCCTGACAAGGCTTGGCATTGTGACTGGTTTGTTATAAAATCTCCTGCAGGAATTATGCATTACTTCCTATATTTAATATTTCAGACTTTGGCAGGTCTGACTGAGCCATATAAGCAGTCTTACCTGCTTTATGCATGTGATTTTACCTGCAAAGCGTATTCTTAAGGGTCCCTGGGGCATGTCCCCTCTGCATGTGCGCACACACACACACACACACACACAGACACACACCTGACCTTCATTATCTGTTCTCACTCCTCCTGCACCCCCCTCTCTTCCATTCTCTTCATTAAAGTGCAAATACACTATTGCCAGTATGAATATAGCTCAGACAACATTCAAACTGCTGGGGCTCTGCAGAATTTCAATACATTTTCTCAATGCTTTATTCAATCTAGCCTGGATCCTGTGTATGAATGTGCTTTAGAGAAATATTAGCGTTAAACTAAGTGATAAAGCTTATTCACCACACATCCTAATTTCAATTTCTCAAAACAATTTGTACAAATAGCACCACACAATGGTTTACTTGCAATAGCATGTAACTTGCTCATAATCCTCAATTCATCTCTCAAAAATAAGTATTTATGTCTGAACATATCAGTGCCATCAGAATGACAAGTACTTGTGTCATTGATCACAAACAAGATATTCAAAATGCTTAGCCATGTTGTCAATATAACAGCGTACTCTGTCAGTATTTTCTGATGTAAACTATGGCTACGGTTTTGATGACATAGATTGAACACACAAATGCATTTTCCTGTATATGTATATGTATGTGTGTGTGAATTTTGTATAAAGTATATTTACTGTATAATGTAAAATGCAAGTGGACTACTGTAACATGAAGCATTACATTACAGTTTTTCTCAGTTGCTTTGCTGCATTTCTCGAATCATCCTTAATATTTGCAAAGACGTATGTGCATTTCTCAAAACAATTCGTACAAACAGCTCCACAAAATGGATTACATTCAAAAGCCTATAACTTCCTCAAAATCTTTAGTTCATCTCTCAAAAGAAAGTATTTATGTCAATGAACATATCAGTGCCATCAGAACGAAAAGTCCTTGTGTGATTGTTCCCAAACAAGATCCTTAGTTCAAGATGCAAGAACAATGCCAGCTTGTTCAAAATGCTTAGTCATGTTGTCAATATAACAGTGCACTCTGTTAGTATTACCTGATATAAACTATGGCAACAGTTTGGATGACAGTTACTATGAAATGCAGGAGGCTGCACTTCTTATGTATGCCATATATCCATTTCAAAAGTACAAATTTACACATGTTCAAAAGAATGAGGAACTGCTTTTATGATGTACAAGTGACTAGATGATGAGGAGGTTGAACAAGTAGTTTAAAATTTTTTTAATTATGATATGAGAAATGTACTGTGCCAAAGCAACTGAGAAAAACTGTAAAAATATTTAAAATATATTTATTTTAAATAACAAAATAAACACTAGCATATATATACCATAGAATAAACAAATATTTAATTTTAATTTAATTTATGTATTTTTACTTTATCAGGGACAATGCACATTAATAATAAATAAAATCAATAAAAATGGAGCCAGATTTAGCATGGCTAATATTCACTGTAGTCCTAGGGCAGGTTGAGCATTGCATATAAATGAAAGAAGAAAGATGATAGAGAGATAGACAGGTAGGATAGGCAGTAGATTAGATAGATAGTGATATCGCTAGAATAGATAGATAGATAGATAGATAGATCCTTAAATATAGTTATAATGTAAAATATAAACTAAACTTCAATTTATGCTTAAAGCATTAATTTGCCATTGGGACACTTAAAAAACGTTATTTTCTAAAAAAACTAAAAAATGATATATTACACAGTTTTGCTCACCAAAGAAAATTTATATTATATTTAAACAAAACAAAAACATTTTGTAAATTGTAATTGTAAAATCCAACGTGAACAAGAAATATGAACAAGAATTATGTTTATTTGCAGGCACTGGTTGACTTGCTTCAATGTAGCAAAGGAACAATTTTGTGTAACATTATCTACACTTGCAGATTGCAAATTTAAGTTCACTTCATAAGGCTTGGAATATTAAATAAGCTTTTGAGAATGCAATAGTGATTTTAAATCCATTACTCTGTTTTGTGTTTCTGCTTGAGTATGTTTTCTGAAGCTCATCATCAGTTTCCACTTCACCGGTTTAATATTCAGCTCCCCTCGCGTTCATCTTGGTGTGAGGCACATTAGTTGCAGATGACGTGCATAATGTTCAAAGCCTTGACTAGAACAGTGTAATTAAAGAGATTGACTTTTGTTGCAAGTAACTGGATGCTTTGAGCCTTTTTGTGCTGCAGGCCAGTTCAGCGGGGTCATTAGATGATGTTTTTTTTTCTCTCTCTTTCGCCTTTTCTTCCCATAAACAAATTTGTCATACAGAAACACAGTACAAAAACAGAGTAATCATGTTAGCGCACAGGGAGGAAATGACTTGTACCAAGCCATTAGTGTTTCAACAAGGCAACACAAGAGAGGGCAGAGAGAGAAGCGAGAGAGGGAGGGATAGATCGAGAGAGACCAAGGATGGAGAGAGAGAAAGAGAAGACACAAAGGGAGACAGAGAAAGAGATAGAGAGGAGGAGGATACATACAGAGAGCCAAAAAGAAGAACGGTATACACAGGGAAAAAAAAGTGAAAGGAGGCAAGAAGTGTCTGCAGGAGAGGGGTGTTTAGCTCATGCATAATGCATCACAACAGAATTTGGGAAATAAAGGCTTTTCTAACTAAAAGCTGGAGGCAAAAGAAAAGAATGACTTCACTAGCTTTTTGGCTTGTCTTATCTCATCTGCTCTTTCATTCTTTCTTTTGTTTTCACTCTTGAGCTGTCGGAGGAAGACAGATGCAGCGAGGGCTAATGCATCCCAAAACTACTTTTGTCTGCTGAGAGAAAAGGAGAAATAGAAAAGAGACAGCTGAAAATGAAATTTGTGCCAAGACCACAGATGATGCTATTTAACTCTTAAATGTGGGTGTGGGAGTTCTGAAAAAAAAAAATAAAAAAAAATAAATAACACAGATTCATGAAACATGGGATCAAATGCTATAACCTGCCATTTTCCCCCTAAAATAATAGCAATGTTTTCACATTAAATTCACTTTGAATTTAATCATGAGTTATTACTACAATATTTTTAAAGTGTAGTATGCCCCAAAACTGAAAATTCTTCATTTACTCATTCTCATGTTATTCCAAACCTGTATGACTTTCATCTGTGGAACATAAAAGAAGATATTTTGAAGAAATGTTGATAACCAAATAGTTGTGAAGTGAAGTGACGTGATGTGTGGCCAAGTATGGAGTCCCATACTCAGAATTTGTGCTCTGCATTTAACCCATCCAAGTGCACACACACAGTAGTGAACACACATACACCGTGAACACACACTCGGAGCAGTGGGCAGCCAATGCTGCGGCGCCCGGGGAGCAGTTGGAGGTTCTGTGTCTTGCTCAAGGGTCTCACCTCAGTCGTGGTATTGAGGGTGGAGAGAGCTCTGGTTATTCACTCTCCCCCTACATTCATGATGGAACTGAGGATCCGGATTCGGCCACGACTGCCCCCAAATAGTTTTGGTTTTGGTACAATGGGAACCAAAAAATATTTGGTTATCAACATTCTTCAAAAAAATTGTCTTTTGTGCTCCACCGAAGAAAGAAACAGGTTTGCAATAACATTAGGGTTAGTAAATGAAGAATTTTCAGTTTTGGGTAGACTTCCTTTAACACAAATGTACCATTTAATTTCATTTTGTTTAAGTAAAATTATTACATTATCATTCACTACTGTCTTCAGACCATATTTTAATAATTCATATAGATTAAAGTATAAATTAAACATATAAATGCAGAAATTAAGAGAAATTAAAATACAGATCTTTTAACACCACTAAAGAAACTCTACTACACCCTGCCACCTCACCCCCACAACAACATTTAATTTTTTTTTTAAATACTTGCATATACATTTTTTTTCTTTGTTAGTCTTGTTTTGTCCCAGTAGCCAAGAACCAGTGATAAATAATTCTCCGTTCTGGGTGTATGAGCTCTTCCTAAGGAAATATGCCAGCGGTGTCAATTATTAACACTTAAGAAGCATAAATATTCAATGAGCCTGATGCCCCATTTCAAGACGCTGAGCAAACAAACAGCAAAATGATGGGAAAAACATAGACAAATATGGAAATTGAGCTTGTTACAAGCATCCTTCTAAATGAATATAAATGTATTAATTTCTCTTCAAGACACAAATATTATCAAAACTGATAGGGAAAAAGTGAATGTGTTTACTTAAATACAACACATCATTTACAATACTCAACATGAACATTTTGCACTTAAACACACTCACAATCTATTTCAGCAAAAAACAGTTTAGATCAGTATATTGATCCAAATAAGGATTTTCCCCAAAAAAATTATAATAAATAAAAAATAATAATAATAAGAAGAATGCAGGCACAACCACAGCAATTGTTAAAAATAGACATGGAGTTGGCCTGACACTGACCAAAAAAACTAAACAAAAAAAACTAGCTAAAATACTAGCTCCTAAGTGGTTTAATTTCTTTCAGGTCCTGCTCTCAACCAGAGGGTTTTCTATGAGCTATTAACTCTCTTTGTTCTTCTCCTTCATGACCCAGTTCTTGAGGGGTAGCTCTAAGGAACTGAGAGGAGTCCAAAGAAAGGGCAAAGCATTATATTCTAGTCTCTCTCCTGCTTAGTATCTAGTTCTGCACCTTAAGCCCATTGTGTCTTCCTGACCATGCCCTGGCCCCGTGTCAGCTGTACTTGTGCCATGTTTAGACACAGCCAGTGACATTCACAGTCTGGTCCTCACAGACTAAAGTTGCTTCTCTGCTCTGATGACATGACTGTGAGATGTTCAACCGGAGCTCCACTGAGACAGCTTCCAGCACTTTGAGGCAAATTATAACTGAGCTCCTGCTGAGCTTCCCCAGGACATGCAGTCTGGTTCAGGAACAGATTCTGTGTTCTGGTCCTCTGCTGGCCTCAAACTGTCCGGAGGCTGCGGAAAGCCTATTGGTTCTGCTTCTGACAACTAGCTGTGGTCTCTTTTTTCTGTACAGTGTTTCAGGCGTCATTTTTCAGTCTACAGGGAATCCCAAACATACTGTACCAGGGACTTATTGTTAAAAAAGTGGAGACAGGTGCAGTGTTGGGGAAGCTACTTTTACCCTGTAAAGCCTGACATATTTTGTTGACCTTTTAGACAAAATATAAAAGAAAGGTTTTATGTTTTGTATCAAATTGAATACAACAGGCTTTATGGCTCGTATAGTGTGGTATAGTATATGAATTTTAAGGAAGAATTTTTTCATTGGCAGTTTATGTTAACTAATGAATTAACTAATGTTAACTAATAGAGCCTTAATGTAAATTGTGACCGAACAATAATGATTTAAAACATTTTCAAACAATATCTTGTGCATATTCATTATCGTGATTTATCGCATTATCAAATACCGGCACATGTCTAGTATGAATATGCAGCTCATACTTGAGGAAGGTACAAAAACAACTCTATATTATTCAGAAGCCTAAGCTGAGCAAAACATATGCAGTTTTATGACCATTTTTATTGTGTGGTGAAACACATAATGAAATGCAATACATGATTATGGTGAGATGTACAAATAGCTCTAGCTTGTACTACTCTGTCTGAAACTTTGTATTACAAGCACTTCTTGTGTATGAAATTTATAATTTAACCAGTCATGAATGAATGAATGAGGCATTTGAATGAGGCTTTTACAGTATGTATTGTCATATTTTTATGGCATAAAAATAAAGGAATGAAACATAATGTTTCTTGAGAATGAGTCTTTGAATGAATCAACAATATTAATTAGGCTGGCAGCGTAAAACCTGAACGGATAAATAAAATACACCATTATTTATATAACCAGGTTGAAAATATAGTTATAAACAGCAAAATTTATCAAAATACTCTGCTATTAAAAAATATCTAAAATGCATTGCAGGAATGTCACAATTATGGACTTGAGTGTTGTCTTTTGTGTTTCCGTTTCCTGTTTGCCCGTATTTGGTTTTGTTCCTATCTGTTACGGGGCAGACAAGACGTGAGACATGCGGATCCATGTGCAAGCTCTATTCACAGGCATGGTCAGAAACAGGTATGGGTCAGACAATGGCAAACTGGTATATAGATGGCAAGGCAATCCGGTAAACTAGCGAGTGTCAGTCGACGGCAAATGGAATCCAACAGGGCGAGACAGAAGAGCAATCCAATAAACAGTCCAAGGTCAAAAACAAGAAGGCAAGGCAAGGCAACACAGAGACTCGGAACAGGGTACAGGCTAAACAATACTCGGCAGAGAATGGTTGTTTGAGTGAGTGTTATATAGTGAATGTATGATTGATGACAGCTGTGTGCAATCAGTGTTGTGTGCAATCAGTGCAATGAATGATGGGTTATGTAGTCCGGGGTGCTATGCAACATTTTGTGTTGTGCGAGAGTCAATGTAATGAAAGGGTGACCTCTGGTGGTGATGAACGAGCCTCTATAGCTGTGACAGGATGAGCAGAGAGTTCGCCAACGGGACTCTTACCCGTGACAGGACAGGCAGAGAGTTCACATACGGCCTCCATAGCCGCGACAGAACAGGAAGAGAGTTCACAGGCGGCCTCCATAGCCGTGACAGGACGGACAGAGAGTTCACAGACGGCCTCCATAGCCGTTACAGGACTGGCAGAGGGGTCCCAGACAGCCTCCCTGGCCGGAACAGAACAGGAAGAGAGTTCACAAGTGGATTCCGCCACCTCTGGAGGTTCTACAGCATGGATGCCGCCACCTATAAAGGATCTACAGGAAACAAATCCGTTCCATCAGGAAACAAGGAAAGTTCATGAATATTCTCCTTAACAAAACAGGCACAGAGTTCAGCAACAGTTCCTTCGACTGTGACATGACAGGCTGAACGTGCATTGCTGGGCGCCACTACCGTGCCAGGAGCTGACACGAGCACCGCCACCTCGGGAGATTCTGCAGCGTGGGCCGCCACCTCTGGAGAAGCTGCAGTAGGTGCCATCGCCTCGAGGAACACGGCAGCGTGCACCACTACCTCGGGAGGATCTGCAGCATCAGCCGCCACCTCAGGAGACATCACAGTGGCCGCCGCCATCTCTAAAGTTTCAGTGGTGGTGTACGCAGCCCAAATACACTATAAAGCGATCCCCATTGTGGGAAGCGCTACAGACAGGGGAAAGAACAGAGACTCGGAACAGGGTACAGACTAAACAATACTCGGCAGAGAATGGTTGTTTGAGTGAGTGTTATATAGTGAGTGAGTTATATGATGACAGCTGTGTGCAATCAGTGCTGTGTGCAATCAGTGCTGTGTGCAATCAGTGCAATGGCTGATGGGAGATGTAGTCCAGGGTATAGTGTAACAGTCTGAGTAGTGTGAGAGTCCATGTAGTGAGCACGTGACCTCTGGTGGTGAGTGAACGGAAGTCCATGGACAGGATTCGGGAAATCTAATCCTAGTTCATTGATTCATTAGCGCTCATCAGTTGATTCCCATCACCTGTTTGTCATCAGCTGCCTGCCTTATTTAAACTCACTCTTTTGTTCTAGTCTTTGTCTGGTATTAAGTTTGGTTTGCTGTGTGTTTACCCCCGTCTATATGGATTATCTTCTTCTTGTATACTATTAAACTACTTCAATTTAATTTATCTTCATCTTTGTGTGCCTTCCTTGACACAAAGTGTGACAATATCGGACCAACAAAGAGTAACGCGCCGTGATCTAACCTGTTTATTTTCCGTTTTTTTTCTCAGTTTTTTGTTTAATGGAGTACGCCGCTAGATTCACTGCCGTGGCTCGGGATAGCCACGACTTGCTTTCATACACCTTCAAGTTTTGTCGTCTTGCTGTCACCAGGCCCTATGACATCGAGACATTAAAGTCTCTTTTCTGGATCGGGGAAAATTTACATTGCCGCGTTGACCTCCCAGACACCACAGGACTGAGCTGGAGGGATGCGATCGTCCGGTGTCTGGAGAGTGTCTGGCCCCGATCCAGAACAAAGCCCGACCCAGAGCCCAGCCAAGCATCACCCCGCAGTGCGGAGCTGCCCGAGCCCACTGCAGACAGAGAGCCAGAGTCTGCCACGGTCATTGAGCCATCGGCATCAGGAGCGACAGAGCTGATGATTGCCCTGGAGCCTGAAAACCCAAATGTCTGACCAGGTGCGAGAGCCGACAGCACAAGCGATGGTGGGAATAGCTGTGGAGATCACGGGGGGCGAAGGAAAGCTCCACCCACTGCACCACTGCTGAGGGTGAGCTTACACTGGACTCGGGAATGTTAATCGACTTGGATACGGATATACTCATCACTCAAACTTCATCTGAACTGTCTGATTGGCAATACAGTGGGGAAAAAAAGTATTTAGTCAGCCACCAATTGTGCAAGTTCCCCCACTTAAAAAGATGAGAGAGGCCTGTAATTTTCATCATAGGTATACCTCAACTATGAGAAACAAAATGAGAAAAAAAAAATCCAGAAAAAATCACATTGTAGGATTTTTAAAGAATTAATTGCAAATATGGTGGAAAATAAGTATTTTGTCAATAACAAAATTTCATCTCAATACGTTGTTATATACCCTTTGTTGGCAATGACAGAGGTCAAACGTTTTCTGTAAGTCTTCACAAGGTTTTCACACACTGTTGCTATTATTTTGGCCCATTCCTCCATGCAGAACTCCTCTAGAGCAGTAATGTTTTGGGACTGTAGCTGGGCAACACGGATTTTCAACTCCAAAAGATTTTCTATGGGGTTGAGATCTAGAGACTGTCTAGGCCACTCCAGGACCTTGAAATCCTTCTTACGAAGCCACTCCTTCGTTGCCCAGGCAGTGTGTTTGGGATCATTGTCATGCTGAAAGACCCAGCCACGTTTCATCTCAATGCCCTTGCTGATGGAAGGAGGTTGTCACTCAAAATCTCACGATACATGGCCCCATTCATCTTTCGTTTACACGGATCAGTCGTCCTGGTACCTTTGCAGAAAAACAGCCCCAAAGCAAGATGTTTCCACCCCCATGCTTCACAGAAGGAATGGTGTTCTTTGGATGCAACTCAGCATTCTTCTCCTCCAAACACGACAAGTTGAGATGTGTACCCAAAAGGTCTATTTGGGTTACATCTGGACATATGACATTTCCCATCCTGTCGGGTCATCCAAATGCTCTCTAGCAAAAATTAAGAGGGCTGACTAACGCTGGAAATGTATGCGTAACGCAGGGGAGAAAAGTCGGCACTGACCAGGGATTTGAGTCCTGGCGGGCTCGATGTGGTTTAGATTGGTAGCCTTTGTTACTTTGGTCCCAGTTCTCTGCAGGTCATTCACTAGGTCCCTCTGTGTGGTTCTGGGATTTTTGCTCATTTCTTGTGATCATTTTGACCCCATGGGTTGAGATCTTGCGTGGAGCCCCAGATTTAGGGAGATTATCAGTGGTCTTGTATGACTTCCATTTTAATTGCTCCCACAGTTGATTTCTTCACACCAAGGTGCTTACTTATTGCAGATTCAGTCTTCCCAGCCTGGTGCAGGTCTACAATTTTGTATCTGGTGTCCTTTGACAGCTCTTTGGTATTGGCCATGGTGGAGTTTGGAGTGTGAATGTTTGAGGTTGTGGACAGATGTCTTTTACACTGATAACAAGTTCAAACAGATGCCAATAATACAGGTAACCAGTGGAGGACAGAAGAAGTTACAGGTCTGTGAGAGCAAGAAATCTTGCTTGTTTGTAGGTGACCAAATACTTATTTTCCAGAGGAATTTACCAATTAATTCTTTAAAAATCCTACAATGTGATTTTCTGGATTTTTTTTCTCATTTTGTCTCTCAAGTTGAGGTATACCTATGATGAAAATTACAGGCCTCTCTCATCTTTTTAAGTGGGAAGAACTTGGCACAATGGTGGTGATAAATAGCCTTTTTTGCCCCACTGTATATCCCACCCAACCTCCCTCTCCTGCCTCCTCTCATTTATCTGTTCCCTTCCTCAACCCCATTTCTGCTGGATTCTGTCAACCCCTCAGCTCACCATCTGTGGTGTGGGCTCGCCGCGGTACTGCCCATCTCCAGCTCCATTGGTGTTGAGTCTGGAGGATCCCTTGACTCAAGGGGTTGGGTTCCTCCTTCCCTTCAGCTCCACCTCAGTCCTCTGTCGCTCTTTTCTGCGGCGCTAGGTCGCACCTTCCAGAAGGGGGGCGATATGTCACAATTATGGACTTGAGTCTTGTCTTTTGTGTTTCCTTTTCCAGTTTGCCCGTATTTGGTTCTGTTCCTGTCCTAGTTCAGTTCATTGATTCTTTAGTGCTCATCAGTTGATTCCCATCACCTGTTTGTCATCAGCTGCCTGCCTTATTTAAACTCACTCTTTTGTTCTAGTCTTTGTCCGGTATTAAGTTTGGCTTGCTGTGTTTACCACTCGTCTATATGAATTACCTTCTTGGATAATATTAAACTACTTGTGGAATTTATCTTTGTCTTTGTGTGCCTTCCTCGACACAAAGCGTGACATCAGTAAATAACTTTTTTTTTTTTTTTTTTTAAATGGTTCATGTCCAAATGAACTGATTCAGTCAAATGAATCGCACATTATAACACTGCATACGAGAAGACATTTTACTCTATCTGCTCTCAAGCTGTGTGTGCTAAATGTCAGAAATTAAAATGTAATACTTTGTCTAATTAAAGCTGCAGTAGTTCAAAAATATTTTTAGAAAAGGTACTACTCTGAAAGCAGCTGAAGCCCTGTAATAAATATTGTTGTAAAAAGCATTTTTAGTTATTTACTCAAACACAGATGTAACTCAGCTCATCACTGCAGGGTCAAAACTATACTATGTGTTTCCATTATGCTCTGACATCTTTTTGAAAAATACAGAAAACAAATATGAAACTTCTGAAATATTTACACTCCTTTTAGTATTTTAATATCTCTTTATGTGATAGTGGTCTTAGCTGTGTAAACCAAAAGTAATCTAAACACATTTGCTCATATATGTTCAGTCAGAAAAGGTGAGTCATGAGCTGATTCACACTGCTTTATCGGCCAAAGTTAAACATTCAATTTCTAGAACAGCCTGTAAATCACAAAGGGGCATTAACCGCTATAATAAGCACTTATAAACATTCACAGCAGAGCTGGTTTAGTGTGCTCCACGTGCGTGCAAGCTTTCCTTAGTGTTTACGTTCTCTGACAGATAACTGAAGCAGAAGGCTTACATTGAAGTTGATGCAGGGTGAGTTTGCCCTGCTCCTGTCCTGTGAGAGCTGCTGGAGGGGAAGAGTGGGCCTCTGAAAATGGGGGTGTCAAATGAGGGTGTGATAAATGAGGAGCACTCTGATGTAGAACACCATTTGTTCAGAATGACATAAATACCAGGTTTGGGATTTTTTCGGATGACCTAAGTGAAGGAAGGGAATGTAGGCAGTCTGAATTAACTATTTTTAAAAGTACATTTTCTGTTTAGCAAAATGCCTATAGATACATTTGGCAGCCATATCGGTATCAGCCGATGAATATCACAATATAATTTTATCGTTATATGTCCAATAAGTAAAATGTGATTATATATTAAAGCCAAAAAATTATAACCACAATCACAATGGGATCTCACATTATTTTAGATGGATTATCTATTTTTAAACACAAATAAAATATTTGATAAAGTAAAACAAAATTTGCTATTTTTTATGCATAGTACAGTCAAATTTCTTTTCTAATTATTCCTTGTTATAGACATTTCAATGTTGGCCCATCTGTTAAAAGATTACATGAAAAAATTGTTTGTTTTTGCAGTTGTATAAGTCTAAAAATCAAAAGCTAATTTATTTTCAAATATACAGTAAGCAATGTTTAGTATAATTTGAAGCACATAGAAATCGCCTCAGGTTACGTACAGTATGTAACCCTAGTTCCTCGAGGGAACGAGACGCTGCGTCGAAAAACGCTAGGGGAACTGCCTTCAGCGTGATGGGCTCTGAATCTCGTGTGTAATCAGACAATAGATGGGCGAGGCGTAACGCTGAGGACGTAGTCCATGACCAGGAGGCTTATTAAAAGCACGTGAGATTGAGGGACCACAGCCCTGTCATGCTTCCGTAGAATGAGCAATGCGCATGGGCAGGGACGCCGGAAGTATGGCACGAGAGCAGACGTCTCGTTCCCTCGAGGAACTCTGAGGGTTTGTACTAACGTAACCGAGCGTTACGTCTCAGGAACTCAAGCTGCGTCTAAATGCTACGGGAACGAGAATGCCCATGCCGCCAGATTTCCAAATCTCTGCCTAGTGTGTAAGGCTGCACAGCTAGGGTGAGAGAACAGAAGAGCCAGGAGTGGCTCGCAAGTCTAGACCATAAAACCTAACAAAGGTAAAGGGCGTGGAACAACCCACCGCGTTGCAGATGTTCATTGGCCACGGAAAACCCACTAGTGTTAGCCTTAGAGGCTGCCACACTATGAGTTGAGTGAGCCTTGACCCCTAACAGCGAAGGAGGATCAGATGACTCATAACAGCTGGAGATGGCATCCACTATCCACCGACTGAAGGTCTGTTTAGTTGCTGGAAGACCTCTATAAGGGGGACTGTAGCAAACAAGCAACTGGTCCGCCCTCCTCCAAAGGGCAGCTCTGTGGATGCATGCATCCAGTGCTCGCACTGGACACATACAGTTTAGCCTCTGCTGGTCTGGATCCTTGAAGGGAGGAGGACTGAAGGCCTGGAGAACGACAGGCCGCGGTGCAGAGACGGGGACCTTAGGGACATATCCCACTCGTGGGAACAGAAACGCCTTGGCCAGCCCAGGCGCAAAGTATAGGTAAGACGGGGCCACAGAAAGGGCCTGCAGATCTCCAACTCTCTTGAGGGAAGATATCGCCGGAAGGAAGGTAGTTTTTATAGTAAGGAGGCGATCAGATATCTCATCAATAGGCTCGAAGGGAGGCCTACAGAGAGCCTTTAGCACCACAGCCAGGTCCCACGTGGGGATGTAAGATCGTATTGGGGGTCTCAGTGCACCGCGGAGGAAACGTGTCACTAGTAGTTGCCTACCCACTGACTGGCCACTAAGAGGGGCGTGGTAGGCTGCAATAGCCGCTACGTAGACCTTCAGGATGGAGTGGGTCAACCCAGCAGAGAGACGGGCCAGCAGGAACTCCAGCACTGTACCAACCGGGCAGTTAACAGGGTCTAGCTGGCGGTCTCCGCACCAAGAAGTGAAAAAGTTTCCACTTCAAGGCGTACAGTCTCCTCGTGGAGGGAGCTCGGGATTGGAGGATGGTCTCAACAACCTAGGTTGAGAGACCGGAAGCTATGAGTTGTGCCCCCTCAGGGGCCACACCAACCGCTTCCACAACTCTGGGCGGGGGTGAAAGATCATACCCTCCGCCTATGAGAGGAGATCTCTCCTGACGGGAATCTACCATGGATCGCCGTCGAGGAGAGAAATCAGGCCCGACACTCAGCCCGGCCAGAACGGGGCTACCAGCAATAGACGGACCCCGTCCCGACGCACTCTCTCCAGAACTCCCGGGAGAAGAACGATCGGCGGGAAAGGCGTACAGACGAAGCCTCGGCCTCGTCTGTACCATGGCATCCAGCCCCATTGGAGCTGGATGACTCAGAGAGAACCATAGGGGACAGTGCGATGTCATGTGAGTCGCAAACAAATCCACCTGAGCTTGGCTGAAGACTCTCCATATCTGCTTCACCACCTGTGGGTGAAGCATCCATTCCCCGGGCCTTGGTCCCTGCCTCGACTGGATGTCTGCTCCTATATTGAGATGCCCAGGGATGTAAACTGCGCTCAGCGAGAGAAGTTTGCCCTGGGACAACACAAGGATCTGATGCGCCAGCTTGCACAAGGGGCGCGAACGCAGAACTCCCTGGTGGTTGATGTAAGAGACCACCGCAGTGTTGTCGGTGCGCACCAACACATGGTGACCTTTTAGGTCTGGGAGAAAGTGTTTCAGTGCACGAAACACGGCCAGCATCGTCAGGCAGTTGATGTGCCACAAGAGATGGCGACCACTCCATAGACCACGGGCAGGATGGCCACTCATGACTGCTCCACAAACAGGTGAGGGATGCATCCGTCGCTAGCATACGCGGCAACAAGGAGCTCCCAGCACCGGGCCCTGAGCCAAAAACCAAGGTTTCCTCCACATGTCCAAAGCACGTAAGCATCGCCGCATGACCTTAATCATGCAAAGCGGATTCCCCCTCGTGGAAAATCCCTTGGTTTTGAGCCACGGGTGAGAAGATGCTCCGAGGCAGACATATAGTCAGGAAAGAGAAGGGGTGAGTCCAAGTGAGGGCCTTCATGGGCCACTCGAGGGTAGCACAATAGGGAGTCACGACGGACGCAGCTGACATCAGACCAGGCAGTCTCTAAACTGCTGACAGTGCAAGTGACCGGCCTCTCTGCTATGCGGGACTGCGGCGAGGATAGACACGTGACGATCACGAGAAGGGGCACAATACGGCAGTGCCTGCATCTGGTCGAATCCCACACCAAGCATAGATAGTGGTCCTCGTTAATGTGAGCAAGCAACTCTTATTGGCGTTAGGTCTTAAACTAAGATTTCTCATGTGGGCGAGGAAACATCTCGATGTCGAAACCAAAATCTGTCCACTGGAGCTAAGATAACACCAAATCGCGGATATAGTTAAGATGTGGATGCCCCGAAACGTCGCAGACGGGGGGAAGCCAGGCTGCATCCCAACACTTGTGAAAGTGCGGGGTGAGGAGTGCAAAGCCGGAAAGGAAGAAAAGATATTGGTACGACTTTGCCCGCAAAAGGCAAACCCAGGGAAACTCCCTGTGAGTGTGGAAGGATGGATACAGGAGTCTGTGTCCTTTAGGATAAACGAGAGTACGGGACAAACCATGTCCCTCTGACCTGATCGAGACACGACCTGCTGATAGTAAAGTCATCTGAACTGAAGTGAGCCATGAATGAGCGGTTCAAGCTGAAAGTAGTAGATCTAAAATTGACGAAACCCCTATCTTCTTCGGAACTATGAATACTGGATGTAGAACCAGGAACATGCATAACATGAGGAGGGACAACTCGATGGCTCATCATCAGAAGAGTAATCTTCTGGAATCCAGACCAGCAGCCATGCTCGGGGCCCCCACCAGCGTGGGCGTAATCCGTTGCACGAGGCGGAGGGGGAACCAAATGGATTCTGTAGCATCATCTCCCCCGTGTGCAGGACCCAATGATATACATTTGGCAGTAGTTTCCACGCTGCAAAAAAGTCTACTAAGGAATCAGTTCCAAGACTGATCTCGGTGTAATCCGAGCAGCCAGCAAGGTGTGCCATGTAACGGCGAACGGAGGAAACAACCGAACCTGCTGCTCTAGAGACCTCCGTGGAGGTTGCGAGCCTCTTAGTACCGCTACGTTTTCTGGGCGGTGACTGAGAGAAGCGCTCGCTGGAGACTGCTGCGCCCTGGAACTCTGGCAGGGTTAGCAGACTGATCTACTGAGGGCTCTGAGGAGAGACGGACACTGTGTAATGCGGTGCAAACCGCTGCACGCCAGAGGGGACTGCCCTCATACATCCCGGGCCAGTGGCGTCAGGACTTTTTGGCCGAGGACCCCTTAGTCTTAAGTACGGTCCGCAGATCCGGCTTAGCCTTGGAGGCCCCCGACCTAGAACGCTTCATAGACCCGCTGCGGGGGAGCACGAGAGGCAACGCTCTGTTTTTGGACCTCCCTGTATGAGGAGCTGGTACACGGAGGGGGCTGCTAGTCGTACAGCAGCACAAGAGTTAGAGAGCGGCAAGGGAGAAACCGCTGAAGTCGTGCGCAGCTGCTTGGAGGGAAATGCCGGAGCCTTTAGAGACGATGCTGCGCCGGGAGACAGATAGCTCGCAAGCGTCTGCTCTACCCGGGGCATCATCTTATAACCGCACTCTTTCATCCCCGCCACATTGCCATAATAATCAGAGGCGGGAGTAAAGAGGCGGGCCGAGAATGGCCTTCCCCATGACTTCGACACCTCGGTGGAGGTCGGGGAAAAAAGGCAGGCTCCAGCGTGGAGGTGGTGGCTTAATACGCAAAAACCGCTCATCTAATTTACTTTTTTGCGGTTCAGCCATTTTCTCGGCGGGCCATTCGATATTCAGTTTGGCCACGGCACGAGTTACCACCTCCAAAAGCTCCCCATACTGGGGCGACTGAGGGGGCGTGTCCTCATCGACGCCCACCACATCAACCTCCTCGGAGGAAGAGAGGCGGAACGCCGAGCTCGCTCCCTGGGGGGAAGTAACCGCAGAACGGGCTTCCGATCCCGGTGAGCGAGCGCTGGATCTGGTGGGTGAGGAAGAAGATAGGGACTTTCCCGTCTCCATTCCCTCCGCCAGTTCCAGCTGCGAACCCCACGAGCGTAATTGTCGCTCCGCCTCGGCGGAAGCGGGACCCGCACCGCGGGGAATGCTTGCGAAGGCACCCTCAGCAAAGAGTGCCTTCCGGGAGCGGAGAACATGCACCGGAAGACGCTCGCAATGCGGGCAGTCAGCTCTCTCAAGAGGCAGACAACGCACAAACTGTATGTATCCCCACCCGTAATGAAACACAGGCAGGGAGGAACACACAGTTTGAAACGCTGGCTGCCTTCGCCCCTACTCAGATGGTGTCTCTTATCATGTGCTTTAGACATATTTCTTTTCTTTTATTTTCTTTCCCTACGGGACAGACAACACCAAATAAGACTCACAAACAGATATCAGACTGACACACACACAGAGTGCTTGCTGAATGACAAAAAGCTGATGCTGGTCTCACCGCACGTGCTTTTATAGCCTCCTGGTCATTACATCACCCGCCCGTTGACGTATCGACATATATTGGTCGAGTAAACACGAGATTCAGAGCCCGTCACGCTGAAGGGCGTTCCCCTAGCGTTTTTCGATGCAGCTCGAGTTGCTGAAGAGGAACTGAACTGTTTTTGCAATCAGTCTCACAAAAATGTAGATTGAACAATGTATTGGTTACAAGTTCCAAAATATAAAAAATTATAGGTTATTGGGATTGACTAAAATTTCCATATCAGTGCAGTTTGGAGTTTTAGCTCTGGATCACAAGAACACAGGTAATACAATGAAAACAGATAGATTCTGCTATCTAAAAAGAGCATCTACACTGTAAAATTATTTTACAAGAAAATGCTATTCAGCCTTTCTACACATTTAATTTGATGTGTTACTTGCCGTTTCTTCATTATCTGTGAGATTTACTAGCACTGAATGAAAATTGTTCTGCTACAATTTTTTTCCAGTACATCACATTGTTTTACCTGTATTTTGAATTTTTTGTTATGTTTTAGGGTTAACGAAAATCTCTGTAAAATTAATGGATACTGTTCTTTTTTCCCCTCAGCTTTAGTTTATTTCTAGTTAGTCCTCGCTGGATACATGTCAAGCATAACTATGCTGTACACTGATATTAAATGGTTTAGTTCACGCTTAGCTGACAGACCCAAAGGTACAAGATGGCACGACAAAGACAAAGAAATAATAGGCTGATAACAAAGGTCATTGTCATCACTTACAGCAGAACAATAGACTGACACATGAAGTATTGTGTGGGAAGGCATGGTGAGATACAGCCAACACATGAAACTTGATGAATGCAGTGAGAGAGGCATTATCTTGTTATAACATAAATTGTTTCACTGAGCCCCTTTTGTACCCTAGCAATGGTTCACATAGATAAGAAGAAATGGATTCAGGTATTATCAGACTCTGACAGATTTCAAGAAGCAGAAATGCTTTTTATTAAACCAAGAGATGTAGCCAGATTTGGTCTGGCCTTGCTAGCTGTCTATTCATTCAGGCCTCTTGTAACACAATTTTCTGTTCACACTGAAAGCAGCATCAACTCAGCCAATCAGAGCTTTGCACTCTCTCTCAGCACACTGCACAGCTGAAGAGTGTGAACCCAACAATAACACATAAGAACCTTATATTTTCATGATTTCCATGATGCTTTTGCAGATTGTATGTTTCTTATTGTTTATCTTGTGGAACTTGAAGGATTTGCCATGCACAGTAATATGAATGTGTTTCTGTTGCTCTATTCAGATAGAACCAAATGTGGGAAGAGATTAAACTGTAACTTGTTTCCATTTAGCCAATTTGATTCAAACATGAAATCAAACTATGTGATTTAATTCATAAAGTTAACAATTATAATGGCTTCACCATTGCACTGTATTTTTTTATTCAAAATATAAATATATGAAAAATACTGCTTCATCCTTTATTCTTCAGCTTGCTGGATAGTCAGTCTAATTCATTATTCGTTTTGAAGTCATTCTTTGTGCCTTTCTTAATAAGTTAGTATACATTAATATGTGCATACAGTAGGCATGAATATGTTTCTCAGCATCCACAATCCACAATATATCTCTTTTGATGTTTAATATACTCACATTTAATTTTTTTATGTTCAAATTCAAATAAATTATGTTTTTTCACCTTTTTTGTTCCCATCAAAGAATCCTGAAAAAATATATCATGAGTTTGATAAAAATATAACAAGCCCAGCTGTTTTCAACATTGATAATAAGAAATGTTCTGAAGCATCGTGACACTGAAGACTGGAGTAAACAGAAGACTGCTGAAAATTCAGCATCACAGGGAAAAAAAACATTTTAAATTAAATTACAATAGAAAACTGTTCTTTTAAAATGTAATAATATTTCTCAATAATCAAATAAATGCAGCATTAGTGAGCATAAGAGACTTCTTTCAAAAACATTACAAAAATCTTAACCCCCAAATTTTAAAAAGCAGTGAGAGCAAACTAGTGCATCACCCCCGTATTAAAAAATCAAATCAAACCAAAATCAAACAAAGCTATAAAGTGACAAGTAAGATATACTGCAGCAACACAGGATAGACTCTCAAACAGATACCACTTTTAAACAAATCAAAAGAGAGGAACGTTATATGGCTGATTTAACGGAACGACATTCATAGCCACATCAAAGGAACCCTGCTCAGATTCTCTGATGAGTCAAAGCACCTCTGGCTATTATTTCAACAGGATTTTGAACAGCGTACAGTTACAACAGCCCTGCATTCCAGCAGTTTCTTGTGTAAATATTTGGTGTCGACGTCTCTCATTGAGAAGGGAGGGGTGGCCTGGCAGGAGGAGAGAGCGCGCCACAGAGAGTCCCAGAAGCAGCACGCGGGCCGCCACAGAGGACGGGCTCAAGCCGTGTGGTTGCCTCCCTGGTAAGGACCACACACACAAAGGGCCCAAAGAAGCCAGCCCACCTCAGCGAAGCTGCGGAGAGGCAGACATGTTTGACTTGGAGAGCTGAGGAATGTAAGAGGGATTATTAGACAGTCTTGGATTGAACAAGATACGCCGGATTTATATGGATGCAATGAAGACCGCACTTCTGACAAGTCTGAGCCGATAATGTGACTCAAGTTATATCAGAGGCCAAGTGTTTGTTATTTCTGGAAGAAATTGCATTGCCACTGTGAAAACTGAGAAGGGTGTATAAAACACAGGAATTGCATAAGCAATAAAATCTTAAAGGGATAGTTCACCTAAGGATAATTACATTTACAAGCTACAAAAAAAAACAAGTATTTCAAATTTTAATAATATTTCAAAATACTGTTTTTTCTTAATTTTTGATCAAAAACATTCATCCTTTAGTGGATTCCTATCAAAATGGTGTAATTTACCAAATTCTGTGAATGTCCTGGTAAAACAATAAATGCCAGACCTTGAAGGATTAGCTCACTCCAGAATTCAAATTTCCTGATAATTTATCTACCCCATGTCATCCAAGATGTTCATGTTTTTCTTTCTTCATTCGAAAATAAATTAAGGTTTTTGAAGAAAACATTTCAGGATCTTTCTGCATATAGTGGACTTTTAAGAGTTTTAATGCAGCTTCAAAGGGCTCTACATGATCCCAGCCAAGGAATAAGGGTCTTATCTAACAAAAACATCTAATTTCTTATTTTAACCACACATGCTAATCGTGCACTAGCTCTGCGATGCACGTCCACGACTTCACACATGTTGGAAAGAGCTAGCGCAAGACGAGCATTTGTGATTAAAAAGTCTATAGATATTTATTTTTTATTTTAGAAAATGACAGATAGTTTCACTAGATAATACCCTTATTCCTCAGTTGGGATTGTGTAGAGCCCTTTGAAGCTGCATTGGAACTGCAATTTGGACCTTCAACCCATTGAAGTCCACCATATGGAGAAAAATCCTGGAATGTTTTCCTCAAAACCTTAACCCTCTACCGCATAGTGTGGCCATATGGCAACATGCTCTTTGTGTTCATTTCCTTGCCACTGTCTCTTTAAGAGAGCATTCTCGTTTTTTTTGTTGGAAAGAGAAGACCTTAGTTTAATTTCTTTTCGACTGAAGAAAAAAAGACATGAACATCTTGGATGACAATGGGGTGAGTAAATTATGGGGAAATTTAATTCCTGCAAGTGAACTAACCTTTAAGATGCCACGTAAAGAGACAAAAAACTCACAGAAAAATAATAATAAATGACGATGGAGGATCCGAACGTTGTTTTGGACCCCACTTTCCTTGTACGGTCAAAAGTAGGTTTGGAATGACATGAGGGTGAGTAAATGATGACAGAATGTTCATTTTTGCCTAAACTGTCCCTTTAATTCAAGGTCCATCTTCTGGTTTCGCATGTTCAATACACCATAGTGGCCACAGTGAGGGAATCGGTGACAGGTGTCGTCCTATCAGCCAAACTCTGGCTGTAGGTGTCACGTTTATTATACCAGGGCATATGCGGTAATGATCGGCAGGAAGCATGTGTGCATGTGGGTGGTGTGTCTGAACGGTGAAGGAGTTATTAAGCGGATGATGTCAACACTCAGCCTGCCTCATGTTGCCTAATCAGGCCTGTGCTGCCCAAAGCCTCCTACACAGGGAGGTCTGGGCTACAGTCCATGTTGTCAGTCCCACATCACCGCACACCACTGCGGAGAGCAGCACACACACACACACACACACATGCACACACACTTTCACTGTGCCACACACTCACATCACTAACCACACTGTCAAACTGCCCACAATTGACACAGAGTGGCTGTTTATATGCAAACCATATCACACTCGTTAAGTTTCTGTTGATTCACTGGACGAAACAGGCTCTTCCTGAAGGTGCATTCTGTGCCGTAACTTCTTCTGCTTTAACAGCTGAAGAGCTTTGATCTGACCAGTATCATTTAAGGGTAGGATTGCATATGTGGGGCAGAATATGACATCTTGTGAGCTCTTGAAAGTAGACAGACATCAAACGGCTGCAGAACAGTCATTAATTCCACTGCTGACGGTCAGACAGCCAAGACCTTGACAGCACCAGCTCCACGTCTTCGTCACTCTGAGCTTTTAAAAGCAACACAGAGCTGGTGTCTGGAGCAGGAAGAGTCTGAACTCCACTTTGATGGACTTCTATAGCCTATCTGAGCAGAGTTCTTGACTAAACTTGACAGAAAGTGGCAGAGGACTGCTGCCGACACTGTGCTCCTCAGATACATGAAAGAACATGTGGAAAAGGAGACGAAAGGTTGCTACTTCAAAAAGCCCTGTGGAGGTGTTTGACATGAGCTGTTTTAATCCTCCCTGATTAGAGACTTGGAAAGGAATATATTTTTAATACGTTTAATACTTAAAAATGTAGAACTTTAATTTATAATCCAATGTGAGTGTGAAAGTAACTTTTTTTCGCTTGCAGAAAAATGGTGAATTCAAGTGCAAAAATGTAACAGTGTTAAAGTGTATTAGTAGTTTTAAGCATGCTGCTATGTGGTTTCTTGGCTGTTGTTAGGCTGTTCTGGGTGGTTGCCAGATCATTGAAATGCGATTGCTAAGGGTTTCTGAGTGTTTATTGCAACATTGCTATGAAGTGTGCTGCATATGTGTAGTACTAAGGTGTTCTAATTGGATTATGACACATTTCTAAGGTCTACTGGGTGGTTTATACGGTGTTGTTAGGGTGTTCTGGCTGTTTGCCAGAGTGCTGCTATGTGGTTTCTGAGTCGGTTATTTTTTGTAACATTGCTATGTGGTTTCTTAGGTGTCCTGGGTGGTTTCTGTGTGGCTGCTTAGTTGTTTAAGTCAAAAGATCCCACCCCCAAATCCATAGGTCTGATCTGTAGATCTGGTTTAGGTCCTTCCTTACACCAAGCTAGAATCATTGTTCTGAATGTTCAGACAAATAATAGCACACCTCTATTCAATGTCATTCATGTCTGTAGCACATACGTGTGTGAGTTAATTTACCATTATGTGTTCTATAACCAAAAAATTTGTGCAAAAAATTTATAGTGGTGTTTGGAATTTAGAAAGTGGAATTTTTTTCTTGAAAACTGGTGAAATCCACTGCAAAAAAGGACTAAAACATATGGTCTTAAGAAATGTCTCACACAAATAAATCCTTGCTTTGGTAACTTTCTCAGAGAATTCCCAGAATAAGACAGATGTGAGCAGGTGCACCAAGCTGGCACTGAGAAAGAGACTGCCATCATATCCACTGGAGTTAGTAAGTGTAAGTGTAACTCAAAATATCCCTGATAACCATTCTCACAAAGATCCCATTTAAAAAATCCCATCTTCCTCTTTTCAAGAGAGATTTCTTTATTATTATTACGTATAGATGATCAGGGAGTGATAAGGAGGGAGGGCAATCTGGCAACCACAATGCATAATATTTTATGTATTTTCACATATATGGTATATATACTGGGTAAAACATTATTTATTTTAGAGCTACCTTGCAATGAAGTACACAAACTGTCAGAGACTGTCAGAGTATTCCTGCCAAATGCCCTGAGCAAACTCCCTAATAACCATCAACTTGTACGGATAATGGTGTGAGAGAATGCTGATCTAAGGAAGGTTTGACTGAAGAGTTACAATAAAATATAAATATTGCCAATACATAAATGTTACAAAATAATCACTATTTTAGTAGTATTGCCACAAGATATAAACAATATGTGTTGAATCACACACACTGTAAAAAGTAATTACTGAATCTACTTAAGAAAAGCGAGTAAACATAACTGATTTTTACAAATTTGTTGAATTTACTTAATTACACTGTGTTATGTGAACTTTCAGGTGGATGCAATAGTTAAACTAAACAACTTTAGTAAACAGTACTTAAGAGCATCTAGTTTGTTGGATTAAATCCCACTATGTGCCCTAATAACTCTAGACCAATAGGTGGCGGAAGGTTGGTTTAAACAAAACATCACCAGAAGAAGACAACAAACTGAACTTCAGAGTCAGATCGTGTTTGAAATGTGGCTGCAAGATTAGGTAAGTTTTTGGTGATCTACTTCTAAACTATATTGTCACAGTGTGTGCTATTGTTTTTGAGGAAAAGAAAAGGCAGATTTTATTAGTTTTTACTGACGAGCATTACTGTAACCGTCAGTTAGCGTACTAGCTAGCCAGTGGCTTACAAGCATCGATCGTTCTCTTTACTGCTAGTTATAACATGAAATAAACGTGAGTAAGCATCATAAAGTATGTTGAGCGATACAGTACAACTTAATGAAATTGATCATGTCTTATGTAATCCATTTTTCAGCATTTAATGTTTGAACAAATGTCATGAAAACAAGTTATCATCACAACCACTGTTTAAATGTTTATATTTCAGAAAATTATTTGGAGTAGAAACATAATTTAAAATAGTTTTTAAATGTGCGTCAATGCCCAGCACTAATTATAACCATTTACTTGTCATATTCTATGTGCTCTTTTTTTGGGGACTTAAGCTCATGCAGTGGAAGTGGAAGTTATACTTGTTTATTGAGTGAAAAGAGAGCTCAACTGCTGAAAAACTTATTAAAATATGGAATATGAAAATTCTCCAATTCCATGTTTTCACATAGTATATGCTTATTCATATAGGTGTGCTTAATGAAAAATCATATTTTGCAGTTTTGTGAAACCCTGCACAGAATACGTAGATATCATACTATGTTATGCTGAATGCTTGTGCTTTGAGTGATATTAAATATTAGTTTTTTAATAATTGTACAGACATCTGACATCAATGGGCGATGAACAGCAGTTCTCCACGGCCTTCCACTCTTCCTTGAAAAGGACCTTACTGATTTTACAAGACATGTTTTGTAAGTAATTTTGTCTGTTATATTCTGGTTATTTAGTGTAATGCAGACAATTCTTGAGACCTGGCAAGAAAAAAATCAGGACAAAGAAACAATATAAGATAGAAAGGAATAAAAAAAAAAGTGAAGAAAAAAAAACTTCTAAGGAAAAAAGGAAAGGAAATGTATAATAAAAGAACAGAGTTGGAAATAAGAGAAAAAAATACTTAAAGGGTTAGTTCAATCAAAAATGAACTTTGTAATTAATTACTCACTCTCAGGTCGTTCTAAACCTTAAGCTTTGTTCATTTCGGAACACAATTTAAGATATTTCTGATGAAATCCAAGAGCTTTCTGCATAGACAGCAACACAACTACCACGTTCAAGACCCAGAAAGAAAGAAAGGACATCGTTCACGAGAGTACCACAACGCATGAGTGTGGTGCTGCTGATGAAGGAGCCGGCATTCTGATGTAGAACACGCATGCACTGTGCCTTGTTAACAAGCATTCTCAGATTTCATCAAAAAATATCTTAAATTGTGTTCCAAAGATGAAAGAAGGTCTTACGGGTTTTGGAACGGCATGAGGGTTGAGTAATTAATGACAGAATTTTCATTTTTGGGTGAACCCTTTTTAAATAAGAGTAAGAAAAATAATGTGAAGAAAGAAAATAGAAATTAGGTAACAAGGAGTCTGACAATTTAGATGAAGGAAGAGTAAAGGAAACAACACAAAGAGGAAAGAAGTCAGAAAGGAAGGACAGAAAAGAATAAAGTTAAGTGAAAGAAATATAAAAATCAAACTGGATGTTTGAAAGAAATAAAGAAATCAGATAAGCTAGAGAACAAAAACAAAGAGTCTAATATTTGAGTGATAGAGATGTGAAAACCACTCGTTTAAGACATGGAGGGTGCTCTCTTGATCATGGTTTTGTGGTCAGTCTTTAGAAATCACACAAAAGAGAATATATATGTCAGTATTGAACCAAAATGCTGTTGTTGTTTTTTTTTTTTTTTTTACACTTTTCAAATGTCAAAGCAGCAGTTTCAGAATAGATTATTGTATAGCTGGCATACTGTTCAGTTTGTCTTGTCTTTTTGTACAACAGATTGAATGTCTTTTTTTTTTTTATCTGGGATCCACTGCTGTGCACAGTTTGAAAAGGCCTTTATATCTAAACATAACGCACAGATATTAATTTGTTTGCAAATGTTTAACCTAAATATGTACTCTTAAAATGTAATTACCTATTTTTGTCATATTGTATTCTTGTTTCCAGGACTATGATGAAGAAGAGATGTCACTCGGCCTATTGACCGTGATCCCTGAGCTGAGGACTCTAGAGCCATACCTAACTCACTGCATTTAATGCCACGTCTACTGCAATCATTTTGGAAGGTACAATTGTATTGGATGATCTGGAAAATCCTCCCCAAGATATGCCTGCTCTTTGGACTTGGATTTATGCTATGAAATTACTGAAGGACACCTTTGATTTCATTAAATGGCTGAACCTAGAATGCAATCTCTGAAAAAATCTTCTGATGTAGAAAGATGTAATTGTGGCGTGATGGAGCATTTTTCAGTGTAATTGTTTATGATTGATCATTATTGATTTAGAAAAAGGTAATTCTAGAAAATGGTAAATCTAGATTTACAAGGTGTCATAAAAGGGATGTTGATGTTTTTTTTCTATTTATTTCCTGAGTGCAGTATGTGCAATTGTTCTTACAGTGTTAAATTGTCGATTTGATAGCATGCCTAAAAAATAATGACTTGAAGTAACATTGTTTTAAACAAATAAATGCCCTATTGTTGTGCTAACAATCTGTTTTCTGTCTTTGTATTAACAACTTTAAGTTTTGAGTACAGCTTACTTGAGAAATTTAAGGCAATCTGTTTCCACACATTTGTCTAGTAATGTGAACAAAGCAAACTTGTTAAGATAACTGTTTTGTTTGAGTTCTTTGCACCAAGCTTAACTTAAATCTCTAAGTTGGCTGAACTTGTCAAATTGAGTTAGCAACACTCAAGTTTTCTGGTAACCTATACATATACACAAGTTACCTATACAAAGTTACAGTAAGTTTTATTAACTCAAAAATTATAAACTAATTTGTTTGAGAAATTTGAGGCAATCAGTTTCCACAGGTTTTCCAAGTAAGTTCAACTAATTACTTTTTACAGTGCAGAGTAACCTTTTATGTGAAGATATACCAAATTTTAAATCCAAACAAAATTGCTGCAACACCATAAACCCTAAAATGACTAAAAGTGAGGAAAACTTTACAGCTTAAATATTCCTTTTAACATAAGAAATAAAGTGATTTTGTAAAATATTTGCTTTTAAATCCGTAAATTGTTTTTTGTGGTAATCAAAATTATGTAATGCCTAATATAAGCTAAAAGTAAAAACAGTTTTAAAAAATAATAATACAATTGTACATATATACATATGGTCTTAGATAAATCCCCTAAAATAAAATAAAAAATATACAAAATATAATACGTTATATTAAAAAAAAACCTGAATGTTACTTGGGGAAAAAAAATCAAGGCTCTTATGTTAAATTATTAGGTATGTACCAAAGCATGCTATGTCATATCTCTAACCATAAGGAAGCGCATTGATCTCCGTCAAAGCCAGACATTAGAGGTGTTTACTGGAAAATGGCTTATTGCTCCATCATTGCAAGTCATGAGGCATCACAGCGCAATGACCCGACTGTACGGAGGCGTCATAACAAGTGTTGCATAAATCATTGTGTTTTTCCTGGCAGACAGCAGTGTATCATGAATGATTGATGTCTGGCCCTTCTCCTCCACGTCCTAATGCATGCTCAGGGCTCTTTTTCCTGAAATAACAGTTTTGATGACCCCGGGGCTGGGGGAGGGGTTAGACAAGAACACTCAAGTTGGGTTATTTCTGTATGAAATATTGATCACCACTGATGGACCATTACCATGTAGAATAGGATGGATTACCACAGAGAAGAGAAACTATCTGAGGACTAGCGATAGAGAGACGAAGGGAATTAAATGGGAGATCTGACAGGAGAAAAGCCACCATGGTGATAAAAATACAGAGAACAAATGATTTAGGAAAAAGCAGATATGTTAACTCATGGTAGGGGCCTCTCTGCTTTCCTCTCTCTTTCTTTCCGTTTCTCTCATTCCTGCTCAATGCACCTGCTGCTGGGCTATCAGGACTGAGTAACTGGCAGATCAGTTATGGGCCAGTGTCTCTCGCCTACCCTGCGGTTTAGGCACCACATGGGTGAATGTTCTCCACCTCCAGCTCCCAGATCACCTGCTGCTCTGAGCTGGGTTTGAAATCAAGTCATTCATGATACACAGAGTAAGATACTTACTGGTTGGGGAAAACACACTCATGAACCAGTTATTAGAAATGAACATTTGAATCCAAGTTGGTTTCATATGGTTTTGAAAAAGTTTTACCTTAAATGGATAGTTCACCCAAAAACGAAATTCTCTTATTATTTACTAGTTGTTCCAAACCTCTATACATTTCAAAACACAAAATAAGATATTTTGAAGAATGTGAGTAACTAAACAGTTACTGAGTTACCCCGGACATCAATAAGGACCAAAATGTATTTATGCAGTTAGTGTCAAGCTTCCCTTGCCCTCTTGTATTCCTACTATTGGTTCCACTGTTCAATGTGTCATGTTCTGATTGGTTATTGTCCTGTCATGTGACTCTCAGTTCTGTTTGTTCATTGGTTGATTCTTGTCATGTTGTCCCTTAGTGTTTGCTATAAGTGTATCGTGTATTGATGAATGTAAACCTGCTGTCGGTGAGTTTGTCAAGTCTGT
The DNA here is from genome assembly GCA_018155175.1 of Sinocyclocheilus anophthalmus. Taxonomy (NCBI): domain Eukaryota; kingdom Metazoa; phylum Chordata; class Actinopteri; order Cypriniformes; family Cyprinidae; genus Sinocyclocheilus; species Sinocyclocheilus anophthalmus. The sequence goes on from JADLZN010009029.1 coordinate 317,142, forward strand.
TCAAGTCTGTTAAAGTCAAGTCAGTCAAGTCTGTTCAAATCATGTCTGTTCAAGTCAAGTCTCTGTTTTGGATTATGTTTGGATTTAGGATCACTTTTGTAAATAAAGCTGCACTTGGGTTCATCACAACTTGCCATTCAGTTGATTGCTCGTTACAGAATACATGACCACTACCATGAACCCAGCAGTTTCACACCTCCTCTGCCTTCGTCAAGGTAACAGGGCTATAGAGGACTATGTGGAGGACTTTTGTGGACTTTGTCACCAGGTGGCTTTTAATGACGTGGCGCTTAAGGACATTTTGGAGTGGGTTAAATGAACCCATTCGTTCTCAGTTGCCTGGGGGAAAGATTCATTGGTCACTGGAGCAATATATATTGACTATGCTTTGATGTTGGCTGGTTCACCTCTTACTGTGGGAGTTGTGGATGAGGAGCCCTGCAATTGTACTGTACCCTCTGCACCAGAGCATTTTCACATCCCGACTGTTATGTCAGGAGTTGCTCACATCACGCCTGCCAAGTCAGAGTCTGCTCACGTCATGCCTGCCAAGCCAGAGTCTGCTCACGTAAGACGGGCTATTACAGGGGCCTGCTCACGTCATGTCGCTACTCAGGGCCTGCTCACGTCATATCTGCTACTCCAGGGCCTGCTCACGTCATATCTGCTACTCCAGGGCATGCTCACGTCATGCCGGCCACTCAAGAGATTCTTCACAACATGGTCGCGATTCAAGAGCTTCGTCGCAAGCTGGCCGCCACACAAGAGTCTCTCGCAAAATGGCGCCTCTAGAGTTAGTCACGTCTAGTGATCTCCAGATTCTGTACGTATCAGATGTCGTCCAGAGTCTCGCACGACATGGACACCCTTCAGAGCCTCGTCCAATTCATGGCTGCCATTTCAGAGTCTGCTCACGTCGAGCCTGCTACCCCTGCCAAGATGGCCGACATGCCTGAGTCCCCGGCCAAGATGGCCACCACGCCTGACCCTCTCCTTGCCACGGCCTTCACATCAGAGCCTCGTCATGCCACGACAACCAAGCAAGTTTCCCCTAAGGATTTTTTTTTTGGGGGGGGCTATAGTTCCCAAGCTCCTGCAGATGCAGAGCTTGGGCCAGGACTGACGAGACTGATTGCAAATGTGATGGACCACCATGAGTCAGTGCGAGCAGATGACATTCCAAGTGGTTTCTATGCTCTTCCAAGCCAGGCAGGCATCAGGTCTTATGCATGCCCAGATGGTGGTCGCCATGTTGAGTGTGTGGGCTCACAAACTTGCGTCAGAGCCTCTTCTGTCCACGAGTATGCCAAGAGGCCTATCTTTCAACATCCACTCCGTGCTCCAGAAGTGGCGGCATCCGCTCCAGAACCTCCAGAGGCAGCGGCGTCCGCTGCAGAACCTCCCGAGGCAGCGGCATCCGCTGTGGAACCTCCCGAGGTGGCGGCGTCCCCTTCTGAATTCACAGTCTGCCCTGCCACGACCAAGGAGGACGTTCATGAACTCTCTGTCTGTCATGTCACGGCCATAGAGGGCACCCATGGACTCACAGTCTATACAGTCACGGCAATGGAGGCCATTCATGAACAACAAAAAACCTCCACCACAGTCTGTCGCCACGGCCAGGAGGCGCACTCTGAACTCCCTTCTGTACGGTCCGCCAAGGAGGCGTTCATGAACTCTATGCCTGTTCCTGTTACGGCATGGAGGCCGTTAATGAACTTTACAGTCGATGCTTGTTGCGGCCGTAGAGGCTTTGTTAACCCTCTATGTGTTCCAGTCTCGCCTGATCCGCCGTCGTGGTTCCTGCACCATCGGCTTCACTAAATTGGTCTTCTGCTCCATCGTGGGGTCTGCGCTGGTATGTTTTAATAGGAGCAGGTTTCAGCACCGCGGCTCCGCATGGTTTCCGCTCCACATGGCTCCCTGCCCATGGATCTGATCAGGCAGTCCTCCGTTGATCCACCGTATGCCATTGTCCACTGCCCAGGTCCTCCAGTGCTCACTGTCTGCCACTCGCTCCAAACCCTCCGGACTTGTTGGGTTTTGGGTTTGGTTTTGGTGCCTGGAGCCGCATAGAGGGGGGGACATGTAACGTGGGGTTTGGGGGTTTGTTTCATGTTCTTGTTTTCTTGTCTTTTATTTTGTAATTGATTTATGCTGTTAGTGTCAAGCTTCCCTTGCCCTCTTGTATTCCTGCTATTGGTTCCTCTGTTCAATATGTCATGTTCTGATTGGATATTGCCATGTCATGTGACTCTCAGTTCTGTTTGCTCATTGGTTGATTCTTTCATGTGTCCCTTCGTGTTTGCTAGAAGTAGCCCTCTTGTTGCCATTGTCTCTTGTTGTGTATTGATGAAATGTAACCTGCTGTCGGTGAGTCTAGTCTGTTCAAGTCAAGTCTGTTCAAATCATGTCTGTTCAAGTCAAGTCTCTGTTTTGGATTATGTTTGGGTTTAGGATCACTTTTGTAAATAAAGCTGCACTTGGGTTCATCACAACTTGCCGTTCAGTGGATTGCTCATTACAACCATCAACTGTTTGTTTAAACAAATTCTTTAAAATATCTAAATTATTTTGTGTTCAGCAGAAGAAAGAAATTCATACAGGTTTGGAACAACTTGAGGGTGAGTACATGATGACAATTTTCATTTCTGGGTGAACTATTTCTTTAAATGACTCATTCCTAAAAATGTCAAGTGGTGTAACCATCAAGTAAAAAGTAAAAACATATTCTCTTTATACTTTGAATACATGCAAGTGTACAAACCTATTCATTTTTTTCAAAGTTCACTAATAAAAAAGCTTTAAAATATATTTTCAAGGTTAGTGTACTGCTTCTAGGCAGTCACACAAGATGACATTTTTCAACCTGTAATTTCAACCAAATTATCAGATATTTAAAGAGTCTTGACCTTAACACAGTGACATGAGGGTCTGCAGGAATTCCTCTCTGTGGTATCATTTCCTGTTTTGTTTCTCTGCATGTTTGTTGTACCACATTATTCTTGAAAATATTAACAGAAGAATATGCCAACTTACTTAAGGTTTTCTTTTCTATACTTTTTTTTCATTATGATGTTAGGATAGTTAACAGTCTAACATTTTGACTTAATGCCTCGCCTCAAAAAAAAGTTTCAATACAAAAATTAAAAACATGCTCATTTTAGTAGATATATTCAAGTCATTGTATGTATAAAATAAATATATGAAACCCTTAAGGCATGTTCACTAATAACTATAAAGTAACTAGTGTCCCAGTGTAGCGAATCAGCTCATGTGAAATATGAATAATTAATCATAACTATTTATAATTAATTATGAATATTTAGATCCGCTGTAGGTATTTACTTGACCTCTCAGGGTCAACTGTCGGTCAATTCTAAGAATGTTAATTTCCTGGTTAAGGAAATAACTTTCTTACTGTACAATTTACAAAAGTTGTAGCATAAATCTGACCAGATGATTAAGTGACGCCAGTTATGAGGCAAACAATGACCCAGTCAAGGTGATAAAAGTAAGGTTTTATTAATACATAAACACTTGAACTGGTCTAACATACACATAAACACATAAACTGGTCTAACATCCAACATAAACTGATCTAACACCATACACACACACACACACACAGTTTGTATAGAAAAGGGTTAAAGCTTAACGCAGTAAAGAGAAGAGAAATAAGAATATGAAGTATAGAACCATTTGCATATTCAGCAGACCTACACCTGAGTGAAACGTCAGATTCCTAGTTCAAACACACCTTTGTAAAAAGGTGCACATGATACCTAATGTATCAATTAATAAGTTTGATACTTGCATGTCTCATCTGTCTGAAAGAGAGGTTTGATGTAATCTGACGTTTCCAGTTGATCAGTTGCTGAAGTTGGTCAATGAAAAGAACCAATTTTGAGTCAGAGAATCTTGATTAATGGAAAGGTCAAGGCCGAAGCCTGGCACGAGCTTAAGATGTTCTGGAGCGTTGGAGCGTCTTATCGAAACCTAACAGAACCACCGACTGGTTGGGTCCCTGGAGCGGGGCCTTTAAGGTCGGACAAGAAGATCCCGCTCTCAAGATGGGGTGTCCCAATGAGAGATGGAAATTCAAGGTGGGCGTGGCAATATGCTGGAGGGGTTTAGACCCTTGTCTCTAAGCATGGTTAATTTGCAAAGGACTTGAATCGGAAATTACTAAAGATTCTAGGACATAATATATATGCCTATGTACCAACATCTTAAATATACATGCTTTTTCGCTCATAAGAAGCGAATTCATGATATAAACAAGGTAGGATTATATAGGGAAAGGATGACAGGAAGGTTCCTCTAAGCATGCCTAAAATAGTCAAAAAAATCAAAGACAATATACAAGGACAGTAATAACATACACAATGACCTGAAGTATATTTGTGTTCATTTAAAGAAAGGTTTTCCTATTAATTAATTAGCAAAGAAAAGGCCTTCCCTTGTGGATTTTCCTTATGGACAAAGCAGTGATTTTCCCCACCTAAATTCCAAGAGGTCGTAAATGTATCAGGTGTCAGGGCTGCCATGGAACCAGGGGCCTGTTCGGCTTACTGGGGTGTTACAGAGTATTTGTTAAATCTAGCTAACAAAATATATATGGTGTGTTTGAGTGGTCCAGATGCTACAACACCATTTTTCACAATCGTGTTTGTTTTTATTATTCATCAGCTCTAAAAAATCTTCCTAAAACTGATTCCACTGATATCGTCCCTCTGTGCTGTTTTTGTTGTGGTGTGAACTTTTTAAAACGGAATCTTTATCATTATCGTCCTTGCAGGACTGGTGATATGTTACAGTGTAATTACACAAACTAAATAGGACTACTCAGTATTATTAATTAACTAACTACATGTACTTACTAAGGTTAAAATTAGGGTTTAATTTACTGTAAGGTTATTTACTTGACTTGTAATTATGCATAATTTACTGTTATTACTATGGTAATTACATGTAACATGTAACTACAGAACTATAAAAAAGTGTTATCCACAAAACATATCTGGGTTGAATATACACTACTTCCCAAGGAAGAAGAAAGAGCAGCACAGCTTTATTCCTTTAACTGACAATAATTCTAGTGGGCAACAGCAATCGCATGTTCACAGGTCATGTGGCTGCAGTCACATGCTCGTCTGAGAGTGAAGCGGGGACCACCCTGTCTGCTCCACTCACTCTCAAAGCAGACTACATTTGAAAGCACTTGCAAGGTCAAAACTAGGTGTAAAAGGCAACGTGACTGTGATGTGTGAAGCAGTTTAAAAGCCAGATGAACGCCTAGTGCTTTAATCCTTCTTTTCAAGTGCTGTGTTAAGATAGACACCTTGTACAGGAAGTTTAAGTCTAAATACAACTCAGCCTTTTAAACCTTCTGACTTACCCTTCCTCTGCATACAAATGTGACTGGAAATTATTTTAAAAAAAGAATCCCTACAGCTGCTGCAGGCAAACACGGAGCTCTTCTGAGTGAAATCAAAAGATGTTCTGACACTGCTTCTCCAGAAAATCCTTCATCCTGTGAATAATTTTACAGCTGATTAGCTGCAAAACGGACATTTGTATCATACTGGGCTGGAAATTGGCAGCAGGAATTTCTGTCTTTATTCAAAGCAAAACACTACAGTATCAGCAAAACAGCAAGTGAAGTGAATCTGCTTACTATCTGGAAAAATGATATGCTTGTCCAGTCAAGGTGCTTATCTGACACATTTACAATAAATTATTCAATGACGAGCAGTGGAGTGTTGTGAATAAACTCATTAGCTCATGATATTTCGTGCTACAGTGTCACAAGCTTTCAAATAAATGAATGTGTTGACGGAGCAGGAAGAGAAAGAAATCCCTCAGGGAACAAGAGCTCCAGACTTCCTTTAGTGCATGTGTCTTTTGGGGAGGGAAGGAAACATATAATTGAATAATATTGTACTGTACTAGTATTACAACATCACAGTACAAGCAGAAGAGACTAGGAAGTGCTGTAATACATTTTGTTTCACTGCCTGTAACTTTGTTTTTGTGCATCATCTCTCATATATGATCCCCATATTTATCTGGTACAAATTGAAGTAGTTATTAATCAAATTTTCTTCTTCAAATTAATGACTGTGCCACTTCTAATCACATTTCTTTTAAAGAATTTAATATTATTTAAAACGGAAAACAATTTCTCCAGTAGACGCAGGGTTGTGCAAAATTCAGAATTGAAGAATTGCTTCCTTTTAGTTTGTGAGTGAATTGGAATGAAAGATACATTTACTGAATTGTAATTCAATGAAATTCAACACAGGCAATACATTTTGGGAAATTGTTCCATCCATCCATCGCTTTTGCCTTCACAAGGCAGTTCACAAGGCTTCGTAGACCTTCAAAACTTTCAAACAAGGCTTTTGTCAAGCCAACAAGTTAGTCTGGACAAACTTTACTTGTCTAATAAAAAAAAGTCATCTGAATTTCCATTTGCTTTCATTATACTTCCTTCTACGCTGTTTTATACAAATGCATTTTCTTAAACCTAAGAGACAACTATTTTTTAATGATGACTTCTGTACAATTCTTTCTAAATGACATTCCCTTTTAAAGTTTCTGAACTAAAGTTGCTTGCAATTTATCACTTGCTATTCTGTTTATTTAAAATTTTAAGCCGGCTACATTATTGAAATGTGAGCATATGGGTCTTTAATCCATTATTGATGGTAGTCAAAATTTCCTTCCAAACGTGTCCCTCATGGTGTTTTTTCCCCTCGTTTGATGAAAGAAAGAGCACAGCTCGGCTGCTGGCATGCAGATCACTTTCTCAGGACAATCTCCAAAGAGCTGTTGAAACCATGCCAAAGTACTACCTAAACACAAAAACTAATAAATGGACAGGCCTAATTCAAATAAAAACTTCTTTTGTCCACTTTTGCTGAGTAATGCACTAGCTCATCCCTCATGAAAGCAATATTTCCATTTCAAACCATAATAAAAAGTATGCTTTCAAAGCGTTCCCTCAGCCCGAGCCAGAGACTGAGGAAAGAGATTGGTCTGCATTAAGCCTTGTCAGGACAATGGGTGATGTTTTTTCACGCCCTCTAAACAGATCACCGTCTTGTATTATACCGTTAGCAGTAAACAGAAACCAAGAGGGCTTTTAACCTTTAACCTCTGCTAGATTATTCCAGAATAATGATCAAACTCAGTGATGCTACCAAGCTCAGAGAGACTGATTTACACCAGTGTTATTTTAGTATAATTTACTGTACTGTATAAACTATAATAAGTACTTTTAATTAGCTTCTATTTTATACTTTCAGCCTTCATCTTAATTGTCAGTAATTTTGTTGTTTGTTTATATTTTTATTTAGCTTTAATGTATTTAGATATATAGTTTTAGTATTTTAACTTGCACTTATTTCAGCTAGTTTCATGCAAGTTTCTAAAGTTTAATTATTTCATCTTATTTTATTTCAGCTCTTATTACTGAAAACGATTTTTAATCATTTTAATATTAGTTACCGATAACAACACTGATTTACACTGCGAATGACCTAAGAACTGTGAAACACTGGATGACTTCTCAACAAATAGCATTTCTCAGTTCAATCAAAGAATAACGATGGGAACAGATTTGTGCTAATCCTGGCGTAACGAAGCAAATACTTGCTAATTAGCCAGCTGACCTTTTTCAGCCCACATGTGACGTGTTCATCTCACATTACAACATTTCAATAGTGGAGACTGGGAAGTGTTGTAACACTATTGGTCACTATCCTATACGATGACCACCCTCTGTGTGATGGTTTAGAATTGATCTGATTTAGAATTTGATTTGTGATCATCCTAATGGATAGTAAATTACTGGTATCATCCTGATGAAACAGGTATGTAACACTGAAGTGTTTTAGAAAAAGGAAACAAATGGAAAGTACAATAATGCTCCTTAATTCATTCAATAAGTGTGACACACAGATTTGCATGAGATTTTAGAAATAAACATAAAAGAAAATTTTATTCACTTTAAATATATTATGATATTCCATCTGTCCGGTACTATCCAGGCTGTATTTTTCCCCCTCCAGATTCGCCTGCTGCCACATGGATCATATTCTATCTTGTTAACCTGCTCAGGGGGTCTGTTAGTTTGTGCGCCCAAAAAAAAAATTTTTTTTTTAGGGGAACTATTAAATGCTGGATCCTCACGTTGAGCTCAGTAAGTTTTGAACCTGAGTTCATCCTTTGATCTTCTCTGACAGATAAGGTGTCTGTTCTGAGTCTAAACCTCCAGTTGGAGAAAATCCAGTTCATTATAAAAGCTTTGGGGGATGAGGGGGATGAGGGGGATGAGGGGGAGGAAAGAGGGGCAGAGGGGGGAGGGGGCGGGGAGGGCGGGGGGGTTAAGTATGGGTAAAGAAGCTCAAGTGTTTAGTATCTATAACGATCCCCTCATGCAAGTTTGGGTTTTCCACCCTGTGAGCAGAGATGACAGGAGGAGGATACAGCTGCTGCAGGATTACAAATCCATATCAGTCCACCCTTTGTGCGCCAGTGGATTCTGTACACTCGAGAAAATTCTTTGAAAATCAACCATTTTGGGGCTTTTTCTCAGTAACTTTCAGTAACTGCCTTCTGCTCAAAACCTTTGAAGTCCTCTTAACTTTACAAATGTAAAAATTGCTATGTCCTACATACTGCTAAAATACCAAACAGCATTAACTGAACTTTCAAAGTCTGTAAAGTGAACTGGTAAAACGTCTAGTCAGCTGCAACGCTACATTCAAACAGGAAGATCAATGGATTTGTTACTTCTGAAAGGAAATGTTATATATGTACTCCACATCTGGAACAAAAGCAAATGCTTTTCTTCCATACTAGGTGAAAAAAAGCCTGCATTATCCAGCCTTTCCTTGTCTCATCTCAGCTGATTTGGTTTGCTGGTTTTAGAAGGAGTTGGGTACTTATCAACTAGGAAACTGGATAAGTGACCAGCTAAACCAAATTGTTATGTTGGGAGACCAGCAAACCAAATAGCTGTTTTCTTTTTTGTTCGGACTTTCTCCTTTTCTCCTCTGTTTCTCTTTCTTGTCATGGTTCGGTGGCAATTCCCTGAACAATAAAGACAAACTGGCACAGTGGTTTACAGTGATGTGTACAAAAAATGGCAATGACACACATCATTCATTTAGTTCGCTTCTTGCCAAGGTGTCATGTGGCTTCAGCAGAAAGACAGAGCTCATTTATATGCCATACAGAGGGAGCAGGTGTTTCAGCTTCAGGCTAGCTTAACATCAGTTAATGCCCCTCAAACCCCCTGCAGGCAAAATCATAAGGATGGTCTGAAAAAAAAGACAAATTTAACATATATACACAGACACACACACACATATATAGCTATTTGGTTTGCTGCTCTAGCTGGTGTCCGAGCCTGACAAGAAGGTATTGTTGATCAGTTATCTGGTTTCCCGTGCAATGTATTTTCGCACAGTGAGGATTCAAATTGTGAGCAAGTCAAATTAGTTTAAATTGCTGGACATTAAGAGTGCTCAAATTTATACGAAATGTGATAATTCGATTATTCTAAAGCATGTTTTGAAAAACCTTCGGTGTGCACTGAAGTCACATTTGCTCACATCAGCTCTTTTTTCTCAATCCTTTTTTCTCTGTAGTTCCGTTTTAAGTATTAATGAAGTCTAAAGAGCAGGGCAGGTGAATAAAACATCAAAGATACACTTACACAGTCCTTCAAATTAAACTCTGGGTTAGAGAGCAGTGTTCTGATTGCACTGAACATCAAATGCCATTTTTGAGAATTGAGTGGTGTATTTTTTTACACAAAAATTCAAGCTGCAAAATATATAAAACTGAATACAATATATTAATAATTAGAATTAAAAAAATACTTATGATCGGCCTCATGGGACAAACAATGAAAGCAGAGAATTAGAACAAAAACTATTTACTATTTTATGACTGTTTTAATATTTGATGTACAACATTTTATTCTTAGCAATATGTAATCAGTTTAATGTTGAGAGAGGCATGATCAGTTAGCAATTAAAATGCAATCACTTAAGGAATAATGCTACTACATTTAAATGAGGGCTTCAAAGGCACAGAATAAGCTGTCTCAGCAAAATACTGGGTATCTCAATTAACACTTCGAAATGACTTCCAAGAATCATGCCACTGAAACTTGAACCTGGTTAAAACGCTTTCAACATGGCAACTTTGATACCAAACGTGCGATAAGTAAAGCCCTATCACAGAGCACTGATTCCAGCACTGTTTCCAGCACCAAACAAAGAAACACGAACAGTCCTTATCAGTAGGCTTTTAATGTATTCTGATAGGTTACAGGAGCCTGGTATCTTACGTATTAGACACACATGGCAGGAGTAGGAGACAAAAGAGCAGTGGATTTATTGATTTATTTACTGTATATTACTCTGCTGCCACACAGATCTAATATAAAAATGCAATTTCTTTCCCAGCTGTTTACCGTCACAGACATAACCGACTGTTTTTTGTAACTTATGTATGCTTTTAACATAAACTTTTGTGTATTTGACAGTTTGAGTATAATAAGACATGGAAGAGAACTTAGTATAGTTCTCACATGCTGTGTGACAGCCACTTTATACTTTTATAAGTTTACAGCCGAATATCAAGTTTAAACTAATATGGTTTAAACACATGATTTCAGTGCGAAAGACATGATAATCAAAATCAGACAGATGTTTTTTGCAGAATATCTGCGGTATGAGCTGTAAAGGCACAGTCCTATTCTGGAAAAGGGGGCGGGGAGCTAGCAGCAGCTCATTTGCATTTAAAGAGACATGAACGAAAACAGTGCATGTCTGTTTCCATTCAAAATAGCAATTTTCAAAATGATATAGTACATGATCTGTGGGGTATTTTGAGCTGAAACTCCAGAGACACATTCTGGGGACCCCTGAGACTTATATTACATATTGTAAAAAGGGGAATAATAGGTCTCCTTTAAAGTTAAGTTTACCGGTTCCCACTTCATTATTCCCCGAGTCTTTGGTACATACTGTAAGGCATATAGGGAACATATAGATAGATAGATAGATAGATAGATAGATAGATAGATAGATAGATAGATAGATAGATAGATAGATAGATAGATAGAAAGATAGATAGATAAAAAGAAAGAGGGTAGTGGTTGGGTGTCTGGTGTTTTATTCCACAGACATGGGCAAGGGCGTAAATTTCATCAAACAGTAGGGGGGACAATAAACATAAAATTTCTGAAGAGCAATTTCTGAAGGGGACACAAATAACACAGCCAAAATTGTACTTGTAAGGATACATATGTGTACACAGCATGTGTACATAGCATGGAGACCATGTATAAATATGAGTTAGGTTCATAGGTTCACCACACGGTCATATTATAATTATTAAATTATCTTGTCCTCCACATAGTATTTTAGGTTTCGTCTGGGTCTGAGGATGTCTCTTATTTAAATATTCAACTGCAGCAAGCCCACTAATCTGCCACTTAACATCATATTGAGCAAAGCCCAACACATCAGTAGGTCTACAATATTAGTCTAATATCAGTTCACACACAGGCTTATTGCCGTGTTAGTTGTAGTGGGTGACTTAGCTACGGTATTAAACAAGTAACTTTATAAACACTCTGTAAAATACATCGGATATCATAATTTTTTGTCATGACTAATTTATTAATGAGCCATCATCATCTGTATTAAAGAGAAAATAAGCACTTCATTCGATGTTAAAGTGAATAAAATAGCCTTGACATCCTACTTACTCATAACTACTGAAGAAATCTGTTCTCTCCACCGGACTCGTGTGTGTATTGTTGAGGTAAAGGGGGAAAGCAGGCAGTCGACCAAACCACTGTGAGGCAAGGGAGAGGGGACTCAAAACGTTTCTAAACCTAAAATGCTTTTTGCATTTATATTGTTTCACTACTTAAACAGTTATTTTAAGATTATATTATTTACAATACACAGAGTGGTTTGTAATTATATTTTTAGGGGGGACAACCCTCAGATAGGCGACTGGTGCTGGGTAGTTGTTGCTTTACTCACGTGGCTGGGTCAAATGCACGCTTCCCCACCACTCCTCCAATCCTAGTGGTACGTTATGAGACGGGTTTTTATCTCTTTCACCCCCCCCCCCCCCCCCCCCCCCCCGGATGAGTAGAGGTTAATCATCCCAAATTGGAGCATTTCTTTGGTGGACGTCAGTCACATAAACAAGTATCACATTGGTCTTTTCGCATTGGTCTTTTCGTGTGATGGAAACGCTTGTTGCCTTTTATAAATTATGTATTTTATTGCTAAGGATACTAAATATAATTAATTTGTATGTTAAAATATGTTCTCAGAGCTGTGCACTGTTTGTTTATGGACATGTTATGGAGTCAGTCAAAGCATCTTTCATCTATGATAAAATCACAGGGCAGCAGTCTGAGGTTCGCTATACCCCGCCGAACACAAGCACAGCTACGCTGTTCTGACGATTTGTGCTACCCACTCAGATTGTGCTACCTCCCATTAAAAAGATAGGTAGCACAAATCGATAGTGAAAAATGTTACCTATCAGATTGTGCTACCAGCAACTTATTCATGTGGTTTGAGGCTTTTTTTAAAAAGTACATACCTACCCCAACCCTAAACCTTCCCATCCACACATACCCTTACCCTAAACTTACCCTTAAAACAATGCAAATATATTTTTGGTAGCACAATCTGATAGGTAACATGTTTTGTCGGTACACCGCCACAAGATCCAGCACCGTTATGGTGGAAACAGGATAACAGGACCCAGTTGATTACACTTGAATTGCATCTCAAAGTTTACTTTTACTTCTAACATGTTTGTTAATGCGTTGAAATGTAGTCAGTGTTGTATACATGTTTGAATCAGTATAAAATATGCTTTATTAAGAACTGTACTCATCAAAAACTAAAAACTAGTGGTTGTGTTATTGTTATTGTGTGAATTACATTTATCTGTCAGTACTACTTAATGTATGATGTAAAAAATAAGCAATAATTATTGTAACCATTAATGTCTAAAATCAACCCATGTGTTAAATAAACAACCCAACTTGCTGGGTCAGGTTAGCCCAACATGTGTTCTGTCCAAAATTTACCCAGCAGCAGGGCAAAAAAACAACCCAAATTGGGTTGTTTTTAACCCAGTGTATTTTATAGTGTAGACAGAAGCAGACATGAAGGGGATGCTGCGACTGTAATTGAGGAAGAACTCCCATTGATAGTATGTGGATCTATTTTATTGGCAGGCACTCCAGTCCATTTTCAAGGTTCAGCTTCATTCTATCCTTTCTCACAGCACATAGAGGCCCACAACAAAGCTTTTTTCCCTCCTCAACGTGGCATCTGGGCCATCGCATCCTGCCGTTTGAACGAAGCAGGCTGTGGAAATCACGCACTTCATACAATCTGTGCTCCTGTTCAACTATTCATCCTCCGTTTCAAATACCTGCATGTTAGAGTTTAAGCGCACATATCTTCTCCATTTGTTCCCACTGACTGTTCAAAACTGTAATTGAAATCCAGCAAATGTAATTATGTAAATCCGACAACCCCCGTCTCAACCTAAACGGCGAATATGGCTGCATGCGAACATGTTTAATGGTGATTAGTTAGCAACAGGGAGGTGATTTGCTTTAGCGCTGTGAGATCTTTCATTATACACAGCCATTTAGTAGCAATTACTTACTGTGCCAGTGGGGCACACCCTCCAAATGGCTAAAACACTTTGTGTATGCAGGTCTAAATATTAAAATAAATCATGCAGTCTTGTCTTAATCCACCAGCAGATGGGCTGCTTTGTCTGCTCTTCACTGGACGCCCATTCCAAGAAACTGGACCATCTATCTTGTCAGAGTAGAGGTGGTACACCATTTGGGGTTCTCCATGGCTGGGTCTGGGTTGTTTATAATGGCACTGGGGCGAATGATGGATGTCTTCCACTCTTGATGAAGTTCTTGGTATGTGCATCTCCTCTCAGGCAGAAAGGGGCGCCCCATGTGAGGTTACCAGACCACCATCCCCCCTCCTCAAAGCCTCACTTTCTATAGGCACGGGCTTTTTTTTTTGAGAGAGAGAGAGATGGGGGGGGGGGGGGGTGGTGGGCAGTAATCTTGAACAGATGGGTCCTTTTTCCAATATCTCTGAAGCTCATGTCTCTACCCAAAGTATGACTTTTACTGGTCCTGGCCTTCTGAGATAGGGAGAGATATATGTAACAAAAATAATATATAACTTTTTTTATAGTCTCATTTTGCCCTTATGTTACAAAACATAATGTAATGAAATATGTGTTGTAATGTAAGGAAATATAAAAAAGAAAAATTCTATGGGTTTACTTAAAATCTGTATTATTTTATTATTTATTTTGTTTTAGCTTTTATTTTGTTTTCAGTTTTAATTTGCGTAAGCTTTAGGACCAGTTTACTAAACAGGGCAAAATTAGAGTGACGCAATTCCAAACCAACCCTGATCATTTTCGTTAATGACAGCACAATTACAAAGCGCAGTGTACAGTGGCCAATTAATGTACTGTTAAGACATGCTTTCTTGGCATTATGATGCCAAAATACCAGTAATTTGACGAGCGCAAATCTGGTAAATAGTCGTTGCTGTGAATCATTAAAATGTTCTCCTCCCACAAATTTTGCGTCTGAAAGGGAAACTCCTATAAATGCATATTCAATAAGGTAAGGCGCAAAAACTAACTGTGTCCACGCCTTTTCAGGGCTAATTCTTCACTGTGCTTCTTAAATAAATCCTGATAATACTATTTTAATGCCAAAAGACGGTTTACACTGGCACAAGCTGTTAGTAAATCTAGCCCATAATTTTAAGTTTTTTGTCAGTTTCATTATTCATTAAGTCATGTTGATTTTGGTGCCTTTACTGAGTTTGATGTTAGCTTTAATTTATTTTTGTCAGTTTTAGTTTGGTATGCAACTTTCAAATTATTTAAATGGTTAGTTGGCAGAGCAACATTTTTATTTCAAGTTTGTAATCTAATATTGTTATGCATTTTGAAAACGTTTCTTTATCAAAGAAAACTTTTAGTTTTAATAAAATTAAATCATTTTAATTCAAGAGCGATTATCAATATACTGTCAAAAAAAAAAAAGATGTTTGAAGCTGTAATAACAGATTAATGGAGTAATTTTACAAGGAAATCTGTTTCTAGTCAGTCTTTACTTCAAATTTCAGGTTTAAGTCATTGTGTTAATGGCAAAACTAGAAATTTCCACATGCCATTCCAAATCTTTGACTTTTCTGCTATGGAAAACAAACTAGAGACGATGTTTTGAAGAATGGTGCTCAAGTGTCTTTAAAAAAACGCGTGTTAATAATCTTAAAATACTTTTTTTTATATTTTATAATAGATAGTAATTGGGGTCCAGTATTGTTTTAGACCACACTAGCGGTTCTTCAAATACCTAAGCAACATTAGGGCAAGCAAATGACAACATTTAAATTTTTTGGTGAACTATGCATTAATGTATGTTGATTTTCCTAAGAAATTAACCCTCATAATATTGTCATAGAGAGTAGATAAGGAGCATAACCTTCTATCATTCCTCAGGTTTAGTGCCTCGGCTAGTTTGAATTCTCAACAGTGTCAGAATTCATTATGTTTGGCCGCAGGTAGACAGCATATCATTTCAATAGGACATGAATAATGTAGAACCCTCTGAAGCCCCTGGCCTTAGAACAGAGGAGGAGATGGGAATTGCAAGGGGTTAATGTAGGTCTGGCTTTTCCATCCTTAGGGTTACAGCTAAGGAAGTCCGCAGGGAGCCCAGGGCTCAGCGTCTTCCCATTTTCACTACATCACAAAGACAATAGTCAATTGGGCCAGGAGCAGACACAGAGGAAGGCCTCAATACCACAGCATGACTCATATGGATTGAGACTGAAGGGTGAGGTGAGTCAGGGGTGAGAGATGATTTGTGTGTGAGCGGAAATGGTTTTCTCCATTTGGCTGTTGATGCATTAATGAAGGGTTGATTATTTATTTATTTGCTATAGTGTAATTCTCTGTCAGGATGTCTCCAAAAGAAACACCTCATTGAGTGTCATGATACTAAAATATATACCACTTTTTATCTGGAAAAAAACCTATACATCTGAAACATGCTGCAACTTTTATTCCAAAGTGACTTATATATAATAATAAGAAATAACATATATATATATTAAAAAAGATATACGATATTATTATAGATGTGTGGGTGTGTGTGGTGTGTGTGTGGGTGTTGGTGTGTGGGTGTGTGTGTGTGGTGGTGTGTGTGTTTGTGTGTGTGTGACCATGGCCACAAAACCAGGAGTCTTAAGTGTGTGGGTATATTTGTAGCAAGAGCCACAATACATGCAAGTGTCAAAATTATTGATTTTTCTTTTAAAGCCAAAAATCATTAGGATATTAAATAAAGATCATATTTCATGAAGATATTTTGTAAATTTCCTATGGTAAATATATCATAACTTAATTTTTGACTAGTACTATGCATTGCTAAGAACTTTATTTGGCCAACTTTAAAGGCGGTTTTCTCAATAATTAAATTTTTTTGCACCCTTAGATTCCAGATATTCAAATAGTTTTATCTCGGCCAAATATAGTCCTATATCATAGATCTATCCAGGGAAAGCTTATTTATCAGTCTGCGATGATGTAAACTCTCAATATCCCGAAAAAAGACAAGTATGATGGTTTTGGGGGCAGGGTCACATATATATATATATAATACAATTAACATGCAACATGCAAAACATGAGTGAAACTGCTCACATCTGATTATGTGCAGACTGAAAGAAGTAGTTATATTTACTTTAAAGGGGTCATATGATGCGATTTCTATTTTTCTTTTAGTAGTGTGTAATGTAGCATTTGTGCATGTTACGATATGAGAGTTACCAAAGCTCAAAGTCGCCACAAAAAGGATTTATTCTAATCTAAAAGAAAAGGCGATCCAGAGGGCTTAAAACGCCACAGCTCTATGTCACTATGTGGAAATATTTGCATAAGGCCGCCCAAATGTTCACGCAAAGAAAAGAGGCAAATGTGCGAACGCAGTAGTAGTGTTACGCCGCCATGTCGGGGAGACGCGTGTGTTTCGGGCGGAAAACAAAAGCACTTTATTTGGCATTCCGAAAGTAGAGGAATGAGGAATCATTGGTTAATATGATTTACAACAGAACAGCACAAAAAACCCGGTTCGAAGTGTGCTAACGCAATATGACGAAGTTTTTTGAACCTAGGAAGAAGTCCAAGGCGGCGTGCAAAGACTATTTTAAAAAAAAAAAATGGGGCACTTCTGACTTTGCTATGACAATCTGGCGCTTATTCTGAATCAGCTACTGTCAGTATGTTTTCTTAATAGTTTAAGTATTTGCTATTGACTGTTCAAATGCGGAGATTTGCTTCCGTGTAGAGTATCGTGTCGTGTGTGTGTGTGCGTGAGACAGAGACAGGGTCACATCACAGTGGATTCAGCGTTCTTTATCCGCTGGTGTATGCCAAAAATATGAGCATAATCACTGGGTCTGTCAAGCGATCTGTTCCGTTCGGGATTGAACTGCTGGTAAACTAAGGACCTATGTAAATCTTCACATTTACGTTGAAAGCTGAAGCTCGCGATTATGAAAAGGGGCGTTACATTTCCGACGCATGCTTGTGGTGTTCGGCCAATCACAATGCACTGGGTCAGCTGGCCAATCAGAGCAGCCTGTGCTTGTCGGAAGGAGGGGCTTTGTAGAAAATGACGCGTTTGAGAGAGGCGGGGCATAGAGGAACTACAATAATGTACAGTATTTGAAAAATAATGTGTTTTTTGAACATTAAAGCATGTCAACATATTCTGTTACACCAAATAGCATCATATGACCCCTTTAATAGCATCATATGACCCCTTTAAGTAACGTTTTTTAGGCTTGGCGTTATAATATAGTCCACTGTTTTTGCATTCCTCACTGTTCTCTTCCGTAGTCTGGATTATTTTACCGTATAACAGAAGCCCTCATGCAGGCTGGCTGTTAAGAAATAATGTACCAGTTTCCACAACATGCAAACCTCTGAACCGCTTCAGTCAAAAGCCTTAGAAGTACCATTAGACTACTCCTGATGGAGGTACTTTTTTATTGACTCTGCATAAACTGAATCAGCTACTCCACCACAGAATGTATGATGGGGGGAGAGTATGTAGACCCTGACAAATTTGTGGATTTTGTACATATGTTTACACATACATTTTTGTACATTTGGATGTACACTAAAATCAAGTTAATTGGTTAACTGTAAAATAGCTTACCGTATAAAGTGAAAAACTAAAAATGGCTTAATATTGCATTGTGTCAGTTTACTGCAAAATGTATTTTTTGTGTTACATTTCCTTAATGTGCTTTGCAGTGTCTATGTAAACATAAAATGTACATTTGCAAGAACCACCTTTACCTCCAATTACTAATGACATCACCTTGGTTGGTTGAAACAGCAGCAATGGTCGGTGTGGTGGAACAGCTGAGCGTCCCTAAGACTGCGCTGAAGGTTTGCCTCATCCTGTGCAGGTGTTTGAACAGCTGGCTGAGTCTGGACCCGAGGGTGCTCTACAGGAAGACAGAGAAGAAGAAAACAACTCAGCAACAAGCAGAGAGGCGGGGTGCAGGTGATAGACGAAATAAGTCTGGAAGGATCCTCACACCTGCTTGTTACAGGAGGGTTTTGCTGGTCTAAGCACATTTCGGGGGGGGTCTCTGTGTTTGGAAGGCACTGGTGCAGCTCGAGGTGGATGGAATAATAACAAAGTCTATGTGGCTTTGAGGGATAGCCATCAGACCAAGACCACAGAACAACTAAGGTCTGAATCCAGCTTTGTGCTATGAATACAAGGATTTAACAACAGGATCTGGTCACAGCAGAAATTGTCCTGTGTAATGTGGTGAGGCTGATATGTTCCTTTGGATAACACTGGATATCCAAAAATACATTTGAAAGCCTCTAATGCCTTAATTCATCAGAAATCTTCTCCATACTTAGGTCAAAGACATGGCGATAATTTTTCAGTCCTATATCTGTTAATTTATTATAATACATTTAAATTATATTCATACATACAATGACCTGAATACTCATCTTCTATGATAAACACATTTTTAATTTCTGAATTAAAATTAATTTTGATATTTTTGGGGGGTTCATAAAGTGATTTTTTAAGATATTGGGGGGGGGGGGGGAGTTCGTAAAAATGTCCGGTTGTTAGACTGTCCTAATTAGAAGGAAGAAAAAAGTGTAATTGAAAGTCATTAATAAACGTTTTGTTAAGAGATTTTATTCAAACTTTGATATTAAGTGTCATAATAGTTTTTATTTTTAGGGGAAAAAAGTGTCCTTAGAAGAATGAAAAGAAGAAGGAAAATGTCATTAATGGAATAAAATTTGCATAGTTTACTACGATAACGGAGTTACTTTTTTATTACATATTAGGTGAAAAAAAACAGTTTTAACAAAGCTGCTTCCCTGATTATTATTATTAAAAAAAAATTATATAGCAAAAGTCAGATGGTTCAACCAATAAAGTCATGTGGCTCAACTAACACGAAGAATCATTGAATCATGGAAATTACATCATGAAGAGGACTTCTGCAGACCCACATGATTGTGTGTCAAGGTCAGTAGGTTTTTTAAACATTGGGTTACACTTTATTTTAAGGTGTCCTTGTTATTGTGTAATTATACATTTAAGTACTTAGTAATATTAATTAAATGCATGTACTATATGGTTACGGTTAGGGTTAGGGTTAGGATTAGGGTTTGGCTTAGGGTTACTTGCATGCAATTCTGCATAATTTATTGGTATTACAACAGTAAGTACATGTAACGTGTAACAAGGACACCTTAAAACAAAGGGTTACCAAATATTGTATAATTTGACCTTTTATGACAAGGTAGGGTTAGTCCAGGTTGTAAAATATCATGTGATTCAATTCACCCTTCGCGGGGAGTTTGATTGACAGAGGATCTGACTAATCATAATGCCTAATTTGCCATTTTGTCCGACAAAACCAGACAGGAGATTAACGTAGTGTGTATTGATATCTTTCCACGGTTGAAACAAGATACCTTCTAATGATCATTCATGTTTATTTCGTGCTATAAAGAGGAAGAGATGATTGGTTCACGTGCCGCTTGAACTGAGGCGCTACAGCGATCTTTCACAACACATTAAAGAGTATTTATTGTCAGGATTTCTTAAAATATAACACAATTTGAACGCTGATACTTTGTTTCATACCAAAACAACAACTACGGGGGTGAGTGTTTGCAAAGGGTCAAGTCCCCCCAAAACGTCATGATATTTATGAGTTGATTAATTTTAAATATCTTTAAAAATTTAACATATTTAATAAAAATAAAAAAAATTATTAAGATGTGAACTCGAGTTGTAAGGAAAATGGTATTACTACACCACATGACATTTTACAGTAATTCAATTAACGTGTTCCTAGAAAATGGTATCAAAGTTTTTCAACACCATTCGAAACCAACATAAATACAAAGAGTACATTTCTACACTCTTACATGTCACTGACCCACCTCAAAAATTAGCAGTGGTCACACATTAGTGCAGATATCACACACAATAATGATTACAATACCATCTTTGTCTTTATAGCCAAATAAAGTAAAATTCATCTAGATTGTGTCAAGAGGCTGAAATGTGATTAAAAATCATGATGATTTTTTTAACAGCTTTCAGATATTATTTCATAGAAATGATAAGGTTTAACTATCAACCACCTGAAATGTATTTTGTCATGTTTCTTTATTCTATAGGCCTTTTCATACAGGAAAACCATTTAGGCAGCACTCCTGTTGTGAAGCACTTCGGTCAATGTGTTTTGCCATTTTTTTTCCCTACTATTCATTTTGGCAAGCTTACAGAAGGGGCAGCTTGAAGAATGCTAAGGGACGTTGGGCCTCACATGGTCTCTATTACAGTGGACTTATGACCAATTTGTAGTGTGGGCAGCAAAAGACTTGATTTAGTGGGCACACATGGTGCTCTGCTTTGGCTGGGATATGTTTAAGTGTGAAATTATTCCAGATGACATACCTCACCTCCACCAGATCTAACTGCCTTATAAGTGCTCACAGCCTTAAGCATGGGAGAGTGAGCCAGCAGTGGCTAAAGGTAGGCCAAGTATGCTTGTTCATGGTCCGCTAGGCCCGCTAGAGAATTTGGAAGAGGATATAGAAAAGCAAATGTTACATGTTCTTATCCTTCGCCTGAACTGGACCTTTTCAGTAGGCTAAACATGAGAGCTTAGTATAACTCAATTTCCTGCCTGGTTTCATTCACCAAACAGAGACATTAATTACACACATAACATTTGCAAAGCTTTTCCACTGCACGAACATGAAACCTAACACAATATTACAGCATTGTTGACAGACACCCTCCCATCTGACTGCACATGAACAATGCTGGCAAAATGGGAGAAATCCACAAAAAGCATACGTGATCACAGTCAGTACAGTCTTGATGGGAGATGAGCAACACGCTTTCGCGGTGGATTGTGGGACTGATATCAGAGCAGAGTAAGCAGTCCAAGCATGCAATATCTGAGAAGTGCCCAACTTTATGCAAATGAGAGATGAAGGATGCTGATTTATGGTGCAGGCAGTGACGTCTGTCATAGGTGTTCAAAATTTTTATTTCATTTTGGCTAGACCATGGCTGGATTAAGTGACACTGTGTGCATAATTGGGCATTTGGAAAAAGCCTGTATCTTCCCAAGTGAATTTGTGACTAAACACTAACTTTCAAAAATGTAGGGTCAGTAATTATTATAATTTTTTTATATAATAGCTGTATTCAACAAGGACACATTAGTTTGATCAAGAGTGACAATAGCCCCTTTCACACATACAGTTTTACTGGTAAATTAAGAGATAATGTGTGAACAGGACCTTTTCATAAAATACCGGTAAATTCGTTCTGGAAATTTACCAGTGTGAGAAGATGTAACATTACCAGTAAACTACCGATATGATGCCTTGTGTGAACGCAAAACAAGATTACCATATGAGCACGTACGAGTTCAGAACAAGCTGACGTAAGACGTCTATTCTGGGCCAATCATATCATTCTGGCACAGATGACGCATCTACTACATGCTGTGTAGTTCGGTTTGAAGTCGTCTAATACAATGTCTCTGGGCCAAAAGCAGCTGCATAAAATGCCTGACCAGTGTTGGGAGATATTTTTTAAAGTAATGCATTACAATAATTAACAGTTACTCCCTAAAAAAGAAACTAATTGCATTAGTAATGCGTTACGTTACTTTTGCGTTACTTTTTCTCCTTTGGGCTTGCTTGTATGTTTTTAATATACAAAAGTTATATTTATAGCAAATATAAAAGCCCTTTCACACCAAAAGTTAAATGAATAAGCCTCAGGCTGAAGGAAATGTAAATTCAGTTATTAACATATTTAATTATTGCAGGTTTGTGTCATTTCAGTTTGTATTCATTTTGATGAATTCTAAATCTGTTTTTGTGCGAGTGAGTTGTGTGAATGCACGTTCATATTTAGTCTAGTACTACAGTAACCATCGTATATACAGTTACACATTGCACACAACGCCTCTGCACTTACTGCAGATTTTTCTTGACATGGGAACAGAAGAGCTGTTAGTCAATAAATGTGAAAACAAGGTAACTGGCATTACTTATTTGAAATAATAAGTAAAATTAAAATAAAGTAACTGTAACATAAAGTAATGCATTACTTTACTAGTTACTTGAAAGAAGTAATCAGATTACGTAACTCAAGTTACTTGTAATGCGTTACCCCCAACACTGCGTCACCTGACACAAAAATTAAAACATCAGCAAAAACACTGACCATGTTTATAGCTCCATGTTTACAAACACAACACCAGGAGTCACAGCCGTTTAGAAGTCATTTTCGATTAATCATGTCACAAAATATACCTGTATTTTGAAACTGATGTGTGAATGGTGCTATAAAAATACATTTTGTCTGTGTGAACAGTGCATTTTTGTATTTACCGGTAAAGTCGTTCCAGTAATTTTACTGGTATTACTGTGTGAAAGGGGCTAATGAAACATTTATAATGTTACAAAAGATTTCTATTTCTAATTCAAATGATGAATAGTGTTCAGAATACTGTTCTATTCATTAAAGAATACTGGGGAAAAAATTCACAGTTTCCAAAAAGTACAAAGCAGCACAACTGTTTTCCAAATCAGCATATTAGAATGATTTCTGAAGGATCATGTGACATTTGGAGTAACGATCGCTGAAAATTCAGCTTTGCCATCACAGGAATAAATTCCATTTTAAAAATGGTCGTATTGTGCCCAATGAAGGCCAATTATACACATTATATGGGCTGTTTAGACGTCCAGTTCACTAAAGCAATTATTCAAATCAGGTAACAGCACAAATATAATTTGAAATGGAGCCGTTCCAGATCTTGAGGGCTGGTTGTGAGTGTTAGGTTGTGGAGGACGCTCTACCACTGCAATCTCAAATATGCTCTTTAAAATGCATGAAGTGCACTGTGCTTCTGGATATATGCCCAGTTATAGCATTCTTTTCCATCATCTTCTGCCATGACCAATTGAAAATGTACACAAACATCTCTTTTAAATGAAATTTTGTATTTGACTTGACCTTCAAAAGGCACTGAAAAAATCACTACAAAAGCTGAATTTGGGCTGCGGCAGTGGATAGTGGTAAAATGAAGGTCTGGGGTGGGGGCTTAAAGCCTGAATACATTCACCTTCAAAACTTTTTGAGTCTGTTCTGCCCATAGCAAATACGCAATCATTCCACTCCGGCCATGTAGGTGAAGGGTGAAACTGGAGAGAAACAAAGAAGGAGAGAGGGTTTTTACCTCTAGACTATTTGCAAGGATGGAAAGACCATCACAGAAATCAAGCCTGTCCACCCACATGTGCTTCCCATCTGTCCTGTCACGCACCAAAATCACTGTCTGATTTCAACTCCCCGCTTTTCAAGGTGCAAAGGGGATTCTCCTGGAAATCAACTAGACACCTTGACTATTCAGAATGTGAGGCTGAATTTGCAAAACAGACTATACCAACAGTGCTACATTTAGACAAAACTGCACTACCCGTTTTACTCTGTAATCCCTAGAGTAGTTTAAAACATAGACCATTCCCACAAATTACTGCTGCACTGCAAAGCATAGTAGTCTTTGCCTGAATATCATCTATAGACACAATTTTTGCATCTTACTGTTTAAGAATTTTAAATAGGTTTAATAAAGTACTGCTTTTTTTACTTGTGTTAGTAGTTACTTATGTTTATACATCAAAAACTGTCATAATTTAGAAATAAACGGCCATTTTCTACCCTAATTTTAGCCCTCTGATTTGAACACTGTTTAAAAGGGTGGGTCTCCTTCAAGACCTCAATGTAAACGCCCACTGCTACAATTGGGTAACATCTGTGCATAAGAAATACACATGGAATTCAATTCCCAAGATGAACTAATCATGAAAAGTGTTGATTACAGCATTATATTTATAACTTTTTTAGGTGATAATGTTCATGATGTGAACAGAAATGGGTGTAAATATGCCTCAGAAGGAAATCTGGCCAATGCTCATTTAAAATAAATGTTTTGCATTGTACCGCTTAGTGAGGTTAAAGACTTTTCTCCATTTCACCAAGAATGCAATGAATTCAACTGTAAGGTGCTCAGTCTCTCTCTATTCAATACCAACCAGCCCTGAATCTCCAGGGAAGGCGACTGAGGGAAAATCCACTTTAAATTCAAATTGGTTCATGGGATTCCCTGTTGTTATTGTGGCCACGGTGGGGAATGAAGCTGAAATAGCTTTAAAATGGGAAGGAACGTCCGTCTTCAGACTTCTTCAGACTTAAGATGAAATATTCTGTCAAGCTCCAGCAAGGCATAAGAAAAAAGAGACAAACCACTTGACAAACAATTATCCAGAGGCCGACAGAAGCACTTCAACCAACACGCACATCAACAGAAAATCTCACACATCAATTCCATGTCATAGCTGAATGACGGACTCACAAACTGAATACTGATGTACATGGATGATGCTCCATTCTGAGACACAATAGACACTAATATATACAATAATAACAAAACAGAGGCTTCTATTATTTTAAGTGTCTTTAGATAAATGTAGCCTATATAACATACTGAGGGAGATTAAATGAGGGCGAAAGCTGTGTATTTTTATGTAATTTATTTGTAGTGTAATTTATTTAATTGATAAATTGATTGGCACACTGCACAGGTGCTCATTAAAAAAATGAAACAAGTGTCACAGTTTCTAACATAGATGCTGCTGCTCCTGATACTGCCAGTAACAAATCACGAGTGGTCTTAAAGGGATAGATCAGCCAAAAATTTAAATTCTGTCATTAATTATTCACCCTCGTGTTGTTCCAAACCCACAAGACCTTTGTTCATCTTCTGAACACAAATGAAGATATTTTTGATGAAATCCGAGAGCTTTCTGACCTTCCATAGACAGCAAAGGCCCAGAAAGGTAAAAAGGATTTCATTAAAATAGTCCATGTGGCATCAGTGGTTCAACCTTAATTTTGTGAAGCTACGACAACACTTTATATCGGTATTTTTGTATTCTTTGTGCACAAAAAGTATTCTCGTAGCTTCTTAAAATTAAGCTTGAACAACTGATGTCACATGGACTATTTTAACGATGTCCTTACTACCTTTCTGGGCCTTGAACGTGGTATTTGCATTGCTGTCTATGCAGGGTCAGAAAGCTCTCAGATTTCATCAAAATATCTTACTTTGTGTTGCGAAGATGAACACACGTCATACTGGTTTGGAATGACATGAGGGTACGTAATTAACGACAGAATTTTCATTTTTGTGTGAACTATCCCTTTAAAACAGGTTAAGTTCTGTCATGGATCAGGAAAATATATAAGCCATAGGTCCACTGAGAGAGTCATTCTTTAAAAGCTGGATTTTAAAAAGCACCAAATAACCTAATAAAGCATGCATTTAAGCTATGTACAATATCTATAAGATATTATATCAGGAAATTTGTTGTCTTTTACTTCAATTTAGAGTAATATTTAGTCAAATGAGTTGACATTGAACAAAATAAGAGCAATTTGCTTTCATTTCAAAGTGCAGCACTCAAACATAATGTGTTCAATTTGTTCATCAACCTTCAAAATTGAGGCCACATCAAGAGTGATATTCAATCACTCCAAAGCCATACTGCCTCAATTAGACAGACAGACAGATAGATGGAGGGAGAGAAAGACAGATAGAAAGATGACTATTAAATTAACAGTATATTTCCACACATTTCCTTTGCACTTCAAACTGTAAACAGGGAAAAGCAAATCGAAAGATTAGACAATCCCCAACCTCATTAAATATACCAAGTTAACTCTACCCCAGAAGGCATCACATTCCCCTGAAAATCTGGCGGGCCTACAGATTGTCTCAAGATGATTCGAGTTACTGATTGCCTGAAGCCTTTAAACCATCAGTGAAGAGCTTTGAGGTAGGCCCCAAGAGAGCCAAAGAAAGAACACGCTTCTTGAATATGCCATTACATTTCAGGAGGAATACATTGGATCCTGTGAGGAGCACAGCAGGGAGTGATTTTTACTGAAACACATCTTATGTAAAAGTCTCTAATTGTTGCAGGGGCAATGGCAGTTAACTACATAAAGATCTAAGAATGTTTCAGAATCATTCAAAACCATTTATAGAACAGTTAGTTACAGAAGGGCTCATATGAAAACATAAAATCACTTGGGAAACAGAAACTTTTGAAGAGGTTCAAATCAGCACCAAGGACACCACAGTCCTTTTCTGTAAGCTAAATATTTATGGCCCTAACTAGCATGAGCAGAATTACATCATTTCACAACATCAGACTTTGTCTCATTGTCATAGCCCTAATTCTTCTAAAACAGATGATATAGTCATGGATTCAAAAATGAGGCTTGTGGCTTTGAGATCATGTACTGTTTGCAATTTGGTTGGTTACCCTTCGTGTTTTGTGACTCTTCAATATCATCACAGTCATGTGTGCAAAACTGTAAGTCAACTGTAAAGTCAATTCTAATGACAACATTTTTATGTACGTGTCACTTTTGACATTGTGGTTGTTCACAACACATTGCCTTAAGTGATCATCTAAAAAAAACATTAAAAAAAAGAAAATTCTGTCCTCATTTACTTGCATGTTATTTTAAACCTGTATGACTTACTTTCTTCTGTTCTGTGGAACACAAAATAAGTTGTTTTTGTCCATACAATGAAAATCAATGGGGTCCGGAGTTGTTTGGACCCCAAAATTCTACCAAACTTTACGTTACGCAAAAGAAGAAAGTCCAAGACTTTGGCTTCCTTGGTTGTGTCATCTTATCACAACTAAACAACACAACTGAATCTGACAAGCACATTGTCAAAACTATTTGTTCCACATAATGAAAGAAAACAATTACAGTCTTACATCCTTTGTAATTAAAACAGAATGGAATGCAATCTTCACACTCTATCTAGCCTCCAATAAATTGACTGTCAACAATCACAGACAAAGACGGATGAGGGCCAAACTGTTGATAACTCCCTGACAAAAGAGAAATATTACTCCAGAGGCTTTGATCTAATGGACTTACCACTTGCAGAAGGTTCAAGTTATTTGTCTTGCCACAGTACAGATACAGATATGCTTGACTACATTTGACCTAGTCAGCAGCTGGGCTCCTCACAGCCCCTTATTTTTGTAGTCACCTGCAGATTGGATTTTTGTGTCCTCTTTCTCTCTTTATCCCTCTGTTATTTTCATGTTTTAAGATCTTAGAACCTCACTTTCATTCAGCCCAATTACTAGGACAATGTCTAGAGATGAAAGCTGTTTTATCTTCAGAATTGAAGTGGATTTCAAAGGATAAGGAGGACTTTTGATTACCAGATCCATTTGCAGCTTATAACATGATGTATCAATGTTGACTAAACCATCTGAACAACACAAGTAGTCCACCAATGTTTAGCTCACAAGCTAATTTGATGAGTAATAAATGCACAATAAAATTGCTTATTTAATTGTTGTCAAGAACAAGGACCACATGGAGCTGATTCATCTTCCAGTTGAAATGAAAGACTAAAGGGTAGAGAAAAAAATCCTATTGCATAACAAAAAAATATTTCATGACCAAATGCAGTTACGCTTGAATTGCTAACAGTGTTTGTTCATATGAAAACGAAAAGCATACAAGACTCAAAATCACATTTTGTGCACAAAAAATGCAAACCTCAAATCTGATTTTCTACATGAAATTCATACGAGTTCCTATCATTACAGAAGCAGGAATTCAAACTCATCAAGGGTGAAAAAGATGCCAATCCCACTAGCATGTGGATATAGGGAAAAACTCATCCTAGACTGTTTATACCTTGGTAAAATTTGTATATTTAAAATTAATTTATTCCATACTAAGTATAGTTCAAGTCTATAAACGTTTACCGACATATCAATCGAGACTTACTGATATAAAAATTAACATTTTTGGGAAGCACTACTTGTGCACAATGCACATTTCTTAATATTAACCTAAAATGTATTTTAATGTCACTATTGATGAGGATTGTATGATCTTTGAATAATATTGGTCTTGAAATGCCAGATATTTAAATTGTACCTAATGAATACTTGCAATAGTTTCACTTTAGCACAATCAAATATACTTCAGTATATCTTTAGTTGGACTTCAGCACTACTTCCACACAATTAAAGTGCATTAAGTACAAAATTAGTTGATCCAAGTAGCAAACTTAAAAGTACAATTGCAAGGTATTTTTATTAAGCAGATAAATATGTAAATGTATTTGTAGTATACATAGCACGACATAAATGTATTTCTGTCACGTTATGCTGTGGAAAGGACGTAGGGGACACGGAGTAGAATTCACAGTCTTTAATGACAAAAACACGAGATAATCCACAATAGGAGCTTGAGCCAAACACACGTAGAGAACGAGTAGACCTGAAAAACACAAACTGAACAGACTAGGACTTAAACACAGGGCAATCAGGAGAACACAGTTGTAATCAATGGAACATAATCAAACTAAACGAGGACAAGAACATGACCAACACGTATGACAGGAAGGATCGGGGGCAAACCGGTCCAAAGGTCTGACATGTCGCCCCCTCCCGGAAGCATCCTCGGCACCCTAACAAAAACAGAGGGAGGCATAGGTGGGAGCTGAAGGAGGACTATCAGGAGGAAACGGACACCGGGAGGGGGTGGCAAGACAGAGTCCATGGTGGTGATGATGGAGGGAGGAGCCAGGGAGGAGACAAAAGGGGACCGGAGTAGGAGGAGTCAAGCAGGACCCAGGCCACAGCCATGATGGCGACCCACGGTGGAGCCGACAGAGGGAGGAGCCATGGAGGAGGAATGACCGCCGAATCCAGGGGACCGAGGAGCCCGAGGTGGAGTCCGGGCCTCGGAGGCTGAAGGCGGAGGTATTCTCCAGCCATGGCGACGCTGGAGGATGGCAGACCCGCGGAGCTCGCACCGTATTGATGGTGGGCTGAGGGCAAGCAGAGGGGCTACCAGACGACAGCTGTGGAGGAGGCAGGAGTGGGTGGGAGGGCGGGCATCCGGGCATTCAGGGCTAAACGCGTATCGGGAGCCTCCTCTAGGCTAAAAACGGGAACAGGATGTCGCTCTGGAGGAGCGGACACTTGAGGGCGCTTTCGAGGCGCGGGCGCTTTGGACTGGATTCGGGGACTGGAGCCCTCTACTCTTCGGTGTGGCGCATTCGCCGCGCCATGCTCAGCTCACCCTCAGCCGCGGTGCAGGGGGCTCAGCTCCTCTCCGCGCTCACACCGTCCGTGGCTTTCTCCCTCGTGGTGGGCATTGTCGCCAGCTCTCGAACCTGGTCTGACGGGTTGAGCTCCACGTCCGGGGCGATCCTCCGCTCAGTCGCTCGGCTTTGCGCTGGCTCGTCGATCGTGGCGGGAAATGGCTCTCAGTCATCGGTGGGCTCGGGCTGATGCTCCGCACCGTGGGGAGATGGTGGACTGGGCACTGGGTCTGGAGTGGATCTCACGAGATCATCCACGGGGCAGGTGGTGGATGCCGATACGTTTCTCGCCAGAGTCCACTCCAAGAAGGCGACAAAATCCTCTTGAGGACCATCTTCGGACGACGGCGCTCTGCTCGAGGTGTTCAGGCTTGCATCATAGAACGTGCAGAGTGCGTCGTCCGGGTAGCTGGTGGTGCTTGCTAGTAGCTGGAACAGTCTAGTATGGTCCTCGAGAGATCGCTCCCCCTGCTCTAGCAGAAGGAGGAACTCTGGGCGGACGAGAGGATCCATAAGGGCACACAACGGAAACAAAAACACTGAGAGAAAAACGAGAAAACAAATGGAAGGGAAAACACGGAGGTAACTGTGTTGGTCAGGTCTTCTGTCACGTTACGCTGCTGCGGGAAGAATGTAGGAGACACGGAGTAGAATTCACGGTCTTTAATGACGAAAACACGGGATAATCCACAATAGAAGCTGGGCAAACACACGTAGAAACAAGTAGACCTGACGAACACAAACTGAACAGAATAGGACTTTTAAACACAGGGCAATCAGGGGAACACAGGTGACATCAATTGTACATAACCAAACTAAACAAGGACAGGAACATGACCAAATAAGGAAACACAGGAAGGACTACAGGGGCAAAACAGGTCCAAAAGTCTGACAATTTCAATACATTTTAGTAAATTTATTTTCCAGGGTAGTTTTTATGGTACCCATTCGAAGTGATTGAAGAAGAAGAGGAAGAAGAAAAAGAAGTAGAAGCAGAAGAAGATTATGATAATTTTTTAATTTCTTAGCTTTCAAACATTAAACTATATAGCTTTTATTTTGGAAGAAAACCACAGGGAGAGCTTATCACTGAAAGCTTCTCATTTGCTGACCACAGAATGGTTGGCACATGTTGCGTTTTCAAATGCATGTTATAAAAGACCTAAACTCACAGCGTTTACAGAGATGGAGTTTGTGTGGAGCAACATTTAACTCAACCCACCACCAACACCCAATTTCAAAAACTCATCAGCTATAGACATCACACAAATGACCTATTTTGGACCCAAAACGTTGAAAAGTGACATGTCTGCATCCCTGCCTAGGGGTGAATGCACTTTTCGTGGCTAACAAAAACACCTTGCAGGAACAAAACACAACCAGCACGTAACAAAATGCATTTCCTCCACAAAATGCATTTCCTCCACAAAATGCTCAGTCTTTGAATGTCTGTACCACATACAAAAAATTTTTTTTGCTTCAGCATGTCACAAAATGCATTTTGTTCACTTTCAGTGGATGTAATTCATTCAGACCACGAAATTAGTCAGGTTACACTTGGTGCTCCATAGTAAATCCTCAACCTGAGGTAATTAATGAATTCACAACATTCTCCACTTGTCCTTGATACACCTCTTCACTAACTTGTTTTAAGCAAATGTTATCTAACAGTCTCAGGCAGCTCTATAATGAGAAAAAAAATCTTTGCAGTGCTATAAGCACAGATGATGCCTGGGGCTAGTACATTCTTCGCATGGCATAAATCTGACTGAGGTGGTGAGTTCCTGAGCACTGGCAGAGCATCATCAGCACAGTTGATATACAGCAATAAATAATATGGCATTATATCTATGATGGCATTATACTGAAGACACAATGAAAATTCACGCTGTATAATGAAATCCATCTGTTAGCACTGACATGCTACTCTAGTAAATCTTAGCGTCAGAAAGGAATTCAGTTCAAAAGAAGACAAAAGCACAAATGGCACGCTAGAAGCAATATCAGACAGTGGTCAAAGAGACATGTTGTTTTGTAAATGTGGCTCTGAATCAATATTCTCTAAATGTAGTTTTCTAGTTATACTTGCAAAGCAGGAGCTGTTGCCAGCAGGGATGTAAGAAAAACAACCTGTAAAAACAGATGTAAATCTCATAGTGCTTATTCCCTTGTGGAGGCTAGTTGCTGTCTATAAGCTCACCACTTGCGAAAGGTCAGGATTCATAGTAAACAACTTCTCTTTGGTAGTAGGACTCACAGCCAACGATCTGCATACCAAGAATATTTACACACAAACCACACAAACGGCCTGTTCTTACCAGTAAATATGCAGCTTAAACACTTGGGCTCAAATTAAGCTAAAAAAAAAGATCTGACAGGTATTGATATTTACGATTGAATGAGTAGTGAGTATATGAGTGTGAGGTTGACATTTAACAGTTTAAAGACTCACTTAACAAGTAGTTGTCTTTCCTGTGTTGATGTATTTCCAATCGAAAAAGGAAAAAAGCCAATAGGCTGAAGTTACATCACAGTCGGGAATCATTTCAGTTTGCTGCTTGCTGCCAAGTGCAGGCAGTATTATTGGGAGGGACAATCTCGTTCTAGAGAGCATTTGATTGGACTTAAATCTGTGTAGTCCAGGATGAGTCATCAATATTTTTGTTTAGTTTTCCAGGAAGAGCAAAACTATACATTTTAAATGAATATATCTGCTAAAAGTACATTTATTTTAGAGGTATACTAGACAGCTTAAAGGGCACCTATTATGCAAAATTCACTTTTACATATGTGACCCTGGACCACAAAACCAGTCATAAGGGTCAATCTTTTGAAATTGAGATTTATAAATAAGCTTTCCATTGATGTATGGTTTGTTAGGATAGGACAATATTTGGCCGAGATACAACTATTTGAAAATCTGGAATCTGAGGGTGCAAAAAAATTTAAATACTGAGAAAATCGCCTTTAAATTTGTCCAAATGAAGTTCTTAGCAATGCATATTACTAAACAAAAATTAAGTTTTGATATATTTACGGTAGGAAATTTACAAAATATCTTCATGGAACATGATCTTTACTTATATCCTAATGATTTTTTGGCATAAAAAAAAAAATCAATAATTTTGACCCAATACTGTTTTTGGCTATTGCTAAAAGTATACCCAAGTGACTTAAGACTGGTTTTGTGGTCCAGGGTCACATATTATTTGAAAAGAAATGTGTGTTGGCAGTGTGTGTACACAGCCGCCCTACAATGATAAAAAAATCTGCCTGCTCCTATTTTAAATCCCCATAAATCACAAGTAGTGTCTCAGAACAAGCCGTTCGCAGAATCCGTAAAATATGAAGGAGGAGCGGCCGTGGACTTACGGCAACCACATGTGACGACCCAGGCTGGACTCCGTTTCGTCCACGGTGAAAGCCGATCTGGCTATCCACAGTGCAAAGTTGTTGTATTTCCTCAGCAACCAGCACGGATCAGCTCCAGGCATGACGAAGCGGATATCGTTCTCTTTTTTTTTTGAAGGCCAAACAAAGTAGTTTCGCTTGCACAACGAAACACAGCGCCTTCAGACATGGCGGCCATTTACCCTGAAACCAACAATACTACAGCGAGAATAAAAGTTACGCCTTCTTTCTTTGTGTGAACATTTGGGTGGTGTTATGCAAATCTTCCCACATCATGACGTAGACATGTGGGGGCGTGTTAGAACAAGCCATTTTAGGTAGGCGTGGTTAACTCTTAACTTTTATAAAGAATATCTCTTTGGATTTGAGACTTTAGTCTTTGCAACTTTACAGATCTTTTTTATGCACCAAGAGCTTGTAACACTCCAAAGATAAAGGAAAAATTGAAATCGCATCATATGACCCCTTTAAAAGTGTTTGCCAAATTATTTTAGATTATGTAAATATGTTGTGTGATATTGTACATTTCTAAAAATATATTATAGATAATGTAGATATGTGTCAAATATATTTACTGTAGATGTATGTATACATACTGTACGAATAAGATCACTTTGGATTGTTAATAGTTCAAAATGATCCTCCAAAGTTCACTTACACATACTTGTGTCAGGACAGAAGTAAAAAAAAAAACTTAGTCTACACTGCCTGCCAGTGAGCTTCAGAGACATTTGATGGGAAGGCTCAGTTCCCCTGCACCCCTGTGGCAGTGCCAAATCCACCATCTGGTGCAGTCCTCTGATCCACGCAGGAGCACTCACTGGTTCCCCGTCTCCCCTCTTCAGGCTCCAGGGCAACCATCAAGCTTTCAATCAGTCATCACAGAGATGGCAGCCCCACCGGCCACCTTTGAGACCACCTGGCAGCATACATAACTGGATTTGCATAAAGGTGGAAAAACAGTCAAAACCAGTGAGCCTTAAAAAAAGGTGTGATAACAAAAGAAAGAATTGTGTAGCAGATGTGATTTGTTTTTGCTTTTTTTTATTTCACTTGACAAAATACAAGAAATATCACTGGCAAAGAGACTTTACAGACTTTGAGAAGCCAGTCTGTGGCCTTTAGGTCATTTAAGGCCATCTATATGCAAGTGCACTCCTAAAATGTATTTGATCAAAATAACTCGGCATTTCTCTTCTGGGGAAACGGACTAAAATTATTGCTGACTCATCCTGCACTCAGGGCTCTCTAGAGAAGAACGTTCTTCCCCCTTGTATTACCTACAAGAGAGAAAACTGGGGTCCAAGCAGTGACAAACTAAAACCTAGGACCCAGAAGTCTTATTTCAAAATAAAATATGGAAACATAGGAATTACTGACCAACTGGAAGTAGTGATTTACATTTGCTCTTCTGATAACAATGACACGAGTGAAATCTTATAAATCAAATTGAGATATTAAGTTTTTTTTCCAAATCAATCAAATGAGCTTACAAAATGCAGCAAGCCATTATGTCAAAACCAGAGTGGCAACATGGTTGCCTGAGAGAGAAATACAAAGAACAACAGCTCTGCAGCTCCAAAAGAGCCTTAGAGGCAATGAAGGAGAGGAAGACGAGTGACCTCTCAAGCCACAGAGCAAATTGGGTTTGATATACGCCCATGACATTCCCTAAACTAATAACCGGCCATGCCCGGCCCAGTAATTACAGTGATCCATGAGCCGCGGATGAGCTTTGGCCCAGCAACTGTAGCAAACAGGAATCTTCTTGAGTCAATAGTAAGCCTCACTCGCTCTGATCACTTCCTGACACAAGGGCCTCTGCAGGGCCATGCTTACTGCCAGCAATTCATCCACATGGCCAGCGCCCAACACACTCTGCATCACAGGACATTACATCCCACCGCAGTGCTTAAAAAAAGCTGTCCCGCTCTCAAGTTGTTAAAGTACATGGATATGTCTGTCTTCTAAACATCTCCCAAGTTCGGTCATGAACTGGTTTGCATTTGTAAAGTGAAATAGATGGATCAATGACATAATTCTATTATTTTTTTTTTTACAAAAATGCATTAAAATATTTAGACTTTAAAAAAATACATGCTCATCATAGAAGATACGGTTTCATTTATGATATTTTTTTAACAGATGAGAGAATTTCAGAGTGAATAAAGTCAGAGATGTCAGGGTCTTGATATAATGATTGAGAAATAAGGCATTTTTTGGCAAATTTCTAAGGTTATCCAATAGTTTGACATCATTTTATTGTTATTTCTTAGAAAAATATGCATACAGTATATTAATAAAACTACTTCACTGCTTATTGATATTTATTAGATTTTTTCCCCACCAAATCAAAGTTATGTAGAAATGAGAAATGATATCACAGGACCCATACAGACCCTTGCGAAATAATCTGATGTTAGTTCAGGCTGTAAAATATCGTTCAGTGTGATTCCCCAAAACGTAATGTTATTTATGAATTAACAATCTATATTTGTTAAAAAAAAATCAATAAAATTAAAATGAATGAATGAATAAATAAATCATAATAATATTAGGCAAAATAAGGCATGTATTCAAGGTATATACGTATGTTAATGCTTACATGACGGTTACGCCACATGACATTTAGTGGGTCACTGAATTTAAATGTTTACAAAATTTTTCAAAACCACTGGAAACCAACATGAATACATTTCTAAGGACTTGGCACATGTTTAAAACTATTTTCCTTCTTCATCACGGACACTCTTACATGTCATTGACCCAGATAATTAAACCAAGGGCCACTGAACGAGGGCTGATGAGGTTCTTAGTGTATCAAGGCAATTTATTATTTGTCAGTCAGAACGGAATACCATGAAAGATCTCTTTTCACTTTCTAGATTCATTTGAAATGCAGCTGGGCTTTTTAAAAAACATGCTCCAAGTAAAACAGCCATAAATTTGCTATGATCAAACAGAGGATCACATAGATGCTAGTCTACGCTTATCTGTTTTGTTTCCTCGACCATCAATGGAGTCCTTTGTGTGTTTAAATTTACCAAAGTGTCTCTGCGTCAGATAATGTTCATGGTCTATAAAGCCAGCAGTGAGGATCACGCTACATAGACGATTGAACCTTAGATTTAAAGATACAAATACAGGATTATAACATCAGGGTTGCAGAAATATAAGAAACTTCTTTGTCCCAGATTCTCCTCCTAATATGAATCAGCGATATTGTGGAGGAAATGTGTGACTTTAACAAGCCATAACATTAATCTGATGGAATCCAGATGTAAAGGAGATGAGAGACCCAGCTACAGCCATCTGAGAAAGCCACACACCAAATATGGCCTTGTACATAGCAATATTAAACACATTTCCTTTAAATCCCCATGGCGCGTCCAAAAAACTGCTCTCATTAAGCAACAAAACTTGTTATGATGCCATTTCTTCCACGATAAGAGCAAAGGCATTGGAAAATAAAATTTTGTTCCGATTTACAGCTATTATAGTAAATAAAGATGCTGATTTAAAATAATAATAATAATAATGTTTATTT
Source organism: Sinocyclocheilus anophthalmus (assembly GCA_018155175.1). Lineage (NCBI taxonomy): Eukaryota > Metazoa > Chordata > Actinopteri > Cypriniformes > Cyprinidae > Sinocyclocheilus > Sinocyclocheilus anophthalmus. Next base: position 354,048 of record JADLZN010009029.1, read on the forward strand.
GCAGAATGGCACCAAAAATAAATGTATTATTAATAATAATAATAACAATAATAAATTGCCTATTATTATCATTGTGATTATTATCGTGATTATTATTGTGATATATGAAGGTTTATGCTGCATGTGACCAATAACCTGTAAATAAGAACACTGTTTTATCTGAAGGGCGAACAAATTACCTTAGCCAAAAAAAAAAAACATATACACAGAATTACCATTCTAAAACATGCATGCACAGCGTTGTGTATTTGAATTATGTATTTCTCTAGCACACTCTTATACAAAAGTACAATTTCCTTCAGCATTTTGACAGAAAAGCTCATCGAATTAGGCAAATTTCAAACCATTTGAGCCTACTGAAAGATGAAAGGAGCATTTTCTTACGCATATTTCCCACTCTCAGTCCAAAACCAAAGAGCGTATAGGTAAATGGGCAAGCTTTTATCACAGCACAAGCATCAAAATTGCCTATCCAATCGACACCAACAATAGCAGCATTGCAGGTAAATGGGAACGCCATAAATCAGAACTGCAAACCATATTGAAATGACCATTTTTGGATGCTTCAGACAGATTTAAAAAGAAGTAGTCGCATCCATGGGCACTTGATCTCATGCTTGTCTCGCATAATTTCACTTGTGACAATGTTTACAGAGCATTGTTCAACATGGAGCAGATGGAACCTATAATTATTTCAATTACAGAGCTTGTGAAAGCCTCTCTCAACAGCAATTCAACCTGTCCAGCACCAAACCGTGAGCAAATGATTCTGAAACCAAGCCTGGAAGTGGGGAGGGGAGGAATACTGTTGAGCTCGTCATAAACTAAATAAAAAAATTAAGCCGATGGAAAGAAAGAGATAAAAAAGCAGGGGCGTAGTTTGTGGGGGGGATAAGGGGGATATAACCCCCCCAATAACCAAACTAGCAATTAAATGCCACAGTTAAGAACTAGTATACATGGCTTTCAGTATTCCAAAAGATGGCATAAATTTAATCATTAGGAGCCTGATGAACTGTTACTAAGAAATAAACAATATCAATATAAGAAAATGTTAAGTTAGATTGACTTCCCATGTCATGTTGAATTAGAACATTCTGTAAAAACTATAGCCTATAAGTGCCTAAATAATATAAATTACATTACATATATGTAAACAAGTAATTGTTAATGATGTTACTTTGTTGCACCAACTTTGCATAGATGATAGCAAAAAAATACCATTTTACAAAAATAAGTATATAAGCAAACAAACAAATAAATAAACCTTATGAGTGAGCATGACCCGGGACTCTACTAAAACAGTTCACACTTCAACCCCCAATGTTCAAACCAAAGCTACGCCCTTGCAAAAAAGCATTGCAAAATGACAAGCAATGGAATGAAAAAGATACAACAGATGCCATTATTTGCACCTCAATGCATTTCATACTGGGTCTAAATGAGTATAAACAGAACACCAATAAACACTGTATTTTTTACCACAACAATGCTCAATTCAGTACTTCCTTTATTATTTCATTTCCTTAGCTGACTTTTAAAAAACACTGAAAACTCACTTATGAATTAGGGTTATTATAGTTACATAAAAAATAGCGCAGTTGACGCTTATATGGCACCTATCGCTAGACAGAAACACAGTGAGCCATATGTGCTTGTCAAAGCGATGTGTTGTCAGGATTTCTCCTCTGTTGAAGGGGAGGAGGACAAAGGCAGATGTTCTTTAGATGAAGCTAACAGCCGCTACACAACCTTGAAATAGCCAGAGAACGAGGCAGTCACGTAGAAGCGCCAGAATGATTGCTCAAAAGAATGATTTCAGAGTGTCTGCTTCTCCCGAGTCTTGAGTGGAAAATGGAAGACAGAAAATGAAAGACCAGACAAACGGCTGAAATGAGCCTCGTCTCCATGTACAAGACAAGTCCTCTACACTGGCACAGGAAGACACCTGTGCGGGAAAACATTGTCTTTCAAAACAATCCCATTATTTCATCCTGACAGGTATACAAAATCCCCTCTGAGCAGGCAGATGATGGAGCGTGTAATAACACCTTGCCTATTATTTAACGGGACGTTCTATCATCATGACGTGTTATTATCTGAGGGCAGAGGTGGGCTTTACATCATTCCTGCTTCAGCAAAGCCATGATGGTAATGCTGAAATACAGCACGAGATGATAGATAAAGAATGACAAACAGATTCTAGATCTGCCAGGGGAGGACAAATCATCTACTCTGGGAAACATACTGTCAGGACTTGTAAGAGATCCATCTACTGGATTAAAGGAGGTGATGATCTTTTGTTCTCTGACCACAGATCTGCACTGCACAGCACACACTGATTAACAATGGAGATGATTAGTGTGACGATACAAAATGTTAAAGCACCTACAATCACAAAAACAGGGCATGAGCACAGAGATGCTGATTGTGCTTAACCTGTCATTTATTATAATTGTTTGACACATAACAAGGAGTTGCTATTAGTCATGATTGTTGCGCCATCAGCTGCACACTTCAAAACATCAATAGTTACCATAATGGCCATATTCCTGTGAAGTTACTGCATCAAAACATCACCTATGTAGCGGCAGTGCTAGCAATGGACGCTAAAGCAGAGGAGTAAAAGGACAAGGACACAATGTTTCTCTTTTGCTCCCAATACTGCATTTATTTGGTTAAAAATACAGCAATATTGTGAAATATTGTTACAATTTAAAAGTAGTTTTCTATTTGCTTTCATTTTGTTTCACTTTATCTAAAGGGAGTCGCTTATTTCCCCTTATTGTTTACTAAAACTTTTACTGAGAAGAAGAAAAAGTAAAATACATTTGTATTCATAAATGATACTGCACTGCGCAAACAGTACTAGTGTATAGCATACCTCAGTCTCTCCATGAGGAGATCAAGAGCCTTCTTCACATCTTGACTGCAGTAAAGCTACAGGCACACGCTCTCAAACAGGAAACAGTACCTATATTTAATGAGGTGGTCTGACTGTGTTATGTTCTATGTTGAACTGAAAATAAACAACAACAAAAAAATGGGTTACTCCCAAACTACAACACATTGCAGCGGCAGGATGAAAACATTAATATGGCTCTGTTCTATGCTGTGTGATTATTCGAAATTTGCAGCTCAGATGTTTGATTTTATGAATGCTGAGACATTATGAACACTTACTCAGCAATGGATTGGCTTGATCAGTGCTGCTTTCCTAGAATGTATTTCCAAATTTCCACAGTTGTGATCAAATCTAATGTATTCTACTACTGGATACAATGTGAAACTATATCATTTCTGGCATAAAACAAGTTACTGTTATTACCTGCCACTTATTATATGTACCTTGTTTATTTTATTTTATTTTAGCTTAACAAAAAAGATTATTTCCCCATTGCAAAATAAGGACAATAGAGAAGGGAGCATTATGGGACAAAATTTCTTAGTAACGCTTTAGATTAGGGAACGCATATTCAATATTAACTAAATGTTTTCCCTCAATAAACTCTTAATTGCTACTTATTGGTAGTAAGTAAGGCAGTTGTTGTAGTAGTAGTATGGGGTAGGGTTGATCTAGAATGCAGAATAAGGCATTAAAATGCGATTTTATAAGTACTAATAAACAGCCAATATGCTAGTAATATGCATGCTAATAAACAACTGGTTAATAGTGAATAGTGTACCAGTTTGTCCAGTCTGTGAGTCTTCACTTTTTCTGGGTCTGTATTTCCGGAAAAGAGAGACTTTAAAATGCTCATAGCCTATGTTTTATATTAGCGAATATAAGCAAATTTTGTCAATATTTAGATTACACAAAATGACCTAAACGAATATACATAATATTTGTAATAGACAACCATACATTTTGATTTATGGGTTATCTCATGCTCTTCCTCAAACACCTTTCTTTTTTAGAACTTTCAAAGATTACTTTGAATTGGGTTTTTTTGCATGTATTTTGAATTCGTTTGAACTTAAAGGAGGGGGAAGCTCCTCAGCTCCAGCATAACAGACAATCTCATATTTGTTTTAATATTAGCAACCTGTCGCAGACAGTTCATTATTTAATTTGGGGCTCGAAATACATCTGATAAATGTAGAATAAAATGCCCAGAGCACCAGCACTCTATTAAATTTGTTTCATAAACCATGCTGCATTCCCACTCTTCATATGGAATCAGACCAAGAGAAGAGAGGGAAAAGAGAGACACTAGGGGTGGAGTCGGCTAGAGATAGAGATTAATGATAATTTATGTGCCGAACATCCTGTGATGACCTCAGTCTTCTGCCTTCCTCACTCTTTCTTTCAGTCATCCTTCCCCCAGCCCCAATTCCAAACCTCATTCCCATTTTCCAATGGACTGACAGCCTATCAGACCTAATCAACTTTTTTTCAACATGGCTGCCAAGAGACAAAAACAAATAAATAAATGAGAATGAATTGGAAAGTGACCAGCCCTTTTGTTCTTCTCGTTGAACGCCCTGCAAACAAAAAGATGAAATGGCTGAAAATGAGAGCACAAAGTGTGATGAATGATTTTCACAGGCACATCTGGCCTGGGCTGTGCACGGCATGTGAGCTGTGGGAAAGACCGTTCCAGCTAATCCATGCTAAGTCACGGTGGGAGTCTGGTAGGGGCCACAACTGCAGACACAGCTGCCTTAGTCAACAACTGGTTTCCTGGTTTTTCTTGAACCACACCTGACTCCAAGCTAAGAGTGGTGAAGGACCCATAAAGACTGGCATAAAGATCTCTGCCAACTTCTGTTAACTGTGTGTGCTGTATGAGGAGGGCTGAAATAAAATACTGAAAGAGTATTGAGAAAGAAATATTCAGTGCCAGATGTGCCTAATATGTGAAAGCAAACGCATAATACGTTAAAAAAAACTTTATAACCACAGTTAGATCTAGAACCTTTTCCAATAGTGGAAAAAATTCATTACATTTTATTGGTGTAGATACATAGGGAAGTTGGTGCAACATGATCACTGTTTACATAATGAGAGGAATGGGAATATAAAACCATGAGAACAAAAGGGCAAGAGTAAGACAGCCTCTAGACTTAACCTTCCTAGAAATAGATAGCATTGGATAACATCTCTAGGGATGGTCTCTACCATTTAAAAAAAATAAAATTGAAAACAAATTACATTATGGGATTCCTGACAAAAACTGGCTGAGATTAATTTTTGGGGAACAAGATTAGACTAGAGATTCACAAGAGACAAGGCCTGACTGTTTTCTACCGAATTGACCTTTGTATAGTTTTGACTTGACCCAATTCAGAAGATGGCCTGGAAACAAAAGGCCAATTACTAGACATCTATCTAGGGGAAGAGTGCCATCTAGGCACAACATGACACACTACAGTATGAACCAGTCTAAACATTGCCTTCAACGTGTTTGCGCTTAGGCTATTTAATCTTTTATTTTAGTACCAATTTGGAGCGTATCAACCAATTAGTCAAAACATCACAGGTAAACCATGAAGCCTGTGGTTCAGGTAGCTTTTAGTCTCCTCACATTCCTTTGTTTGTGGGCTTTAGCGGTATCAGTTGCTTCTTTACATTGCACATTTCTTTGTAGTTGACACTTGGCAGAAAATTTGAAATCTGTATATTAAACATATATTCACGACAGCTATCTCTTTGTATCTCTTGTTAAAGTGGGGTTCAGAAACCCAGAGTCTGTGCTCATTGGAGGCCACATCATTGAGGAAGAATGCACAGCTCAACAGATGAGACTGAGGGTGGGCTTTATGGGCTGGTGGCTTTAGTGCTTTAACACTCAGAATGCTTAGACTGTGGAAAACACTATACTCAATTGTATAAGTTCTGCATTCAGTTCTGTTTAGTATGTTCAGCCTACTACAGCAGAGGTATTATCATTGACTAAAACTATTAAAAACATTTTGTTAATCAAAAGCTAAAATAACTAAACAAAACTGAACTAAAATTAGAAATGCAGCATTGGCAACTGAACTAAAACTAAAATTAAAACTCAAATAAAAACTAAGTTAACCCTAAAAATAACAAAAACTAATGAAAATGACAAAACACAGCAGCAAAATTGTGAAAAAAATAAACTGATATTAAAAAAACCTTATTAAAAAATATAAAACAAAAGCTAATTCAAAATATAAATAAAAACTATAATGGTATATAAATAATAGTAAAATAACACTGACATACTAAGTTAGCACTTAAAGAGACAGTCCATCCCAAAATAACAATTATGTCATCAAGCAGTCATTTAAAATGTTGTTTTGCAACCCATTGACTTTCATTATATGGACAAATGCTTTTCTTCAAAATAAAGAACGTCAAACAAATTAGGATCAACATGATGGTGAGTAAATGATAATAGAATGCTTTTATTTATCAAAACATTGTTTGTAGTATAGCAGGCTAGTCTACATATGAATATGACATATTGTGGCAAGCTATACCCCTATAATTGTCTGTACAGCAGTCTAGGATTTGTATTATTTAGTCGCAAACCCTCTGTAGCCTGCACTGTACTAACTAGGCCAAGCTTGTGGGCCTACATAATTGGCACGTCTCTCTTGTGCGCAGATGCAGAGAGAGAGAGAGAGGAGATGGAATCAATAACAGGATACATTTCCAGATGCTAGGGATTCAAGCAGCACATCACACCAGACACTGTGTGCCTCAAACAAGAGAAACATCTCTTCCCTCGTGTTTCTCCCTGTGTGGCGGAGCATCGTCAACAGATCAGCACTTACAACACTGACTGTGTCTTTTCAGCATGACAGCAACTGGCATTGCCCAATCCCATCTCTACTTGGCTTATGCATCGTAGAATATAACATGGGCTTAAGATTTTAAGAGATGGAGGCCCTGGTGTAAATCTGCTCAGCTGCCCATTTATGAAAAGTGAACATGAGCAGCCTTAATCCGAATAAAGCGTCCTACAGACATGACACATCCAGTGCCAAAACAGCATGCTTAATTAGTGGGCAAGTTCCGGTCTGACGGGCAGGGCCGTGACCTTCCTCAGGGAATAATGAGCCAGGCAATGTTTGGGGCCTCGAGCTGTGGCATCCACACAGGAGCGAGGTGCTGATTGCTGCTTTAGACGTGCTAAACTGACAGATTCATGTGACCGGACAGTGAACCGTACACTTGGCACCAGGAAGCTGAAATATTTGCTGCCGTGTTGGGGTTGGTCAAATCTCTTGTTTTGTGTCCTTTTGTTTCCGCTTTGTGAAGCTCGATGAGATTGGTCAGCTTTCTCTTTGTTCTCCAGCAAGAGGGGAGCTTTTGAAAAGCACAGAGCAGGGGCCAAACAATCATAGACGTTTTATCAGCATGGGCTAAGAGAAGCTGTCCTGCGTTTGAATTATGGTGTTTTATAAGAAAATGATTGTCTTGACTATGTGGAATATTTATATTTGATGTAAGATTATGGGTTGTGGAGGGAAAGGGATTGAAAAGAGATGGAAAGACATTTTTATACACTATTTACAGAAAACAGTCTAACATATTTTGGCAAGTTGTGCTTTTACACATGCGAGCAAACAAGCAAAGCGAGGCTGACTATATTATTTAATAGAAACTGATGAATTATTTGGAACCTTTTTTATTTACACAAGAAAACACTGCAAAAAGAAAATTGGATGACACATGGGAGAAAATTCTTAAAATCTTAAACTCTTAAAATCCACGCTGCATCATACACAGTGGAGGGATTGGGATTGTGCATTAAAAATAAGACCTTTTTGGGTTTTCTCTTCCTTCTTCATGTGCCACGTGTATTCCCATCTTCTCCTCTGTATGGACTAACTGTCATTCAAACCTTCAAACCTAAAAGTGAGTTTAAATAGCATAACCTCAGCCAAGACATTTGTAAAACAACTCTTTATGACAACAAAAAAGAAAAACACAGCTGTTGTTTTAGCTTTAAACCGCAGTACAATTAATAAAAATGTATGGAGGCCGAGAGGCAGCTGCAGACCATGCGATTGCGGCCCGGGTACAGGCATAGAGGGACCATGAAGCACAGATGACAAGGTGTGGTGTGTGAGTTGTGTTGATATGTTCCACAGCAGGTTTGACCCCACAGGAGTTGCGCACACTTTTGGGGGGGCCGTCCGAAAGTATTAGATTAGACAAATGGTGCAATGAATCCTTGCACAGGTTGTGATAAAAGAAGTCTAAACGAGGCTAAAATGCCCGGCACGGGTGACTGGATAGCCATATCAGCTGAGGTGTGCACGTCAGTATCACTATTGACAAGAGAAGTTTCTAATCATTTAAAATTATAGAAATGTTTGTGGGGGGTCCTGCAGGGCTCGCCAGAGACTATCTGCGGATACTAGTGGTGTGTAAAATGCTTGGAGAATGAACCCAGGCTCACTCATTATCGCCCGCAAGGAGTGCAATGACAGAGCGTTTGTCCCCGAGTCCGATAAGAGGGCGGAGGTTCGGCGGCGCTCTACCATGAGCTAATTCCCCTTGTCCAAAGAAGTCCATCATTTTGGGTTGAGCTCCCAAAAAAACTATATTTTTTTGACGTGCAATAAATAGTACATGCTTTAGGAATTAAATAGTTAGTAAACTTAGCAAAACTTTCATTTGAAAAAGTTAATATTAGAGATCTATGAGAATTAGCACATTTTAAGTATTCTCAATTCTGCTCTACCAAGACATACGTGAATGTAAAAGCACACCTAATAAAACAAAGCTATTTACATGTAGAATACAAAAACGACACATTTATACATATTACAGTTTTTCTCAATCGATTTGAAAGGTTTTGGGTCACTTTTTCCGCCAATGCACTGTACTATTGTTCTCACCACTAACCAGCCATCCACACAAAATATCTACAACACAAAAACAGTCAACTTACTGCAAACTTAACACTGCAAGTTTTTACAGTAATGGAAAAAAAATTATAGTAAAAATTATTTTAAGTACATCGTACATCAAATCTATAGGTGTGTTCTCTATTGGTTTTAAAACACATTCAGCTGTAGATGCACAAATGTGAGCCTCTAAGGGACGATAACAGAAATACCACTGATTTATTTGGGCCCAAATTTAAACACGGGGTTAGTAGTTTTGTTTTATATATATTGTGTATATCTAAACGAAATAAAAATTGTTATCCAACACCTGCTATCAACCATGAGAAAAAACTAATTGGCCCTTTAAACTTAAAATCTGTTTGTGCCACCTTTAGCAGCAAGAACTGCAAACAAACTTTTCTGATAACTACAGATCAGTCTTTTACAGTATACAGTGGTGGATATATATACACACATACATATTATAATATACTATATATTACTGTGTGTGTGTGTGCGTGTGTGTGTGTGTGTGTGTGTGTGTGTGGTGTGTGTGTGCTGTGTGTGGTGCGTGTGGTGTGTACATAAAATCAATGACCATCTCTTCACTAAGATGTAATGAAAGGAAGAGTAATAACGCTTCAGGATTAATGATGAAGTGACAATGCACAACACTAAACACACACAGCACACACAAATCAGTAGCGAGACGTGGATAAAGTCTCCTTTGGATTTTAAGCGGGATTTAGGGACCTTTAATAAAAAAAATTGAGATGACCTCAATGGCCGTGACATAGAATAAAACTGGATCATGTCCGAAATATATTCAGGTGCTAGACCATGCAAGGCTTTAAAAACGTACAGTAAAACCTTAAATTGAACTCTAAAATTAAACGGCAGCCAATGCAGCAAGGCTAGCACTGGGGAAACACCGACCTGTTTCTTGGTCCCAGTCAACAGTCTGGTTGCTGCGTTTTGTAATAGTTGAAGACGATTCAACAGAACAGCAGGAATCCTCAAATACAACTAATTACAATAATCCAATCTTTACATAATAAAAGCATGTATAACACGCCTCAAATCATCAAACGACAAAAAAATATTTAATTTTTGCAATATTTCTTAACTGAAAATATCCAGCCTTTACCACAGAGTTCACTTGCTTATCAAATTTAAGCTCAGAATCGAAGACCACTCCCAGGTTTCTTACTTGCTTATACAGATTTGAGGCAGTAGGACCTAGACCGGTTAACATATGTGAGGACGGTATAATAGAGCCAAATATTAGGCATTCTGTTTTAGCCTCATTTAATTGTAAAAAATTCTGTGCCATCCATAACTTAATCTCATGATAGCAATTCATCAGATCACCAGACTCATCACCATCACCTGCATTCAGTGGAAGATAGAGTTGTGCATAATCTACATAAAAAGGGTATGCAACATTGTATTTCCGACAAATAAAACCAAGCGGAAGCGTATATAAAGAAAATAAAATGGGCCCCAAAATTGATCCCTGGGGAACCCCACAAAACGAAGCTGCAGAATAAGAATTAGAAAGTAATTGCCCAACTGAACTAAAGAACTTCTATCCTTTAAGTAAGAGCAAAACCATTTGAGAGCATTTCCCCGAATGCCTAACCATTGACTTAATCAATTTAAAAGGATGTCATGATCAATCGTGTCAAATGCAGTCAAGAAGAATCAAAATGGCACCCTTTCCTGAATCGGCAGCAAGCATTAAGTCATTGTGTACTTTTAAAAGGGCAGTCTCTGTACTATATTTTGATCTAAAACCAGACGGAAATTGATCCAAAACTGAATTTTTATTTAAGAATGAGATGAGCTGATGATAAACAGTCTTCTCTAATACGGAGCTTAGAAATGGCACGATAGTTATTTAAAACAGATCCATTCTAGGCTTTTTCAAAAGAGGTTGTATTATAGCATGTTTTAGGCAAGATGGAACTATACCATTTACTAGGCTACTATTAATAATACTAACAATGTTTGGGCCTACAACATCTAAAACTTGAAGAAGAAGATGAGAGTGAATTACATTTAATGCACAATTAGTAGGTTTTGAATGCTGGACTATATTTACTAAATTAGAAAGTGAAATTGGCTCAAAGTCCGAGAAGAATTTGTTGTTGGATGTAAGAATGAACATAGCAGTCGTCATTTACTGCCGACATCAGAGCCACTGAAGACACAGTGGATTACTTGTGTTTTTGAAGGGAATGCACCCCCAATCTACCTAAATGCGTATATGTTTGTGCGAATCATTCGTGATCCAGCCTCACCGACAGAAGAAGTGAGTATACGTTTTTTTATGAATCTTAGCAAATAGCCTTTCCAAAATGTGCTAGTTAGCAAGTTTCACGATGAATGCAGCTAAAGTTAACAGTCTTCTTCTTCTTCTTTTCTTTGTTTTATTGGTGGTCGGCATCCAACGATAAGGTGCATTACCGCCACCTACGATACTGGAGTGTGGACCTGAGTCAACTACCACCAAGATAAATTTAAAAAACTCTTAAATTCTGTTAATTAAGCCAGTTCTTCTCATGTAATTTATTAAACTTTCATTATTCTAACCATTAAGTATGTCTTGAATGCTAACGTTAAAATTTTAATTGGGTAGAAATTGTTTCCTAATTTCTTTCTTTAATATTTCTCTTTCTGTGATGTACTTTTGGCAGTGACATAGAATGTGTTCCACTGATTCCTCATCCTGACAATGATCACATAAGCCAGTCGGATGTTTCCCTATTAGATATAATGTTTTATTTAACACTGTGTGTCCCATTCTCAATCGTGTAATTATACCTTCTGTTTTGCTATTTCCTTTACATACCCTCCTACTTCCTACTTTCTCCTGGATTCTATAGTAATGTCTGCCTGTTACTTCCCTATCCCAGTTACATTGCCATTCCAATAAACTTTTCCTAAAGAATCATATCAACTTGTGGAAAATGGGCATCCAATGACCCCTTTAAGGGGGGAGCTCTCAAAGCACTATAAAGTGCTTTTGATAGAACATTCAACAAAGCAATAAGAAGTTAACAAATGATTTTAGTAAGGTGTGTGAGTACAGTCAAATTACTGTTTTTACAGTGGAGTAAAAGTACCGATACATCACTTAAAATGCACTCAAGTAAAAGTAAAAGTACACAATTTTGAAACTACTCAAAAAAGTACAATTACTGACAAAAACGTCTCGGGTTACTTATGTAACCATGGTTCCCTGAGGGGAACGAGACACTGCGTCCTCTAGGGGTCGCTATGGGGAAAGCCTCATCGTGACCCGTGTCTGAAGCTTACATTGAAAAAACACCAACTCGTTGGACGGCGACAGCCATGACGTCACTACCGTCGCAACTAGTACAAAATAGGCGCCGGTAGCGCACATCATCACTTCTTCGTCTGAAGCTTGTGTCCGCAGCATGGCACAAAAAACTAGAGGACGCAGTGTCTCATTCCCCTCAGGGAACCATGGTTACATAAGTAACCGAGACGTTCCCTTTCATGGGAACTACGAACTGCGTCCTCTAGGAGTCGCTATGGGGAAAGGTATACCCACGCCGCCATGCTGAGGGGAGTGCAAGCCAGAACCCTGGCGAGCACTAAGAACCAACTCTACCATATTGCTATGGGAGTTGCCCCTGTCCTGGACTTAGACGGCTGCCAGTGACATTACTCCCTACGGCCAGAAGCCTAGGCTGCCAAGGGACATTACTAGAGCCTCACAGTGTGCAGGTCCCACTGGGACAAGATCGGTAGTAGAACTCAGGCTACCAATAGTCTACCACGGGAACCAGTCTCTCGAGATTAACCTCTGGTGTAATGAGGGCAGCTGGCTCGGTGCCCAGAGCTGCGGGACGGCAGGGGCCACCGTACCAGCTGTGCCAAAAACGCCTCCTCGGAGGCGGCGCCAGGGCCTAGAATCAAGAAGGATTCCTTCCAGGGAATACGACTAAGAGCCTTTTTTACTTATTGGATCAATTACTAGTCTTGGCCGGTCACTCAGGGCTACCTCACTTTGCAAAAGGACCTGTCTCAACAGGCCTCTAGCAGAAAACACCCTGTCAAGAGCAGGTATCCGAGAATACCTTGAGGAGTGGGTCCCAGGCGGAACCGAGGTTTTAGACCACTCAGAAAAAGAGAAAGAAGCTGAGAGCGTAACTATTACCATATAGGATTTTAGAGAAGTGAGCAAAGTAGAACGTGCGCACTTACCAATTTCGTGGAATTTTAGAAAAGTGGGCAAAGATACCTTGCCCACTTACCACCATGTGGATTTTAGAATGTCCATATGTAGATGGATACAACCGTTCTAGGGGGTTCTCGTGGCACTTCTAGAGGGCAGCCTATAGATGGAGCTCTGAGTAGTCATCAGTCTCACCTACGGCTATCACACTGGCTTGGCTAGCCGCGAACCTGTAGCTGAGGGAACAGACATCCATTCAGCGGGAGCTCGAACTACAGCATGTTCCATTGGTGGAACAGCTAGCAGTTATCAACTGGGGGAGCAACACGCCCAGTCCTCACCGAGAAGGGGACTCGACCCGCACCACGTTCCAACTAGCGGAACCAGCTAGCAACAATTCCGGCGTGGGAACACACGCCTGGTCCTCAGACACCCAGGGGGCTCGACCCTTACTAATGCCGGGTTTCCCCGGCTGGCAGTAGCTCATTCTAGCTGGGGGAGCCCAACCCACTTCTCACCGAGAGGGGGGGCCCCCAACCAGCAGCATGATTAAAAATCAGAGGGGTAGCATACTGCAGGCTAGCCACATCGCCAGCGCATCAGGGAGGCGGAGGACGGCACAATCCTACTGATGCAGCTGGTTCGAAGTCTTTCTGGAAGACAGCAAGCTCAAGCCTCTCATGAAAGAGGCACCTCCGTTTTTCCTCAGCGGAGGAATACTGTCCCCATTCCAGGTGACCCTTTCCTGAAAGGGAGCAGTGCTCAACATTACCACGAAGACAGCCCATGGAGCGAGGAATCCAAACTAATCGGATAGATCCTGCTCACAGACGACACCCTCTTAGTACACCCTTGATATCGAGGGGGGCCGGGCACCGGTGCCACAGTGCACCTCCACCTAGGTGGAATTTTTAGACGGGGTGGCAAGCTTTCCTAACGTCGCCACCCATCCACTTACGTGGATTTTAGCAAAAGGCGGCAACGGATAACGTGCACACTTACCACTCACATGGATTTTAGAAGGTGCGCAAAGAGCACTCTCAGGGTTCTATTGTCACCCGGACGTAACGGGAACAACAGCTCCAGCACCCTCCTCAGAGGTGACGGGAGTGCTGTCTCCAAGGTGTGTCGACCAAGACACACTATTTAAGTGGAACCCAGGGTACCGGGGTGTTAATCCACTTTGAAACAAAGGTAACGAAGACAGCACGCGTAACCCTTACCTTCACAGGATTTTAGAGAAATGGGCAAAAAATCCTGTGCCCATTTACCACCTAAGTGGAATTTTAGAAAATGGGCAAAGCAACACGTGCCCATCTACCAGCTATGTGGATTTTAGAGAAATGCGCACAGCTTCACGTGCACATCCCCCACTCACGTGGCATTTGGAGAAATGCGCAAAGCCTTGCTTTACGTGGACATTTACCATTTTATCTGGAATTTAAGTTCATGGAAAAAACCCACCATATCGGCCAGCTGGAAGAGGCCGGCTCGCACATCTCAGTGGTGATGGGAGCCCTGCCTAGGACAGCCTACACAGGAGGATCCTGGTGATGCCCCCGTACCTCCCGTTCGTTGCCTCAGCAAGAAGGAGTACGCCGGTGGCCAGGAAGCCCCTCGGGGTGACCAGGCACTGTAGCCCCGTCTGGGTGCCTTGCAGCGTAGCACCGGGGGCCTGATGTTCACAAAGGCTCCCGCAAAAGCCCGTGTTCGGCCGCATGATCCAGGAGGTATGAAGCCGAAACCCGGATTTTCTTACCGTCTGGACATATATCGACGAGCGAAATAAACACTGCAAGTCGAGAGCACCTGGCTTCTGAGCCCAGCAACGGCACCTCATCGAGGGTGTCTAGCAAGGGACAGAAACGTACAGGTCCCGGGAAACACTGCAATGGAACTATAGAAGGTTACACACACACACAGCCATCTCGGTCTGTCCTCAATATACAGATATCATGATATTTGGATCGTACTCACCCCCATGACCTCTGTGCTGGAGCTCTGCTCCGAGGATCTTTCTGACCGGATCATCCGCTGCAGGTAACTTTATAAATTTTTTACGATTGGCCACCTCAGTATCTCATTAGTATACATGCTCTCATGACATATGGATCATACTCACCCACCACGAGCCTTGTTGCCGGGGCTCTGTCCGGGGATTTTTTGGCCGGACCATCAGTCAGGCGGTTACTATGATCAGGCCATAGAACCACCAAAAACATCATGGGCCCAGTAGGAGGCTGTTTGAAAAATGTTTTACAGCTAACCTCGGTCANGGATTTTAGAGAAGTGGCAAAGGATAACGTGCACACTTACCCCTCACGTGGATTTTAGAAGGTGCGCAATGAGCACTTTTAGGGTTCTATTGTCACCCGGACGTAATGGCTGGTCGGGAACAGCAGCTCCAGCACCCTCCTCAGAGTTGAGGGGAGTGATGTCTCCAGGGTGTGTCGGCCAAGACACACTATTTGAGTGGAACCTAGGGTACTGGGGTGTTAATCCACTTTGAAACAAAGGGAACGAAGACAGCACTCGTAACCCTTACCTTCACAGGATTTTGAGAAATGGGCAAAGAATCCCGTGCCTATTTACCACCTAAGTGGAATTTTAGAAAATGGGCAAAGCAACACGTGCCCATCTACCAGCTATGTGGATTTTAAAGGAATGCGCACAGCTTCACGTGCACATCCCCCACTCACGTGGCATTTGGAAAAATGTGCAAAGCCTGCTTCACGTGGACACTTATATTATCTGGAATTTAAGTTCATGGAACCCGACCATATTGGCCAGCCGGAAGAGGCCGGCTCTCACATCTCAGTGGTGATGGGAGCCCTGCCTAGGACAGCCTACACAGGAGGCCAAAAAAAATTTGTCCCCCTGGTGATGCCCCGTACCCCAGTTTCGTTTCCTCACCAGAAAGTATACCGTGGCCAGGAACCCCTCGGTGTGACAGGCACTGTAGCCTCCCCGTCCGGTGCCATTTCAGCGTAGCACCGGGGGCCTGATGTTCACGAAGGCTCCCGCAAAAGTCCGTGTTCGGCCGCATGATCCAGGAGTTATGAAGCCGAAGCCCGGCTTTTCTTACAGTCTGGATATATGTCGACGAGTGACACGCCTACTGCAAGTAGAGCACATGGCTTCTGAGCCCAGCAACGGCACCTCATCGAGGGTGTCTAGCAAGGGACAGAAACGTACAGGTCCCGGGAAACACTACAAGGAACTATAGAAGGTTACACACACACACAGCCATCTCAGTCTGTCCTCGATATACAGATAACATGATATTTGGATCGTACTCACCCCCATGACCTCTGTGCTGGAGCTCTGCTCCGAGGATCTTTCTGACCGGATCATCCGCTGCAGGTAACTTTATAAATTTTTTACGATTGGCCACCTCAGTATCTCATTAGTATACATGCTCTCATGATATATGGATCATACTCACCCACCACGAGTCTTGTTGCCGGGGCTCTGTCCGGGGATTTTTTTTTTTGACCGGACCATCAGTCAGGCGGTTTCTATGATCTGGCCATAGAACCACCAACAACATCATTGGCCCAGTAGGAGACTGTTTGAAAATGTTTTACAGCTAACCTCGGTCTGCTGGAGATGGTGGTCATAAAAAGGGAATTGGAAAAAGGGGAGGACAGGGTAGATGTTGCACACCCTGCGGGAGAGAGTGAATACCTAAGTATTACTCTGACCCGGATGAAAGCGCTGGCGCCTTGCCCAGGTCTCACCCCTCGGGTTTCGCCTGCCTCCCCTTGATCCACGATACTTCCTACCCCCACCCACATGTGGAGGCGGGGCGCGAGTCGCGACACTAACCCTCTGTGCCCGTCTCTGATCCTCAAACCGCGACGGTCCAGACCCCTGGTTTGTTCGGCTCAGACCTGGGCTTCGTGTATTAAAGATTTTGAAGCTGCTGAGCACACTTCGCCTCCCTGATTTGTCGACCACCGTCTCAACGACTGTGCCCCAAGAAACCAGTTCAATAGGGCAAACCGGGCAATCGAGAAGAAAGCCCCTTTCTGTTCTTTTTCTTTCTTCCTGATGTCCGCTAAGTTCACCCACAACTGCCGCTCAGTCACCACCATAGCAGCCATCGCTCTGACCATGGCCGAGGCTGCCTGCTTAGTAGCCCGGGGGGCCAAGTCTGTGGTGCGCCGCAGCTTAGCCGTTTCACCAGGGGAAAGGCCCTGCCCCTCATCCAGGTCCTTCAGGAGGTCAGCCTGGTATGCCTGAAGCACTGCCATCGTGTGTAACGAAGTGACAGCTTGACCTGCTGCTGCGTATGCCTTGCCTTTTATTTTAGATGTAGCTTGAAGAGGCATGGTTGGCAAGGAGGGAGTTTTGAGAGATGACGTTTCCCCCAGAGAGAGGTAGCTGGCTAGCGTTTCTTCCACCGGGGGCATCATCTCATAGCCGTTTTCGCGCATCGACTCGATGTTCGCATTACTCGTATGCTGAGACTGATATATGCGTGAGGAAAACGGCCTCTTCCATTACTTCTCGATCTCAGTATGCAAATCATGAAGAAATGTAAGGCTCACCTGAGCTGGGTCTAAGTGTCAAGAGATAACGTTCGTCGTGGCGACTCGCGACGTCACCGTCCCTGCTCTTTCGACGTAATTCAAGCCTAGCCGTGGGCCCGATCCATACCTCTAGCATCTCACCATAGTGCAAGGCCCAGGTGGACTGGGAAAGCGCACCCCTCTGCTTCTTCATCTGTCTCCACATCCATCCTGCTCTTGTTGGCTGTGCCAACGACACTGCCCCTTGATCAGATGATATTAGCGAGGGATATTGGCGTCCACACCCGTCTCTCGCCCTACGCCCGATGCGCGGAAGATGGAAACCCCCCCTTCATCCTCATCGGCTAGGTCCACCTGAGATCCCCACGTGCTCATTCTCCTCCGTGCCTCAGCAGCGACAGGTCCAGAGCCGCGGGAAACCGATGGTTGTCTCTCTCCACTCGAGAAGAGAGACAAACAAGAACGGAGCTTTTCAGCGAAAAGCTCTCACAGTGCACACAGATTGCCCCCTCGAGGACATCGCATGCGTGCTCCTCGCCCAAACAAACAAAGCATAGATCGTGTGAATCATCGGGTGCCAGAAACCGCTGACACGGATGTACACACTTTCTAAACGCTCCGCTAGTGCTCGCCATAGTAGGAAAAGAAAAGGCTCTTACTTTGCTTTTGGAATGCACGCTTCAAACAGAACGGTCAGTGAAGACGAAGAAAGTGATGATGTGCGCTACCGGCGCCTATTTTGTACTAATCGCAACGGTAGTGACGTCATGGCTGTCGCCGGCCAAACAGTTGGTGTTTTTTTCATGTATTCTTCAGACATCACGACGAGGCTTTTCCCCCATGCAACCCCTAGAGGACGCAGTTCGAAGTTCCACGAAAGGGAACTGAATTACTGTAACGTGAGTATTTGTAATTCGTTACTTCATACCCCTGTCTTTTAGTGTATACAAAGCGCAATTACCCCTGATGACAGAAACAAAATAGAAATCTACATTACATTTTCAAATGTACTACAAAAATAATACAAAAACAAGCACAGCTTTTCCGGGCTTATAATTTATTTCCAATAAATTAACAATTACTTTTATGTTCACAAGTTAACGTGTTTGTATATCAACATAAATATGTCTAAACATACAATATATAAATAGTTTTATTTTATGTGTTGAGCTGAGGGTGGTAAAATGTCAATAATAAAAGTTTAATTATTGAGCAAGAACTCTGTAACACATTACAAATAAGAATTCAGTGAATAAGTGAATGTTACAAAACTGTGGGAAATATTCGCTTTAAACTAGTTGAATCCTTCATACATCCTTCACTGTACATTCAAGTTAGGTGGTTGCTTATTTCTATATATATATTGACACTATGGGAAACAAATGACAAAAGTAAACTACATAAAAACATGTTATAAATAAATAACATACAAAATGATTTCATCATGTTGCTTTCACTGGGTTTTGTACTAACATTTTACTCTACATTGTCTGGCAGACATGTCTGGCAGAATAAACTGGTAGCCAAGAATAATTATAGTAAGTACTGTTGGGATTATAGATTTCAGGCCTAGGGTGTATCCCCATAGTGACTCACGGTCAATAATTCTGAAGAAGCAGGAGATGTTTTGAGATTGATAGCCTGACCGCAGCTCTGCACAGTCATTGAATCGTATTTCCATCTCAGTGTAGCGGCGGGTAAAGGTACTGGGATTCTGCAGAGGAACAAAGGTACTGAACTGCTGGGGTAAGTAGCTTGTCTCTCCTGCATCAAACTTGAAAGATGCCACTCCATACTTGTTCTTGAGGGTGCGAAGATTCAAGTCATACCAGTCCCGAGCTTCTGGATTTGTGAAATCCAAAATGCCAGCGATACCGTTCCACCAACGCACCAATGCTGGAAGCTGGCTACCAGGCACTCGTACAAACAGTCCTTGTTCTATTCCAACACCAAAATTGACAGAATTATAGTTGGCAAATGGATGAGTCAACAAGGTTACCTGGAATCCATCTTCTCTTAGTTTTTGAAACATGGCTGAGGCGTTGGGGAACTTGATGGTATCTAACTCAAACTCTCCATAGCTGCTAGTATATCTGTCGTACAGCTCCCGGCAGTTGAAGCCATTTTTTGGATATCAGATGCATATTTCAATGTTTGTTCTTGGTTCACTTCTTCTAGAGCTCTTGTAGACCAGACTGGTTATCTGAAAACAGCTTCTGAAGGAACCTTATTGGGCTTCTTGAAATATCGACGTACCATGTACTTGTGTATAGCGGTGACGTCTAGCCCCACACATACACGATAACTCAGAGTCACATGATGGGGATTATCAGGGTCTGGCCTATAAGTGCTGTCATTATATCGAGCTTGGAACCACAGAGTTTTGTTTGTTTCATCCCAGCCGAGGTGAAAAGGAACAGAATCATTAATTTTTATGGCCGTAGCATTGGAAGAAAGCCAGTAGCGCTCCAAGATGCCACCAAATGCCTGATGATTTGAATGAATATCACCTGTAATGAAAGGTTTGGGAGCCTGATGTCCTTTTAATACTATTGGCCAATGCTGCAACCAAGTCTCCGCACCACCATACCGGTGTGATCCACTGCAGGACATGGCATGCTCCACCAACCGATGCTCCTCCAGCTCGTCCCAGCACACACGATAGCACTCGACTGTGTCTTTAGGCTTTACCGTTTCTATGAAGAAATGTATATTTCCAGCCATGGATTTGTCACATCGGAGAATCTGTCCCTCTTTTGAACATGAGTCCAGATCAAGGGTACCAGACCTAAAATGCACAATTAAAAACAATGTGACTTCTAATAATAATTATATAAATACAAGTGTAAATATGATATTTAAACAAAATACAAATGTATTTAAACAAAATACCTGAATTTCATTTTGAAAATGACAACCCCAGTTTGGCTTCGGATGACAAAACCGTCTTTGTTAAGATCTAAGCGTTCAGTTGTCAAAAGGTTGACCTTGTGGAGAGGAGTAGTAGGACCATGCTACGATCGCAGCAAGAACTAGTAAAACTCTGAGCACGCTTGCTATTATCACGGGACAGCTTGGTCTATCAACTCTCTTCCTCTTAGGTGGTGAATAACGTCTCATGGCACCAATGCCAACATCTCCAACAGTTGCTGATACAATCTGGTACACCTTCACAACACTCTTATGCACACAGCCTTCTGCAAAATGTTTCTAACTTATGAGCAGAAAGCAGACTGTTTTAGGTGTACTGCACATGGGCTGCACATGGTGGAAGTAGCAGCTGGCCAGGACGACTTGACAATTTTGCCATGCCTAGATATATTGAGACAATTTAAAATGAATAATATGTAAAAATATGCAATACTTTTTTCATGCAAACAAAATGTTTGGATGTGATATAATATGACTCCCAAGATAAAACAACTCAAAGTTAGCCCTTTACTCATCTTCTTAACTCATTCCAAACCTGTATAACTTTCTTTCTTCTGTGGAACTAAATAAATAAATCTGAGAAAATTCTGAGAAATGTCTTATTGTCTTTTAGTCCATAAAATTAATGTCAGTGGTAACGAAAATACGGTTACCAACATGCTTCAAATGATCTTCTGTGTTCTGCAAAAGGAAAATAAAATGCCATACAGGTTTGAAAGTACAAAATTTTACTTTTTGGGTGAACTATCTCTTATAGATTTGTGATACACGGAATGGGGGAAATCTACAATTTTAAACATCTGTGACGGAGACACAAAAGCTGATTCAAGCTATTGCTGCAGCTGAACTGTCCTCTAGGCACTGGAGTTTCCAATACAATGTTGTGATGTTTTGTAACAGGCACACTCTATTGATTTGATGAACATTTGTGACAGAATAAATGCATCTGCTATAATTTTAACAAATTGTCTTTACAATTTTAAGGTTGTTATTGTGAAAACTACTAGTTTTAGTAGTTATATACAGTTTAGCAGTTTAACAGATTCATCCTCAGCACTAATCACCGACAGAGAAATATGTCACTTAAGAAGTGCTCTCTGACACATTACCTGACAGATTAAAGTAACACTGCTACTTGATAACTAGTTTTCAAGGTGTTCACTTGAGAAAGCACAAAGATGATTAATTTCTATTTTGTTATGACACCTCACATATAATAAACTTTCTCCAGTTACTTACATTTTGTGTCCGATTAAGATCACTCAGAAGGAAACAATACAAAACTACGTTAATGTTTTACTTTCACTCAGTTCCTATTTGTGTACTGCTCGCCAGCTAAACTTTTCAGGAAAAGCCCAAAGTGTTTTAATAAATAAACTTACTCTGATATTGACATTACGACTGCACATCGGTCAAAATGCTCTTGAGTGAACGTTCATGAAAATATGTCTGTATGTAGACCAGGGGAAATAGTAGTATTAGTTAGCGTTTATAATGTTTAAGTATTTTCTATCATTTCGAAAAAGGTTTCAACCAGGTTTTGTATGTTTCATAACACTAGATGGCAGTAAATTATAAGATTAAAATAAACATATTTTATATAGATTTTTCTTAATGTAAAAAATACCGACAGCTTCACTTGTATTTTTAGAAGCATTGATGAGAGACTGCATGAGGTTAATATTTGAGTGTATGTTTATAGTATTGTGATTCTGATGGGAATCTACAAGAACTGACAAAGACATTTTTATTTGAAAAAGATTAATAAAGTTTAATATTTTAAAAGATTAATAAATGAAACACTATGAGTGAGAATGTATACAACCCATGACCTGAACTTTGTCATTAGTCCAAACCTGTTTTCACCCTGGACACTGATCAGTGTAAAAACAAACAAGAAAAGTTCACCTCAGCAAATAGAAATCGGAAATGTTTGCTACCTAGCAGCATGCTGCTAAGCAATGTCAACACATTACAAAAACTAAAACTATTTTCTGATGTTTTCTAATACACAAAAATAAGACAATCCCCAAGCTTTCTCAAAGATTCAAAAACACCAGGCTATATCAAAAACTAGACACATCATACCACCTATAAAAGAACAATGAAGCGTGTGTCTTTCCATGTAGTCATGCATGGGCAGACTCTGCAGAACACTGTTGAGTCTAGGTAACAAATGTTCGTTTCTCTCTCCCAGTCTCCCCGTCCCAAGTGACACACAAATAAAAACAAACACATATCAGCATTCCTGGACCTCGCTCAGTACTCAATTTCATTAAAATTTTCAGAAAATCCTGAGTATGCGATGCTGTCTCCAGGATCTAGAGAAAGAGAGAAAAAGTGAGATATAAAACGTATAAGCACATGTACAAATACATCCCCTGTGTCTTACAGGGTGCCATATTACTGCTGCCTCAGTAGACACATTCAGATAACTATAGTAACAGTATGTGATCCGTCCACAGACACATCCCAGTGAGAACTGCAGTAAAGAAAGCACCTGCTCCCCCACCTGCTGTTACTGCACTGCAGTCACCTGACCTCACACAACCTACTGCAATACATCACATAAAAGAATGAGGACGACGCATGGCACTTCCTGTTCAACCTTCCCATATTCCTGTTCAACCTTTCCCAACCTTCCTGTTCAACATTCCCATGATATATATATATCGCGTGGTCCAACCAATTTGCAGAAACAGATGGGAAAAGATGGAAGGAGGATCCCTGCAGACCTTCACCTTCATCAAGGTGAGTCTCTTAAAGGGGCAGTTCACCCAAAAATCGAAATTTTGCCATCATTTACTCACATTCATGTCGTTCAAAACCTGTATGAGTTTCATTCTTATGTTAACATAAAAGAAGATATTTTGAAGAATGCTGGTAATCAAACAGTTGATGGTCCCCATTTCCCTATTATGGAACTGTTTGGTTCTTCAAAATTCTTCAAAATATCTTCTTTTGTGCTCAACATAAGAAAGAAACCTAAACACATTTTTGGGTGAACTATCCCTTTAAAATATCAGATATTTTGAGCTTTTTATGCCATCGCAGTCATTCAAAACCTTTACTCTGAAAAATATATTTTTTAAAAATGCATTGTCATTTTGGTCCTAAACTTTCACTCACCATTGCACGGCCCCTTTTTAAACACAATATCATCGATTGCAATGTCACTCCTTATTGAGGATCCTCTGATAGCTTCAAATATAATCTGCAAACAATTAGTGAGATATAAAACTTTCAGTGACTTTTTACATGCAAAAATGCAACAGTAATATTCACAGCAACGCTCCATCAGTTTCCGGTACCTCAAGTACCATTATCTCAGCGATCAAATGGTTACTTTGATATAAGACATCTGGACAGAATGTCGTTGGAAGGACAGTTTTCAACAACAAAGGTGGAGTACGGGGTGGTGGGATGAGCGCTACCCGTGCCTTGTGTAACACTGTCGTAATCACCGTGGCCTCATCCAGTGACACACTTGAGGTAGTGTAGGGATGGGGGTCTCCGAGGGGGGCTCGGTGGTGGTCTGTCCCAAGCATCCCGAGTCCCTGTCCCCCTTTAATGCAGCAAGGGACCGCGGAGAAAAAAGACCACCTATGCCTGTGCACGAACCGTTTGCAGAAACCAACAGGGTTTGACGCCCAACCCTCATCAATACACAGGGCGAGAATAACACAACACGGAGGTAAAACACAAGATACCATAAAAACACACATACTCAGCTCGGTGGGAAAAAAAAGATGAGTCTCACCGGGCCGACTGCTTGGGTAACATGTGAGACGCCTCAATGTACATGTAGTAGCCTTGAAATCAGAGCAGGAAAGACTTAGAGTACACTGTCTCATTACATCAGCAATGTTAATAAAGCATTTCATGCTGAAGCATAAATTTTGACTCAACCCTACCCTAAGGGTGTCCCCTTGGGGGGGTCCCCCCCCCCCCCCCCGTTTGTTCTGGTAAGCCCTGGGTCGAGTATGTCCCCGATCCGCAAAACAAGCGAATCCGATTAAGCCTCGTAGCCCTCCTTTCCGAATGTAGGCGTAGGGGAGGGGTCCTTTTTTAGCTTTCTTTTTCTGGGTATAGCCGCAGTCCCCAGTTTCAAAGTTACAATGTCCAGGAGGTGGATTCAAGGGGCCTAAACAGTGCACAAAAAGTTCCACCATATTAGACTTTGAAATGGTTAAAAGCTTGTCTATTTCTGTCCACCGCAGCCGGCACTGCCCATTCGAAGTTGGTAAAAGGTGTTCTCCGTCTGGGAGTGGTTGTGAGGGGCGGATTGAATTCTCCCTTGCCTGGAAGTGATCGAAGGTGTCTATAACAGAAAATATTAAGAACCTTAGACAAGGTGGGCCTGATGAGAGGCGTTGGGGGGCGTTGGCTCAGGATGAGCCGTTTCCTAACCCAGTGTTGTAGAAACGGACAAGAACACCTCTGGGCCGGCACGGAAGCTCAACCTGTCGTGAATCGCGAGTGGGGGGGAAGAATAAAGAAAGGAAAAAGGAACACGCGGCAAAATATTCCAGCACACCCAAGATCAACAGCATCGCTTGCAGTACACCAAAAACCAAGTAAAATCTAAGAAAAGAAAGGAGTCATGGTTTGACGGCCCATACAGGCTCTGCGTCATCCGCGACCGAAACTGGATCATAAATACAACACGACTCAAAGAGTAGACGATGTAGTAATCGGTTGGGACAAGGATTCTAAAGGTAGGGACTCCGATCTCTACTTAAGTGAGACGCCCACAAGGATCTCAGGAGCAAGTCGAAACAACAAAGACTAGCCCTGCAAAACGGGCGGCATTGCTGAGTGAGAGAAACACACGGAGAGGGAGGTGGGCGCCTTTAAATAGCATCTGGAAAGAGTTGCCACACAAGAAAGTACTGAGCACTATCCAACAAAATCAGCAGTGAAATGTGTCTTAAGCTCCTCGATGTAAAACCACTTGCTCTTTGGTTTGTTTTTTAGGTAAGTGTTTAACTGATTTTTATTGTCAGTTTCCTTTTAGTGATTTAGTAAAACTTAGAACTTCAGTAACTTGTTTTTAATTTCATTTAGTTTGCAAGTCAAAATTTTAAAAAATTTATATTTTAATTTAGGTTTTTATAAATTAGCAAAGCATTTATATATATATATAATAATATATATATATATATATATCACTATATGATATATATCTATAGTTTTTAGTTAGATCCTCTTTATACATTCAGATCAAACTTCCGTCATCTTACGTATCCAGGAATTTGCTTCTCTCAAAAAATAAATAAAAATAAATCATATGTTCTTTATCAACATTCATTTATATTTTACTTTTAGGACTATATTATCACTATACTCCCCTGATAATATAGTCCTAAAAGTAAAATACAAGTTAATATTTGTATGTGCATACAGATAGTGGCCCATTTCAATAGTTTAGGTAGTTTGAATTGTTTTTACCTTTCGGTGAAGCAGCCATGAAACCTTCTGTGAATCATTTCAAAAATTCTGTGATACAAGCCTCCATTGTACTAAAAATACACACAGTGTTTCCATATGGCACTTGACTTGGCAGTAGTCAAAAAGGATTTCCAAAATGCCTTTTGAAATCATTTCTGCTTTTAAATTCAGATATGTGGATGTGGACAGGTCACATGATACTGGTGTTTGTTAAAAACAGCAAGTGATTCAGCCAGGAATTGGCTGGTGGGAGCAAAATGCCAATAAAGCACCCTGTAATAAACTTACATCACCATGTGACACAATTACCATCTGAATACGGCTTTTTCTCATTGTCAAAAGGGCAGAGCGGGGGTAGGCCGTGCATGCAGAGGCCCGACAGTCACCAAGGGTCACTGAGATGTCATCGAGAGACACAAGCCCACAGTCCCAGAAGTTTCTGCAGATGCTGACAAATGCTACCTTAAAGGGAAGTTAAGATAAAAAAGTCCATAATGACAAATAGTTAAAATAGGGAAGAACATGGTCTCTAGTATGTTATAATTTTACCCAAAAACAAAACAATAAGGTCTATTAAACATTAATTAACAGTTATTTTAAAAGACAATACAAATAACCCATGTAATTTGTCCTCAACATTTACATGCGCCCGAAGGGAACCTTAGAGGTTTTTAAGAAACTCTTTGATTTGTTTGTGGTTTTTTCTCATTATGAATTTGACATTTGAGAAGGCACAAAATTGTGACAAATGGAAAGTGCGGTGTGAATGGGGTTTTGATGTGGGTGTGTTGCCTTATACAGACACTCGGGGCGCCTTCACGGGGAGGAGTCTTGCGCTTGGTTCACTTATTATCCCTGGGGGAGTATGTACAAAAGGCTGTCACGGAGCACCGGTTGACCAAATCGAATAAGAATTTTGTTACAAGGCTATCATTTGGAAATGACAAGAAAATACTTTACTAAAACAAAAAAGGATTAAGAGACTGCATGTGTGCTTCTCTGTCCTGGGTCAATCTCGGCAGATTCTACGAGCCGCGCGGTAGGATGCGGTGAATACACTGGGGTAAAACCTTCAGGGTGTGGGGTGTTGAACTGTTTTCTATTTGAATATATTTTATAATATAAAAATATAACTTTGGGATACTTAAAAGTTTATTGTATATAACTTAATATGTAAATATAAATAGTATTTTAATAAGTATTTATATATGTTGTAATGCTTTTTTTGGGTGGCTGAGATTGGCACACGGTGGTAATTGGTTCTGCAACCATTGAGCTCGCCTCTTCAGGGGGGGGGGGGGGGTGTAACATATCCTGGGTCGAAATCACTGCTAATTGTGATGTGATCTTGATGGTGTGCAAAAACCTTTTAAAAGTCAACAATGTTTAAAACAACGGTTCTGCTGCGATTTCGAGGGTGGGATTTTTTGGGGTTGAATTGATCATATATTTTTCAGGATTCTTTGATAAGCAGAAAGTTCCAAAGAACAGCATGTATGTGAAATATTGTGTATAAATATAAAAGTCTTTACTGACATGTTTGATCAATTTAATGCATCCTTGCTGAATAAAAGTACTAATTTATTTATTTATTTTAAATCTTCCTGACCCCAAACTTTTAAAGGGTGGTGTACACAAAAATAAAGTCATAAAAAACAATGTTACTCTACTGGATAGTGAAATAAATTAATATTAGCCATTATCATGCGCACAACCCAGTCTTGAAGAAACTCATATTTAACAACAATCCATTCATTTTACACTTACCTTAGTAGGCATGGGCTTTAGGTATGTGACTTCCACCTCTGTCCAAACATCTTTAGACCTCTCAGACACGGTCCAGATTTTCTCCTGAGCTATGTTGTTTTCATCATAGACATAGAGAGCCAGAGCATTATCTATTTTCATGAAGCCATGCAGGGCATAGTAGAACCTGAGGCAGTATTTATGGTTCCCTGGTAGGGACGGTCCAAAAAGACGACCCACATACCCTGGACGAGAGGTATGACGAGTGTTGGCCAAGAGAAAAGACCCTGGGAATGTAATGGACATGAAAGATTTATAAATCATAAATAATCAGTGAAATAAATTATCATTTTATGAATGTTATCTTATTTTGTAACTTTTTTGTTCCTTAAGTTTTCCTCTTTTATCATATTAAAGGAATAGTTAACTCAAAAATTAAAAGTTGCTGAAAATTTTGTCATCCTCATGTATATGAATTTGTTTCTTCTTCAGAACAGATTTGGAGAAATTAAGCTTGCTCAGTAATGGATCATCTGCAGTGTATGGGTGCTGTCAGAATAACAGCCCAAACAGCTGATAAAAACATCACAATAATCCCCAGTCATTCACAGCACTCTTCTAGTCCACATTACTGTCTTTGTAAGGAAAAGCTGCCTGTTTGTAATAAACAGATCCATCATTCAGGAGTTTTAACTTTAAACCATCACTTCCTGTCATAATCCAACCATCCATAATTCATAATAATGCTTTCTTCAGTGAAATGGAATAATGTGGATTATTGGTGAGATGGCTTTTAGTCTTGTTAAACTCCTGACGGCACCCATTCACAGCCGGGGATCCACTGGTGAGCAAGTGATGTTAATGCAAATTTCGGTGTGCAGAATCTGTTTCTGCTAAACAAAAAAAAACTCATCTACATCTTTTTAATCAAATGAGTACATCTTGATTTTTGGGTAAACTATTCATTTAATAGTTTTTCACTATGAATACTGATTTAATTAAAATTAAATATACATTAAGTAGGAAATTGTAGGAATCTCACTGATTAAAGCAGCTCCATAACATTGAACTTTATTGAGTCAAATGCACATAAAAATATCATATATACTGTATGATGTAAATGTATGATATTTACATAAATTAATTAATTTATTAAAAAAAAGAGTCTAAATAAGTATCATAAAAATTTCTTCATCAAGCTTGTACACATTTGTTTAAGTCAGATTCCACAAATTTGGTGAATTGATGAAAAGAATAGTCTCACTTCGCACCAGTGCCTGTAGTGTGATCCCCGATGCGGTAAACATTTGGTTTCACAGAGACCCTGTTCCACACTGAACCTCCAGTCTGTTCCTGATAATACTGACACAGGCCCTCCTCAAAGTTACAGTTTGCCACAGAGGGGTCAAACGCTGGCTCTGGAACATGAGGCACATGAAGTTAACTCACATCATGAACATCTCCCACATAGGCAGACTTTCTGTAAAATGTAACTGATGACTAAATGGAATGTCAGTGTGGTTGCTACATAACAGGACAACAACAAGAAAATTCCCCTTTAAACAGCAATTTTGGGCTTTTTTGGGTTGTTGAATATAATGCTGAAGGCCCCTCTTAGAAAAATGACTTTTTTTTGTCCCAAAGTATATTATGTTGGAAAATACATTTCTTGTTATCAAATATTGGTGGAGCAACATAATTTGATCACAGGAAAATATAACGTCTCGGTTACATATGTTGACACTGACATTTGGGGTTTCCCTTGGGAGCCCAAGTCACATCTGAGTAGTAAAAACAGGTCAATGAGACATTGCTATATAAGGAGGTGGTGTGCATCCACTCATTTAGGTTTGTGCTGCATAATGTCTCCGTTTCCTCCTTCAGGGAAACAGCTTTACATATGTAACCGAGACGTTCCCTTTCAGTCTGTTGCTTTCAGCGTTATTAATGTTTGGGCTCCATATGGAAGCGCTGGTCACGCAACCACTGAAAATGTGTTACTGTTACCGAGGATCTGGGATTATGTGTGCTGGGATGTTGTCAGGTACAGGGGCGTGCCAATAATGCAGATGGGCATTATCCACACAGTAACCTATCCAGCAGCAGCCTTTGGTAGCCATATGGAGAACGTAAAGGTGCGTTGGTGGTGTAGTGGGACGCAAAAAGCAGAACTCACAACAAGGAGGGCCACAGCCGCTGTTCTTTTTTCCAACAGGAACGAGAAGTGCGATGGGCCACTCTTGCCACAATAGTGTTAAAGAGACTTATGGTGGGTAAGTTCGCGGCACAAAAGATTTATTACAACTGGTAATCATACCAAAGTCATGTCGGCGATGGGTCACACCAAGGGATCACCTCCGAAGGAATCACTACATGTGGGGCACTGAGCTCAATACAGGGGCTGACCAACAGGAATACAACACAATTACTGACCTGGCCAGCCATGCATGTGCCAACTAACTCTAGGCAGTTTGTGTTCCACTAGGAGTCAAGGAGTCCTGTCCCCCATGAGCCCAAGGGGGGGTGGGCCACGCTATTAGCACAGAGCGCCCATGCCCCTGTTCTGGAGGCATCTTTTGTAACACATCTCCTGGACTGGCTTGTTCTATAGGCGCCCTCCCCCGCCCGTGAAAAAGGAAGGCCCGAGAGGCCAAGTTCCTGAAAGTCACTGGCATCAACAGTTGTGACGAGGGTGAACGCAGATAGCGCCAGCGTGCCAGCCTCTCAGGACTATTCGCGCTGTACCATTGCTGAAGCTGGATCTCAGAATATTCATCAATCCAAGCAGCGTCACCGCGGCTGCGGATGTCATGTCCCTCAGGAGCCTCTGAAATTTTTTTAGTGGAACCACTGGTTTTCCAGTTTGGAATAGTTTCAGGGCGTTCAGCACTGTGCCTATATTGAGCTTGGCTGTCACAAGTCCAACAAGTAGAGCTTGCTCTTTTCCCAGTTGACCTGAAGCCCCAACTGGCTGAGGTACTGGAGCATCAGGTCCCTATGTTCGTGCAACAGATTCCAAGAGTGAGCTAGAATGACCCAGTTGAGGATGCCCACCTCCCTTAATGGTACAAGGGCACCCTCTGGCTGCCACTGAGGTAAAGAAGACACTGTTGAACCTAGGGGGAAGGCTGGTGAACTGAATTGCATAGCAGAGTCTGATTGTTTGAATGAGCCATGCTCCCAGACTCCGTACGAGTGGCACCAAAGGGACAACCGACGCACCCACATAGGGGCAGAGATGGGGAGCAGTGGGACCAAACCCCGAAGGCAGAGCGTCCCGGAACAGGGGTTGAGTGTGGACTGTGGAGTAGGACTCACCCAGCACCTGAAGGGTGAAGGGCTGGCTAGAGATACGTTAGAGGAAGCAACGCCTCCTCTAAACAAAACCTCTTGGCCTGTGGTGAAAGGGAAGGACAAAGCTGGGAGTGAGGAAGCAGCGTGTCGCTCACTGCCAGACTGCGTTGTGAATGACCAGAGATTGGGTTAACTGCTCTTTCATTGATCATTTTGGTACCAGGAAACATAAATTCAGCAAAAGATTCTATGCCTGGCCCTCCTCTGGGGAAAGGAGCAGTGCCGTCACCACCTCCTGGGAAAGAGCAGTCCCCTCCATCTCTGGGTTGCCCATGCCAGGGCCGCTTCTCTGCCTGCTTGGAGGGCTTAGGGGTCACCTGGGGCATGGGCCTGTGGAAGCTTGACGTTACAAGCTGAGGTGTAATAGCAGCCTGCACTGGAGCAGATGTAGACACCAAAGGGGATGCCTTTGATGATGAGCAGACTGGAGGCCAGCCCCGTGGTGACATGGTGGCAGCAGTATCACGCCGGGACAAGATAGGCTTGATGGCCTCTTTCTGCTTCTGGACTGCCGAGAACTGCTGGGAAAAGTCCTCAACAGTGTCGCTGAAACGGCCAGCCTGCGAGATGGGGGCGTCAAGAAAGCGAGCCTTGTCATCTCAGCAAGGCTGAGCCAGAGATGTCCTCCAAGAAGGAGGAAGCTCAGCCGAGTCGACGTCCTCTGAATCGCCTGATCCCTGATGCCTCAATCGACATTTGATCCTCCTCTGGAGGATGTAAATGAGATTGTACAAATTCATACGAATTAGCCACAAATTGGCCAAAGCATAAAATAGATACGAATTGTCAATGAGTTCCAAATGACCTCAAAATCAATCTAAATATTTCATGTAATAACATCACAGATCAGGAATTTGCAGTCTATATCAATAAACACATTTAAGAATGATGCCGTGAGAAAAAATACTATCAAAAAGTCCTTTTACTCTGAGGATTCTTTATCCCAATTGTGCTCGAATAATTGAACAGCACAGACATTTTGAATCTTCACAGCCTAATAAGAATGGTAGAGAATTACTTAAACAAGAGAAACAGAAGTACAGAATACAGTGTGTTTCCAGAGTCCCGATTAAAAATACATGTCTACAAAAGAGTTAACATATGTTCACAAAGTTACAGTGCCTGTTGAAAAGAAACCATAAAACTTACTTGTGGTTTTCAAGCTCTGTAAACAGCTGTATTGTGTTATTTGGGATTATGCACAGTTGCATAAAGCGTTTTAGTGCTTATTATGTAACAGAACCGCACTGACCTGTCTCTGTGTGGCAAAATTCTGGGGAGAAAGAAATGTCATCCAAAGCAACATAGCCACCACGAGGACTGTTGAACGCCACCTCAAACACCATCTAGCAAACCAAATACACCAATCAATCTAAATTAGATACATGAAGTGCCCAACATGAAGGGAACAATACTGCACAAATTAATTAATTCATTTGGAAAACCAAAATGTTTCAAATGGATTTAGTTTGTAAGCATAAAAGTAATACAAAAACACTTTTAAGGTTCAAAGGAATTAGTAACACTTCAGACAGTGAACTCATCTGCTGGAGAGAATCTCCAGACTCCACACACACTCCTACTCTCATTATTTACATTGTCTCCCAGAGTTGGCTGCTCACACTCAAACATGGCAGCCACAGAGCTAGCTCTTCACTTTATGTTTATACTATTCCTACAGATGCAAAATAAACACTCTTTTCTCTGCAGAACAGAGACTATGTTATGTATAGCTCTTTGAACTACATTTGCAAATTACTAAAGATATCTCTTACCATTGTTAGTTCATAATCAGAGCAGTTTAGATCAAATTTATAAGGTCAGTTTTCAATAGAACTATCCATACTTGATTTAGTTACAACAAATGTGTACAGTTTTCTCTACTCATTGAGGATTTTGCTAATTGCAAAAAACAACATGGCCTAATAGCTGTCATTTCTCACTAACACCATAAATTTCATGACATATCATGAAAATCTGACTTTTCCAGGTTTTAAGTGCTATAATCAGGTCTCCGGTGCATCTACCAACCAAGGAAACGTAAAAAAGTTCAACCCAGTAACTTTGTTTTGGTAAGCCTTTTTCTGCAAGCGTCTGAGAAAAGGAGCGCGTCTGATTTCGCTCCCTTGGTGACGTTGCAAAGGAATCTCATTATAATATTACCGCCCCTTAATCTGTAAGTTTCCACCCATGACGCCGTCACTTTGATTTTGCAAGCGACAACGGTGTAACAGTTCTAATGCCATGGCCAAAGTTTTAGCAAAACATGCTAACTGTTCTGTCTTTGGCACACTATTTAGAGTCCCAGCCTCATAGGACGGCAGTGCTTTATTTATTTATTTAATGTATATTGCTGCTGCCACACAGATCTAAAATAAACATGTGATTTATTTCTCAGCAGTTTACCTCCACAGACATTACCAACTGTTTTTGTAACTCGTGTGTGTTTTTAACGTTAACTTGTGTGTGAATGAGAACTTAGTTTAGTACTCCCATGCTGTGACAGCCACTTTCTGCACGTGTGCTTCGGATGTGTGCGCTCAGAAAACCGTATATCAGAAGTTTAAACTCATATGGTTTAAAACGCATGATTTCAGCGCAAAAAAACGTGATAATCAGAACCAAAACAGATGCTTTAGCAGATACGAGCTGTAATTGCAACAGCTCCTAGTGGTTTGGAAAAGGTGGCGGTGTAGTAGGCAGCTCATTTGCATTTAAGGGGGGGGAGAACGGCCTTAAACTGGGTTTTTTCTGCTTCCACTCAAATAGGCTGTTTCAAAATGTTCAATAAATGATCGTGAGTATTTGAGTGAAACTTCACAGACACATTATTTTGCCACCAGAGACTTATATTAATATTGTAAACAATGGCCTAATAGTCTCCTTTACATATACATAATATATATATATTTATATATATTATATATATATATTATATATATAATTGATCATTTTTGATATATATAAATATTATATTATATGAAAAACATAAGTGGTAAAACCCCCAAAATCTGAACAGTTTGGGGGCGAGTTTGTTTTTGGTTAAAATAATTACATTGTTATGAGTTAGTCAAGCATGTATTAAATTGATCCATTGGTTACAAAAGACTTAAATTCGAAATATACTAAAATAGGAAAAGTTTTGTCCAAAATTATTTTCCATTTTATAAGTTGTCATAAATTACCCAGTATTAAATGTTTTATTGTATTTGTGATTTATAAAAGCACCATGGTGAGCTAGAACTTCTTCTTTCAAAAACATACAAAAATCTTACCAACCCCAAACTTTTGAAACGGTAGTGTGTATTCCAATTAGTTGTACCAAGCATAAATGAATATATCCTTAAGTAAGTGACATTCATAACTAACTGCATGTACATGAAATAATGTATAGCTACTGCTATTATTAAAATAATTCCAAAGTGTTAGCCTGTCATCTACTGGGTTCCAAATATATTTATATAGAGTTGGTCAAGGAACCCTTTAATAGAACATTCGGTTTCAATTTGTTGACTAAATCTTAGCCATCTAGATATACATACTCTGCGCACAGCGTCGTCTATAATTTTACCATGAATAAAAGAGGCCCCTCCCTTTGAAAATAGGTCTAGTCCTTGTTTAGACAGCTTTTAAGAAAAAGCGGGAAGTGTATTTGAAAATAACGTTAGTATATTTGGTAGTTAAATTTGAAGAATATAAAGTAAGAACAAACAAAAGCTTACATCATGGATAGTGTCAACAATTTGAATGCACATCTACAGACACATATGACCTGTATACCAGCACATTAGCAAAAAGAGTAAAGAAAATGTCTCCTAGCATGTCCTTGGAAGATTAAAATATAGTATTTTATTTTACTTATAGAGATTTGTTGATTTCCATATGCATTATTTTAATGTGATACCCACTTGAGAGCAAGTTAGGTATACCGAGTTGTTTAAAACAGAGTCATTATTTTCTTTTTTTTACAGATTTGGTTTTTGTCATTTTTTATACCTTTACTTTAGATAGTACAGTGTAACACCGACGCGAAGTGGGAGAGAGAGAGGGGCGGGATTGGGAGAGGTTCACGAGCCGGGATTCAAACTCGGGACACCAGCAGTGCAATGGCGGTTGCACATCTGTTTCACAGATTGCTGTTCTCTAATGGAAACAAAATGCATTTTTATTTTTATTTTTTTTTACTTAATATGTATACTATTGTATTAACAT
The DNA here is from genome assembly GCA_018155175.1 of Sinocyclocheilus anophthalmus. Lineage (NCBI taxonomy): Eukaryota > Metazoa > Chordata > Actinopteri > Cypriniformes > Cyprinidae > Sinocyclocheilus > Sinocyclocheilus anophthalmus. The sequence goes on from JADLZN010009029.1 coordinate 389,301, forward strand.
CCAATGACCATTTTAGGACTTTTATTGCCTTTCTTGAATTTGTTCCTTGTTAATGTTTAACATTATATAAGAAACATGAATATTAGCCTAGGAGACAATATAAGTTGGATAAGCCATCATTTGTACTTTAATATGTACTTATTTGTAGACAGATTTTTATGTATGCTATGTATGACTTGTACCTTCAGTATTGTTAAAGATGGAGGATTGAGGATTCATTTCTAGCATGTAATATTAGAACATAGTGTCCATTGTTATCAATGGTTCCCTGTCATGAAAAGCTAACTAAAGATTACTTTTTTTATTATTAGAAGTGAAGACATGTTTGAAGTAGAGCTTTTATTGGCTTCACTAATGTCATTGTGTTGTGGCCCCAAGCACCGCCAACTCTGCACAATACAGGGACACAAAGTTTGTAGAAGAACTTCACTGACCTCTCACCCGACCACGAGTGGTGCCTAATATAAACACTTGCAACCCCTACATTCCCACACTGGTTGTGACACATCAGGCCTCCATATCTCATCATAGTGGCCCAGCTGGTCCGCTAGTGACAGATCGGAACGACCACCCTCTTCCCAATGGACTTGGTCCATTGATATCGAAACAGGCCCTTACCCACTTCCACTATCGCCCACACCACCACCCTGCCATTGAAGTGGTAGTCATTGGCGACACCAACTTGGCCACCTCCTGGAACCTTTTAGCATAAACTGAGTCCACATACATGTAGTGACCTAGTTCAGAGTGAAAAAATAAAACAAAGGATGGAGCTCCCTTCCCACCGAGAACATTCATCAGGGTGAGAGTCACCAGCCGACTTTAGGCACCAGTTTCCCCCACCCCAACAGGAGAATGTGGGTTGTGACAAAGATATGGGTCAGGTGGTATGTTAAGCTCTCCCCCTTCCAGTTCTGACCTATGTGCCCAGCCTATGCAGGTATTCTGTCAGTTTGTGTTTACCTCTTCATTGTCATGGGTGTCATCTGGAAGGTTTGACTGAGGTCCCGGGCCAACCACTCCACCACATACCAGTTCACATTGGGATGCCACTGATACTGTAAGCCACAGTGGTGATTCCTCAAAGTGCACTCTAAAACAGAAAATGAAACATAGTATATTTAAAGGGGTCATATCGCATGCACCGATTTAACATCGGTCCTTTCTCTTGGAGTGTTACAAGTTTGGCCTCTTGCATAAAGAAGATCTGTAAACGTTGGAAAAGCTTACGAACAGTTCAAATCCAAACAGAGTACTTTACCACAACCCCACCTAACACACTTTAAGAGTTAACCACGCCTACCTAAAAACGGCTCATTCTAACACGCCCCAACATACCAACGTCGCTCTGTGGGAAGATTTGCATAAACGCCGCCCAGATGTTCACGCAAAGAAAGAAAGCGTAAATTTTATTCTCACTGTAGTATTGTTGATGCTGTGTTCGTCCTGTATAAGCGAACACTACCCTTTGTTTGGACTTCCACACTAAGACCTAGGTCACAATATACGTACCTCTTCTTCTTGTATCATCAGCGCTGATCAGGGCTGGTCGCTGAGGAAATACATAAACTTAGTGCTGTGGATCGCCGGATCAGCTTTCAACGTGGACAAAGCATAGTCCAGCCCGGGGTCGTCACATGTGGTTTGCCACGCGACTCCGCCTAATCAAAGCCGCCGGCTCTACTTGTGGAAGGACCACGATACGCTGAAATCAGTGTTTTCCCTTGTTACGGTTAAGTTGAATTTAAAACACTGTTCCAGAACACTTCAACCCGTATATTCAGATGTGTGCAGCACATTTTTTATGGAGGACTGTTTACTGATCCTTGTAGAGTAGACTACAATGTCGGCTGTTTTGACTCACAGACTGTAAATATGTTTTAATTTTAAGGATTTGCCACTGATGAGTCAAATGCGAGTTTTGAGCAGTGTAGAGTAGCGCTTGTTGTTTGTAATTTCTCCGATCACAAATGCAGACATGGCTTTATGTTTACGCAGCGCGATGCAACACAAAGCTTAAAAAGACCGTATAAGTCATTATAAAACGTAATTATGTCCCCACTGGATGCAACAAAATGCCTCGTTTGTAATGGGTTTTATTGGTTTTGTCTGGTCGTGCCGGGAGATGGCATCACAGTATGGTAAAGAGCGTAACATTTCCTTCACACGCTTGAGGTATTCGGCCAATCACAATGCACTGGATAGCTGGCCAATCAGAGCACACCATATATATATACCACACAATAATGTACAGTATGTGGAACATAATGTGTTTTTTGAACCTTAAACCGCATAAACACATTTCATTTCACACCAAATACACAAAATTATGTTCTTTTTAGCAAATCATATGACCCCTTTAAGACTTTCATGTTGTTTTGGGGAGGAAGTCCATAATTGAGTAACACAGTGCTTCTCAATGAGTTAAAAACGGAGGCATTGCAAGGTGCATCTATTGTTGACCACAGACATGAGACCCAATGAGGATTATGTGAAGTTTTTTTTTTTTCAGGTGTGCCAGATTTTGAGCGAACAAACTATTTAATTATATTTTGAACACAAATCAATCAAATAGCTTCAGAAGACTTGGAAAGCACAAAGCAGAAAGATAGAGAAAAAAAACAAAAGAGGAAAACGTTTGTGGAACAAAAGAAGGCTTAAGGCAATAAGGCAAGAAGTAGGACCCGTGTAAATATCGGATCAGCTTTCCAGCGCTGGAGAGAACTCAAGGAGCGGAAGGCCTGCGATCGGACGCCAAGGTTGCTTTGTTTCTTCTTGATAGGTGAGTAACACCGTGTCTGCGCCGCAACAACTGAAGTCTGTCTAGTACACTGGATGCGACAAAGCGACCGTTGAAAATCATTTGAAATTTGTGTCAATACGTCATGAATAAAACGCAGCAGCAGTTTTCTGAACGCTAGACAGCATCACTGATTATGAGTTCTATAGTATTTTATCGCGCCGCGCCACAAGGTGTAAAATTGGTTTTGCTTTGTTTCACAGAACTAATCGTTGCCTGGGTTGCGTACGTATGTGTGGGGCGGAGCTATCAAAATATGGGCGAGACCCTTTTGGGGTAGGGGTGTGTTTGTTTTGGTGATTTCAAATGTCAACATTGGCGACCAGAAATCGCTTACCCCACCTTTAAAATGTCAAATGGGTTTAGAACAACATGAGGGTGAGGAAAAGTCAGGGTTTTTATTATGGCAAACTATTCTTTTTATATTGCTCCTGCAAAGCAGCATCACTTTTTTATTTATTAGCCTAGTTATATTAATTCCAGTCATTTTGCATTATATAGAATATATTGACAAAGATTTAATTTGATGAATATGTAATGAATATGTAATAATGCACATATTTCGCAAAATGTTCATCTCCAGAGTTACTTTTGTTCTAACTAATTAACGTGTTTATGGACATTAAATGCCTTTCCTGCGGTAAGTCTAACCTTAAGTGACATTGTTTACAAACTTTTGTATTCATGTTTCTTTTTGCGGTTGAAACACTGATTGAGCGTTTACATCCAACTTGATACATTTCATTAAGTTTTACTGTTTCTTTCATCATACCCTCTGATATTCATTCATGTTTATTTTGTACTGTAACTAGTAGCAAAGAAGAAATGTTATAGCGATCTGTCACACCACATTAAGGAGCTTCAAAACAACATTTATCATTTTAATTTAGTGAAAGCTGAGACTTTGTTTCTTATCAAAAGTTACAAAGAACAAAGAACAAAGCTTATTGCAATTATTGGATGGGAGGCACACAACAAATATTTTTTCCTTATTAAAGAATCAAGGATGCTGTGGTCAACAATATGTGTACCCCAAGTATAAAAAGAGGACTTACCTATACAGTATCCAGGGATGATGTGTATTTCAAAAAGAGCAATGCTATTTCCCATTCCTCTTCTGGGTTTAGCGTCAAATAATAGCTGAAAATCAAGAGGTGATAAACAAAGAGAAGTGAAACTATTTGGGCTGTAACACCTATTCAGCTGACAAAAACACTTATTATCTAAAGCCTAGAAAACTATTTAACTCATCTTCACTCTCTTTCAGTGACTCATTAAATCAAACACAGTTTTAGTTTTAAACAGTCTAATTTTAGAGTAAATATAATATCAGACTAGAAAGTCAAAACTAGTGTAATGGATTGACTTTTTTCCAATCATAATTCATACAGTAACAACCGTTATTAAACAAAGTCAATCTCTATTCCTTTGTTTACAAAGACCAAGTATTACTCTCTTTCCAAATGTAATTCCCAGAAACTGAGCATTACTACTAGCATAGTAAAACAGCACAAGTGCTTGTCTGATCAAGAGAGAGGCGTATCCACTGTAGTATTATTAACAAAGGGCTCTTTTCTTCTCTCAGCTCCACTCAAACCCTCTTAAGCTAACAGTCTACTATGAAGAGTCTTGACTACATTATATCACATACACAACCCCCTTGTTTCCACACTTTTCATTTAAACACAGGAGTGACTGTGCCATGTCAGGCAGATACCTGGTAAGCCCCAGACATATTGCGGACGTCCACACTGGCAATGAGCCAACTGTCTGAGGGCTTGTCCGCCGTCCATAACGTGTAGTCAAAGTTCTCACCCTCGGGTCGTAAGTGCAGTTGAAGAGAGCCTGAGCCTGAGATCTGATAGACCAACCGCACACAGCTCCAGTCTCTGAGCTCAAGCTCTGGGCTGACCAGGACATACTTCTCTTTCTCACCAAAAGATGAGGACTCCGCTATGATGAAGCGGCCTGAAAGAATCAGAAGAGACATAATGGTGAGAACATTTGCGCAGAAACACAAGTCCATTACATCATAAGTCTAAGAAGAGAACAAAAGCACTCCAAAAATGTAAAAGAAGCTTATTATTACTGATTGTTTAAACATTCAGTTGTGTAATTTTTATTGGAGGCTATAACAATGCATCTGGAATTTCCAAAGCCAAACCTGTCAAGTGACAAAGGGTCCCACAGGGTCATCAGTAACGTACAGAAACTTAAAAGACAAAGTAAACTAAATAAATGGTCGACTGTTTCACCATTTTAAACTGTGTGCCTAAAAAAGGTTGTGAACTGTATCAGGCTCTCCAAAATAAAGTGCAAGCAATTACAGCAAACAAAGACTCATGGGAGACTCAAGTGTTAATTTAACAGTCCATTTAATCTTCTGACTTCAACAGACCGACTGTTTAGAGCACAGAAATAGGTTACGTTCACATTTAAACAATTTATTAAAGAAGAAATATCAGCTGTCAGATGTAAAGTAATCATATATGTTGTGAACGTATCCAGTCCCCCTTCAGGAACTCGAGCTGCGTCGAGATTCGCTTTGGGAACGCCCTTGCGTGACTGCGTTCTGAAGCACGTGTCAAATCCGTCCAATGGAGTAGCGAGACGTCACGAGTGGGGTGACGTGAGTGCCAGGAAGTATAAAAGTGCATCCGGCAGAGTGCAAGTCAGCTTCTGCTCTTCAGTAGCGCTCTGTGTATGTGTCTGGCTATTTACTGTTGTCTGTCCGCACAAGCACTCATATATAAACAACAATGAGAAAGTCTATGGCGAGCGAACGGCATTACAAACGCTGTGTTTCTCCCTGCCCAGGTCGAGACAGAGGAGACTGTGGACTCGCCACCACAGTCCCTCACATATGAGGTGTGATTCGTGATTATAGGGTGTGCTTCGTGCATTCGCCAAAATAAAATATCGTTTGGCCAGCCTAGAAACAGGACGCTCGTCCTAAAAATAATTAGACGAGTGTGTTCTCAATCAGATCACAGCCTACACGACAGGGCCTTCCATTTTTCCCTGATCTCCATGCTGAGGTGTCAAGATCGTGGGAGAAACTGTACTTATCCCGTATTACAGCCCCACAGTCTAGAATTATTCAAAAGAACATCGTGGGGCTGAGTGATAAGGTATATGGGGTGATGCCAGTGGTGGAGCAGACGCTTGCGAGCTATCTCTCCCCATCCTCAGCATCGTCCCTGAAGGCCCCGAAGCTTCCCACCAGGCCCGTTAGGCTTACATCGAGTCTGATTGGGAAAGCTTATACGGCGGTAGGTCAGGCTGGCGCATGTTTACACACCATGGCGGTGTTACAAGCATACCAGGCTGACCTTTGCTCGGGGGGGACGCTGAGCGGCAGCAGCCCAACCATAAAGCTCCTAATATCGCCAGTCTCAAAAACAGAGCGTTGCACCCCGCACCACTCCACAGAAAGATCGGGGGTCGGGGCGATGCTCTCAGTTGGGGTCTTCTAGAACGAAAACGGATCTGCGGACTCAGCGAAATGGTCCTACCATTGTCAGGTCCCGGAGGGCAGCCCACCGGGGGAGGAAAGGATAACACCTCAGTATACGGTGCCCAATCCTCCTCAGTGCCCTCACGGAGGCTTATTGATACCCTCCCAACGGTACGGCACGGGAGAGCTCGCCCCCTCAAGTGAGGGTGCTACAGCAGTCAGGTCGGTTGTTCTTTCAGTGCCCTCACAGAGATTCATTGATACCCCTGCCACCTCGGTGCTTCAGGGCTCAGTGAGCTCCGACGAGTGAAATTCCCAGCTGCCGCCCGGCAACGGTACGGCACGGGAGAGCTCGCCCCCTCAAGTGAGGGTGCTACAGCAGTCAGGTCGGTTGTTCCCTCAGTGCCCTCATGGAGGTTCATTGATACCCCTGTCACCTCGGTGCTTCAGGGCTCAGTGAGCTCCGACGAGCGAAAATCCCAGCTGCCGCCCGGCAACAGTACGGCACGGGAGAGCTCACCCACTCAAGTGAGGGTGCTACAACAGTAGGTCCGGTCGAATCTAAAGAATCCAGTTCGGTTCTCGTCAGCCTCGTTTCAACGGGGTCATCCCCAAACTAGTGGGCCCCGAGCAGGCTCTGGAAATGGAACAAGAAGTAAACACTTTCTTGAGGAAGGAGACCATCGAGGTGGTCCCTCCTCTCGACAGAGAGTCCGGGTTCTACAGCCGTTACTTCATCGTTCGAAGAAGAATGGGGGGGTTACGTCTGATCTTAGATCTCCGTCTTCTAAACCGCACTATCAAACGGCTTCTATTTTTTTGTCTCTCATTATCAGATGCACATATCTATCAACGTCAGGATGAGCTAGGTCTACAGATCGAGAAGAGTCAGAGGAAGATCAGCCGTCCCCACCGGCTTGGCGACCCACCCCCGACTAGATCTTACTATTCCATGCGAAGTTCTTATTTCTACGGCTTTCCATCCCTCCCTCAACACGGATAGTTCCTCGTGTAGGTTTTGCCTTCTCGCGTCCGGAGCGTATTTCAGTCCATTCTTGATACCACTATAGAGTTCTTCCTTTCGGCCTTGCACTCTCACCTTGTACTTTCACGAAGTGTGTGGATGCTGATCTGGCTCCACTGCGACTCCAGGGCATCCGCATATTCAATTACATCGACGATTGGTTAATACCAACGTGCTAACTTTGGCTTGGCTGGTTGTACATGAGACCCTTGCAGTGGTGGTTCAGAACCAAAAGATTTTCCCCGAGGGGAATCCGCTTTGCATGATCAAGGACACGCGGCGATGCTTACGTGCCTTAGAAACGTTGGTTCCTGGTTCAAGGCACGACGTTAGGGGCTCCTTGTCGTCGCTTAATGCTAACGACGGATGCCTCTCTCACGGGCTGGGGGGCGGTCATGATTGGCCGCTCTGCCCAGGGTCTGTGGGATGGCCATCATCTCTTTTGGCACATCAAATGCCGGGAAATGCTGGCCGTGTTTCGAGCTCTGACACACTTCATTCCAGACCTAAGGGGGCATCATGTGTTTGTCCGCACAGACAACACATCGGTGGTCTCCTACATCAATCGGCAGGGGGGTCTGCGTTCGCGCCCCTTGTACAAGCTGGTTTTCGGACTTGGTGTCCCTCCTCGACGGCTCTCTGCTGGAGATTACGATCAGGAGGGACCTCCTCTCTCAGGAGGGGGGCACCATTCTTCACCCCGCCCGGAGTTATGGAAGCTGTGGGCATGGACCCTGAGGGGGCACAGCTCCTAGCATATGGTCTCTCAACTGAGGTTGTTGAGAACATCCTCCAATCCAGAGCTCCCTCCACAAGGAAACTGTACTCCCTGAAGTGGAAACTTTTCACTTCATGGTCCGGACAGCGACTGCAGGACCCAGTCAACTGCCCAATTGGTACAGTTCTGGAGTTTCTGCAGGAGCGATTCTCCGCAGGGTTATCTCCCTCCAATCTGAAGGTATTCGTGGCGGCCTTAGCTGCTTACCACGCCCCTTCTGGGTGGTCAATCATTGGGAAGACACCCACTTGCCACTCGTTTCCGCCGTGGCACCCTGAGGCTGAGGCCGGCACAGCGCACCAAGGGGCCCATAGTACAGGCATTATGTCCTCCTCCATTCCAGGAAGTAGGCAAAGAAAGGCTTAATCTGCTCTTTCCAGTTCGAGCACTGGACGCTTACGCACACAGAGCTGCCCAGTGGCGTCGGTCGTATGGCGCAGTGGGTATTCTCGTTCCCAAAGCGAATCTCGACGCAGCTCGCGTTCCTGAAGGGGAACGTCTCTAGGTCACGTATGTAACCATGGTTCCCCGAAGGGAAAGAGACGCTGCGTCTCTTTGCCATACTCCCATTCCTGCAGAGCGCTACTGAAGAGCAGAAGGTGGGTGGCGCCCGGCCGGATGCGCTTTTATGCTTTCTGGTGCGTACGTCACCCTGCTCGTGACGTCTCGCTGCTCCATGGGACGGATTTGACACGTGCTTCAGAACTTTGCTTTTTTTTGGGGTCACGCAAGGGCATTCCCAAAGAGAATCTTGACGCAGCGTCTCGTTCGCCTCGGGGAAACTATGGTTACATACGTAACTAGAGAGTTTCCTCTGTTTAATATGCATAAACCTTGACTTGATTGTAAGAGTGTGTTTGCTGCGTTAGCTTTCAGTGATCTTGATAGCTCCAGTGTTCTCATGATGATCATTCCAGGTGCCAGATGAAAAAAAACAAGCCGTTTTCTCATTCTTTTATGACCTCTTATAAAAACACAATTTTGCACTCTTGGTTTGGCCCTCTTTTGAGATCGCATTATTTAGTCACTGAGCGATACCAATCATTAATCCCACTTCTCCAGCCAAACATCAGCTTCGGAGGTAGGTGAATCATGTCTTTGGTAAGGTCCCAATTTGTGGAATGATTCCAATAAACCCAAAGCGAGTGTTAACAACCCAACAAGTCTTGTATTAGCATAGTCACAAGGTCAACATACAGTTTGGAACATTTAAAACTCGCATAGGGCAAACATACTTCATACCACAATATAACTAATGGGAAGAAGAGCTGACATCAATGACCTACGTGACTATTCTCACTGTTAAACAGGTCCAGGAAATGTTTCTGTAACTAGTTGCAGAGCCTTTTAAGGTTAATTCATTAACATTATCGTCTTCAACTGGTGCAAAACTTAGTTTCCAGGTAAACAAGATGCTATTTTCTCCCGACAATTCTTATTTATGGACACCAACACCAAAACAGGTCTTTCTTGATGACGTGTGTAACATCGTGAGAGCCAAGGATAAAACATACCTCCTCTCCAGAAAACCTGTCACCCACACACTGTAAAAAAAAATTCCGTTAATTTACGGTAAAAAAACGGCAGCGGGTTTTGAGGTAGTGTTTTTGTCATTAAATTTTGACAGTTAAATACGTAATTTATTAACTGATATGATGTTAATATACCAATTTATGGAAGTAATTAAATCTGTTTTGTACCTTTTTAATACATTGATAACCACCAAATGCAGGTGATGATGAGAAAGTCACATGATGAACCAAAGCCCTTCACAAGCAGCATTTAAATAATAACACATACAGAAGGTGCACAGTGTCATTCACACAAACACCAAACACCATCATGGTAACACACATGAAACGGAAATAATGCAAAAAAACATTCATTTAACAACATTAGATGAAAGATTAAACCCTAATGTACACAACTAATAAGAAAAAAAACTAAGAAGAAACATAGTTATGTCAACAAAAAACATCAAATTTGAAATGTAACGCAGGGAATTCTGGAAATATCCATTTACGGTTATTCACTGTAAATTATAAAGTCTTTTTCACTTACAAAAACGGTAAACTACCGTAAAAATAATGTCCAATAAATGTTAATGGGCCAATACAGTTTTTCACTGTTATATAGCAGTGGGGAATTTACCGTTAACCATTAACAGATTTTTACTGTAGCATTTACAGTCTTTAACCGTAAATTCACGGTCATTTTTTATAGTGCATGACAATCAAGAAACTGTAAAACACAGCTGTCTTGGCTATTCCAAACTGACCAACTGAAAAATGTTAATGCACATTTATGAAATGAGTGTACAGAGTTATGCGGCAGTCATAAATTTTGGTGGTCATGTACACACTACAGTGTAAATAAATATTGGAAAATAAGATTATTCGAGTAGTTTTACCAAGAACACACATTTCAGTCTTTCTCCTTCAAAATTCCTGTTAATTCTATGTTTTATGTGCTTAGTTTTATCTTGTAGATTGTAATTGTGTCAATTGTGAAATTTAATCCGCAATTAATAGAAATTAATTATGAGTAAAAATTGTTTCTACCAATTTGTTTTTCCGTCTGTGCATGTGATTTTTTTGCATTGTAGTCACACATTTATGTACTGTAGACTCTAGGTATGGTAATATAAATGAAGATGTACTTTGGGACTTAGACAAGATTCCCCATAAAAAACAAGATTGGTCACATTATAGAGGCTATTGGATAACATTTAAAATATTCGCGCCCCTTGTACAAGCTATACAGCAATAGCATTTTTAGTGGCAATAATAAGCAGAGGGGTAATTTAGCACAGAAATAGGTCAAGGATAAAGTGCAGTTCTTGCTACACACTCACAACTCACTGCAGCAGCCGGAAGTAATCCATTTACTTCTGAGGCTTGAAGGGTTAAAATGTGGATGTGAACTCTGTGAATGTCTGCTGTACATCTCCAAAGGCCTAAAATGATTTCTACAGCTGTCTGAAAACGGCTGCAGAAACAAGGTCACCAGCTCTCCTTTCTTTCTCATCATTTCCATCTCTTTATCTCGACTCCTTCTGGAAATATTTTCTTACATAATTTTTGGCTGCATGTATATGTAATAGATAAATACAGTGAATACTCTAAATGGTTTTCTGAATTATCTTCAGTGTAGCAGAGAGTGGGCATTTGATAAACAGTAACATACATTTCTGGCAAATGTCTGAATCCATTCATTAAACATTTAGCAAAGTGCTTCCATTTTCCTAAAACTAAGAAGTCTGTCTCTGCTGTGTTTCCACTACAAAGTCCGTGTTGTCCAGGAAACCAAACAGAGACACAAATGTGTTGCCCGTCTTGTTTTATTGACCTGTGGGGGAATAACTCACTTCCCAAGCAAAAGGTTGAGACAGTTGTCAACCAGACAACTGCCCGACGTATCTTCACTGGATTATACTTCCTTCATCATACTTTGGTTAACAGTCATTCAGAAGCATACTCTGTATTCCCCACAACAGCTGAACCCATCCAGTTGTTCACAAACCATCATAGTTTTTGGCAGAGAACAAAAACAAAAGTTAAGCAATGATAACAAAATTATTTTTAGAACAGAGCACAGACGGTTATGGAAAGTGCTCACTGTGCTGAATGCAATATTAAAGTAAATTCAAAATACAAGAGATATACAAGAAAAAAAATGACCAGCATGACATCTTTCAGCTGAGAGCATGATCTGTGAAACATCTCTGTCCAGATTACATCCTACAGGTCAATTAATAATCTACTGTATGACAACCCTTAGCAGTTGTGTCTTGTCAGAATAAGACCAACAGAGATCGGATCGGAAGTCCTGTTATGTAGAGCAGACTTCCTCAATGAAGTGCAGATGTGCAACCATTAAGCCTTAAACACTGAAGAAAGTAGGGCAGCAATTTGTATATGTCCTTTATATAAATTGATGCATTTGAATACATTCACAGTGCCTTATAACACACCTGTTCAATATCAAAGTTGTGTGCCATTCAGAATTGAATTGGGAATGTCTTAAATGTCTTTAAAGATGTAAGATGAATAAATGGTGGTTGCAGGTGCAATCAGTAAGTATTTGCGTACATTTTGATGGTTTTTATTTGTCACAGTAGTGTCAGTGTTATTTTAGCTATACATTATACTAACACCTATTGTGGCAATGTGTACTAAGTTTCATGTTAATCAAACCAACCTCTATAAGGGTTAGAAAATGGTACATATGCCCTTAAAGGATTCAAAGGGGGGGGGTGGGGGGGGGGGGGGGGGGGGGGGGGGGGGGGTGGGGGGGTACTCAAGCCCATTATGGTCCGTTAGTTATGAGACTAGATATAGCGCCACCTAGTGTCCTACGCTTGTGTATTGGTTGTGTAAGGGGGGGGTTGTGTGAGTCCATCCCACGCGTTGTGTTGCTGATGTCTAATTGATAGTCTCTGACAACCAAACACTTTTAGGGTATTAAAAGAATAACTGGCAAATCAGTACTTCAAATAAATGTGCTTGAGCCCCTAAAAAATCAGAAAGTCATACCTTCCTGGTTGATGGTCCAGGCAGCATAAGCGGGATCAGACGTGTAGCCGCAGCTGTCCGACTCAAAACTGCAGGAGCCCCGCAAAAGCTGCGTCTGAGCCCGCACTAGAAGAGCGACTGCTGGGGATGAAATTACATCAGATAAACACTAAACTATAACGCCACAGCAAGACTTAAAGACGTTTAAAGTGCTCTGTTAGCGGACATAAATGTGCAAAAAGTCCATTCAGCAACGATGTCTTCGTTGATGCAGTTTAATGCAATAAATTAAATCTGCACAAATGCACAGAAGCATGCAAACGAATTAAACCAAATGACCCATTAGGAAAAAGTGATGACCTACCCAGAAGGGTTGAGAAGTGAAGCAAACTCATGGCTGAAGTTGCAGGGATGCTGGAGTGGACGTGTGATGGTCCACTAACGCAGATTGCGTACGGCAGCTCTGCGACCGCTGCATTCACTCTCCATGCTTTGACTCTGGCAGAGCTGAACAGACAGTGGGAGGAGGGAGTGGTTGTTGGGGTTTCTATTTCAGAACAGGCAATGGGTCTCCTTTAGGTAAGGAGTTTGCCGCTGTGTAAGCGTCTGCAGAAATTACATACTTCTTACTCATCGCTGACAGAGGACTTAATCACAGCTTTGATGGCGTTAAATCACTCTAATAGTCCGTGTAGTGTAGAGATCATTGATTAAATTATGTTAAACAACAGAGTGACTTCTGAATTGCATGTTTAATAACTGAATGCAATTACTGGTTTACTTAGTAAATGTTAGTGATTTTAATTTAATGGAATAATATTTTAGTTAAGTTGTGTATGTTTAAACAGTGTTTAATAGAATACATCACAAACAAGTCAACATAATATACTCATAGGCCTATATATACAGTCTATCATATATAAGATATGTTAGATGTATAGATATAACTTTTTATACAAACAGTTGTATAATATACTCCATACCTGTCTATGAATAAGTCTGCTTAAAATGATCTGTCGCAACTTCTGTTGCATCAGAAGTTACATTACATTACATTAATTGCCATTAAAAAAACCATACTGGTCGACAAAAGACAAAACATATTTGTTCTTATAGCTTGAATATTTAGTCTTAAATATAACAGTACAGACAATATAACCATAAGAAACTAAGGTGTTTAAAAAAATTAATAAATAAACATCTTAAACCAGCCTACGTTGGTTTGCTCTTGCTGTTCTTAGCTGGCCTCTCTTTTTTTAAATACATAACACAAAGTTTGTCATGAAAACTTCAACCCTTTCAGGACAGTTCCTAATCTCATTTCTGGAGTGAGAATGTAATTTTTCTCCTCATTTTCCTTAAAGTAAATTAGCATGAGAACATGGCACAAAAATAGACATTCACCTTTTATTTTAAAGTAAACTGTACAAAACCACTGGCAAGGTCAGGCAGTACCATCACATGGTCCGGAAGTGTCTAGGAGTTTAAAAGCAACAAAGTCATTTTGTAAAAAAAAAAAAAAAAGATTCCAGCTCTGGGGGAGTGCGGGGCGAGGAATGGTATTTTGATTTCGGGAACACTGCGAGTGTTGTGAGTCTGGGGTAATCTACAAGCTACGTGCGGGCTAGTGCTCGGTTGACCAGTTAACAACAGAGGTCCGGGAGACCGGGGCGGGGGGGCAGTCCTGGCAGAAGCAATCCTATACGGGGATTGGGTTACAGAGAAGGGCCTGTCGTGGCTTGTACAGGCAGAAGTAGTCCTTGCACCGGCACAAGAATCCACTAGCATGGGCACGATCCACTGTGTGTAGGGGGGTGCCGCAAAGATTGTGGATAGAGGTGGGTCCCCCATGAGGGTCATGAACGCCCTATTAGTTCTGGCCCTGATGTTTCCAACTCCCAATGTCTCCAAAACAGGAAAGAAAGAACGGAATATCGTGTAAATATGTTGGACAATCTTTTAGTCCGTGAGTGTCTACACTCCAATATGAACACCCTGTTTTGACTGCTGGTGCTGGTGCAGCTTTGTGTTGTTCACTGCAGGACTGGGTTTGATTTATATTTCCGCTACATGCATATGATTAATGCATCTCATGTAAACACTATCACTGTATTTTAGTTAATTTAATTATTGTATCTTTTTTGCAGAGTAGGCTTCTATGAAACTAAAATTAAAATAAACCTAGGCCTCTTACAATAGTTTCGTTGACAAACTAAAAAATAAATAATACTAAAATAACACTACATTTTATTCAGTATTTAGAGAATGTGAAGAGACTGATAGAACATGCAAGTGATGTTCCATATTTAGAATTGGTATTTATGAATTAATAGTACAAACACTATGGAAATGGAAAACTATTAGAAACTACTATCAGATTAAGGATAATATGTCATTCTCTCTTTCTTTTCTGTCTCTCTCCCTCTCTCTCTCTATCTACATGGTCGTTGCCACGCAGAGTTTGGACTGGGTTCTGTAAATTTCCCCTTATTCAGGAAGCCCTCGCTTAGCTCTCAGGCAGTCCTGTGTGAAGATCCTGGGATTTTCACTAACCATGTGTTTAGCTTGGAGGACTGCACTTTTCCACACACAGCCTGGAGAACAGGAATGACGGGATTGGTGGAGGATGAATTCCCCACTAACCATAAAAAACAGAAAATCCTGGTTCCAGCAAATAACCCTAAACAGGATATGAAGTGTTATTTAAATGCATCAAATAAATAAGCTGAATGTAGAAGCAAGCAAAAATTTGCCTCACATTGCGTTAAAAGTCACAAATTAATTCTTCAATTGTATATATTACATTAAGCGCATCAATGGTAGTTCAACATCAGATTCTGATACATTAATAGCCTAGCAGATCTATTAGTAAGTCATCTGATTATAAAACAGATGCTTGCCTTCATGTTTACTCTACAGGCAGATCTTCAAAGCAATAAATAAAGGCATGTGGTCAGGATAGTCTGTCCAATAGTGCACTACTGGACACTGCAATTAACTTCCATTCCACACATACTGCAAACAAACATCTATCAAGCCAGGTTTCTTTTTCAGTTTTCCTGATTTCAGATAGTGATATCTGCTTAGATGTTGTATATACCATATAAGACGTAAAAAAAAATACATAAAATCTCAATTAAGGGTGCATTTAGGTCAAAAGATGAAGCATACACCCATGTCTGCATGTTGCATAACCGCCTAATGGTCACCCTGTGGCTTCCTGTTTGATCGGCATGGAAAAGTTTTTTGCAGTTGGTAGCAGAGGCACAATTGCTGGAGACTTGATGCCTAGTCATTTCCCATTGCCAAAATATTAAACTGAGCTGAATTACTGGCTATTTGATGCAGCTGTTGAGCTCACAAACCATGGCAACTTCCTTGTTCCAAAACCACCATAACACCATTAGACACATTCTTCCAATGCTGTCAAATTACACAAAGTTGTGAGAGGGATGTTGACAGATGCATATGTGCCTGCTTTCAATAGCTTGATTGTTGCTTGTTAATATCCTCTGGTCAGACAAGGTGACGAGGACCCAACACAAAGTTATTCACCAAATACATAAGCACGTGGACATCAATATGTATTATATTGAAAATTATTTTAGCTGGTACTGTATGTATCTGGCATTACATAATTTTATTCCAAAATGTCATACTTGTAATTAGATTTCCTACATTTTTAAATCTCATCATCAGATTATTATTTACCTGATTACTATTCAACAATGCAAGTTGGGATCAAAATTAGAGAACAACCTACAATTTTCGAATTTTCAAGGTCACTGCTTAGTTCTATTTGAATTATCCTAACAGGAGTAGAAGGGCAGCTTTTTAAGCATATTTCATAAATGAATTGTATTCTGAAGCACAGTATAAAAACTTGAGATAGGCCTATTTGAAAAAGAACTCTGATTAAAATCAGAGAAAACTTTATATAAATAATAAAGCAGTTCCCTTTCAAGGGAACTTCGAACTGCATCCTCTATGGGAACGCGTCTCGTCGTGACCCGTGTTTGTAAGCAACTTCAAAACACAACACGTTTGGCCGGCCGACTGCCAAGTACGTCACACCGGTGCAACTATAAGTATAAATAGCGCTGGGGAGAACACATCATTCTCTTCTCCTTCTAACGTCTTTTGTTTTGAGCGTGCATCCGTATAAAGCGATCTCTATTCTATCATTATGTGAGGCACTAGCACAGCGTAGATGATGTGTGCATCCGGGTCATCGTTATTTGACATCCTGATGACACACACAATCTATGCGTTGTTTGTTTGGGCGAAGATCACGCACACGATGTCCTCGAGGGGGCAATCTGCATTCACTGCGTGCGTTTTCCAATGAAAAAGCTCCGCTCTCATTTCTCTCTCTTTTTTCGAGGAAAGAGGGGCAGCCATCTGCATCCCGCTGTTCAGGACGGTGCCTGAGGAGAATGAGCTCGTGGGGATCGCAGGCAGATCTGGCCGATGAGTTTAAGAGGGGCTTTCCCTCTCACCTCGTCGGCTGTGGCGAGAGTGAGCCACTGAGGATGATGTTATTTCCTTTCCCTAACATCGGTATCCGGGGCCATTGCTCGCTGGTTCGCCCAGGAAGAGCGAGATGTCTGAGGAGGTTGCAAGAAACTGAGGCGAGAGCCGTCCCAATCCCCGCCCGCATAATGATGAGCTTTTGCATTTATGGTCGTTGCACGGCAATGCTTGACTTGCCGTGGATCGTGCCAAGAAAGTGACGTTGCGAGGTCATCTCGATGAGCTTTATCTTTCTGGCCATAACCCTCCAGCTCAGGTGAGCCTTCCTTTTCTTCCTGATCTCCATACAGAGATCGAGAAGGAATGGAAGAGGCCATTTTCCTCATGCATCCATCGATTCGATTCTAGCATACGAGTTATGCCAGCATCGAGGCGATGCGCAAAAGCGGTTTTGAGAAGATGCTCCTATAGAGAGACGCTGGCCAGCTATCTCTCTATGGGTGAGACGTCCTCTCTTAAGACTCCCTCCTTGACATCTAACCATCAGGATACATCTCGCTTGAATGGCAGGGCATACGTAGCAGCAGGTCAGGCTGTCGTTTCGTTGCACACGATGCTTGCTCACCAGGCATATCAGGCTGACCTGCTTGCATCACACATCACGGATCTCGCTCTCCGTGCTATTAAGCAGGCCGCCTCTGCTATGGGCAGGTCCATGGCGGCTATGGTGGTTACGGAGAGATATCTGTGGGTGAACCTGGCAGATATCGGAAAGAAAGAGAGAGGGGCTTTCTTCTCGATGCTCCTGTTTTGCCTTCTGAACTTTTTGGTACCTCCGTTGAGACGGTGGTCAAGAAGTTCAGGGAGGCAAAGGCGCGCTCAGCGGCCTTCAAAACCTTAATTCCACGAAGGTCCAGGTCTCAGCCTGAACAACCCAGGGGTCCTGGCACAGAAGGCTATTTCGCGGCTTGTGCTCCTCCCCTGCCTGCGGGTAGGGGTAGGAGGAATCGCTGGTCAAAGGGAGGTAGGCAAGACCTGATGGATGTGATCCAGACAAGGCGTCAGCTCTTTTGTCTGGATCAGAGTGATACTTGAGTATCTACTCATTTCCTTCGGGGGTTTTACATCATGACACCAGCCTGGTTTCGGCTTCATGCTTCCTGGATCATGCGACCAGGTCACAGGCTTCTGCGGGAGCCTTCTTGATCATCAGGCCCCCGGCACGGCACGGCACTGCAAAAATTTCCTGGACGTCCGGGCTGGGTTTATGCTTTCATGCTACCCTGACTGGTCTACCGTATCTGTGTCGCCCTGAGGGGTTTCCCGATCACCATGATATCCCCTCTTGCTGAGGCATCGATCGGGAAGTATAGGTGGCATTTGCGAGAACATTCTTGTGTAATGCTGTCTCAGGCAGTGCTCCCCTCGCCTTAGAGGGTTGTATTTGAGCTTGCCTCTCCCGTTTGGCTCAGCACTTCCGGGTATCTGTGAACAGATGCTTGGGAAGCTCTTAAATCCATGCTATGGTAAGTGCACACGCTAAGCTTTGTGCACTTTCTGAAATCCACATGGTGGTAAGTGGGCACGCTGAGCACTTTGCGCACTTTCTAAAATCCACATAGTGGTAAGTGTGCACGCTAGTACTTTGCGCACTTTTCTGAAATCCTGTATGGTAAGGGTTACGCATTATTAGCCTCGTTCCCTTTCTCTGAGTTGGCTTAGACCCCGGTACCTTGGGCTCCCCTCAACCAGTGTGTCTCTGTTGACACACTTTTGAAGCATCGCTCCCTTCACCATTGAGGGTTTTTGTGAGCATGGTGCTTTCTTTCGGTCATTTAAATTCTCTCCCTTTCGGAGGAGTTGGATTCCTGCTCCGTGGGCTGTTCTCGTGGTAGTGTTTAGCAGTGCTCCCCTTTATCAAAGGGTTACCTATGAGCACACTACTCCTTTCTGAATTCGGAGTTCTCCTCTCACGTGAGAGTTGAGTTCTCTGTTTTTCCAGAGCACCTGGAACCAGCAGCATCAGGCGAACTAGGCCCTTCCTCCGCCTCTCTGATGCACTGAGTTTTTGGCTAGCTTGCAGTACGTTTACCCTTCTGATTTCTAATGATCGTGATGTAGGTTGAGCCCCCTCTAGTTGAGAGCTGGGTGTTGTGCTCCCTCAGCTAAGGTAACTTACTGCTAGCCGTTCCAGCATTGGAACATGCTGTAGGTCGAGCCCCCTCTTGTTGAGAGCTGGGTGTTGTGCTCCCTCAGCTAAGGTAACTTACTGCTAGCTGTTCCATGTTTGGAACATGCTGCAGGCCGAGCCCCCCTCTCGATTGAGAGCTGGGTGTTTGCTCCCTCAGCTAGAGATTTACTGCTAGCCACTCCAGCATTATACCTTAGATCGAGTTTCTGACTTCTCAAACATATTGGTTTTGGTATGCACCATTTCCATCTATGGGCTGCTCTTTCAGAGTGCCACGAGAGCCCCTAGAACGGTATTTTTAAATCCATGTTATAGTAAGTGTGCACGTAAGGCTTTGTACACTTTCTAAAATCCACACTATGGTAAGTTCGCACACTAGTACTTTGCGTTCTTTTCTAAAATCCTGTATGGTGAGGGCTTCGCGCGGCAGCTTCATGCCCTTTCTTGAGCTGGTTAAGCCCTGGTTCCACCTTGGGCACCACTCCACCTATGTATCCTCTGGATACCCACTTTTAACAGGGTGTTGCTACTAGGGGTCTGTTGAGACAGTTCCTTCAGCATATGCAGAGCATGCGGTAGCCCCTGTGTGACAGGCCAAGACTTATTATGATTCTAGGCTCTTGGTCGTATTCCCTTAAAGGAATCTATTCCTGATTCCAAGCCGTGAATTCTGGCCCTAACAGGTAAGTTTTTTGGGGTATGTAGCCTAGGCCTTTGGCCGTAGGGGATAATGTCACTGACAGCCGTTAACGTCCCAGGGGCAACTCCCATGGCTATGGTAGAGTTGGTACTTAGTGCTCGCCATGGTTCTGGCATGCACTCCCCTCATCATGGTGGCGTGGGTATACCGTTCCCCATAGCGACCCTTGAGGACGCAGTTCGAAGTTCCCTTTAAAGGGAATGTCTCAGGTTACGTATGTAACCATGATTCCCTGAGTAGGGAACGAGACACTGCGTTCTCTAGGTTTCTTGCCATGCTGCGGACGCAAGCTTCCGACGAAGAAGTGAATGACATGTTGATGGTGTTTTTTGAATGTATGCTTCAGGCACGGGTCATGACGAGGCGTTCCCCATAGCGACCCCTAGAGGACACAGTGTTCCCTGAGTTTCCCCCCGTGAAGCTAGAACATTTGAAATAATGAATGGGTCTTCCCAGAGACTAAACCCCTGAAATTCCTGGAAAAAATCCTTGGCACAAATTTATGGCTAAGAAATCAACTATATATATTCTATATTTTCTATATATATATATATATATAAATATATTATGATAGATATCAACCATGCTTCATTGTCTTCAGTTTTAGTCTTTCCTATTTAACTTTCTTATACGATATAACAAAAATTTTCTGATAACACCTGAGGTGCTTCCAAACATTTGGATCATTCTTTTTTTCTTGGAACATTTGGCCTTAAGTTTTTACTTTAACAAATTCATACATGTAGATATTCACTCGCACTTCAAAGAGTAAAATGCCATTTCAGTGGAAGATGGAGACATTGAGCAGCATTGGAAATAAACACAGTTTTTCCTCAGTTTCTGCGCTTACCTCATTTCACCTTTAAAAAACTGTAAAAAACCATTTCACCATACACCATGTTATCACTGACCTTATGTGGTCAATCTAATTACATAATTTAAATGATATTGCATTAAGCAGGCGAAAAATGTTATTTGTCTATTGTCATTATAGTGATGTATAAATCACAGCTCACACAAACCAAGTAATTCCTATTGAAATGATTGGATTTCTCAAAATGTAGAGCATCAGGTAAGTCTTAAAGGGTATAGTGACAACATGATGTCCTTTGTAACATGTAATTGTCACTTACAAAAACTTAATAATTTAGGTGTATATTAGAACAGTGAAACAATCTTCTCCAGTGATTAAAGACGGTAAATGTGTAAAGTAATGCATCTCCAAAGGTTACATCATGCCTCCAAAAGGCAGACTTTATGTGGGTCACTCGGGATACTGTGGTTGTCTCCACTGTAATATTGCGTCTTTCTCTGCTAGTGGAAAATTATGTCATGCTTCACTGTGAGTTGTATCACAACAAATCAGCCATAGCAACAACAGGCATGTGCCTTTTTTTTTTTTTTTTTAGAAGCCTTAAACCACAGGAAATGTGAAGTAAAATCCTTGCATATGTCCGGCAAGAGAACAAGCTCCACCTCGAATGAAAATCATGTAAAGAGAATGTAAAGACTATGACCAGCAGCATGAGGCATGGTGGGTTTTGAGATCATGCTGAAGCATTAATTTATTAAATGGGTGTTAAATTGAACATCGTAAAGAAAACGGTAAAAGCTCTCAAAAATTATGTTTGCATGTTATGTGAGGTTTTAGGTCACTACTGAACATCAATTCCCCTAAATTTTTTACGTTTTTTTTTTCTGTCACATTATGCTGACAGCTCCGCAAATTCAAGGTTACTTGTATTTCTGTGCATGGCCTACAAATGAACACAGGAAATTCTCTCTCCAGTTCTCCATATCTCTATTTCCCGTTAAAAATGAGAAGAAGCTTTGGGAGAAACTGTCCCAACTGTTTTGGAGTGAATACTGTCCCTTGGGGCTCAAAGGTAAGCTCCACATTTAGGGCACTATCCTATTAAGGGAATGAAAGAGCGAGATACCCATAAGGTAGTAGTTGAGAGGAAACACAGCCTTGAGATAAATAAAGACACATAAAATCAACGCTCTTGTAATCAGTGACTTTCAGATGCATCATCTGTGAAGACAATAAACCAGGGAAAGATCTGGTCACAGAATGCAAAAAAATAAATAGGTGACCTTCGTGCATGACCTGAGAAATGCATTATATTCTTCTATTTATATTGTTTCACATTGTGCCAACTCGTGCAATGATGTAAGAGAAATAATGCACTTTACTACTATTGGTACAAATATACTGGGGAAAATAATCCAACACAATTCCAAAAAAGATGATCCAAATCAGTAAAGTCTATTAAGGTTAGGATAAAAGCAAATCTTTCCAGATGAACTTGAGATGCTAGATCTTTCAAAATCCCAAATGAAATATTAATCTTAATTAATACCATTTATTATACTGAAGTCATAAAGTTTTAGATTACTTTTCAGTTTATCATGCAACAACTCCTGCAAATATAATGACCCAAAAGCAAGGCAAAAAGAACAGTGGCAGGCAAGCTGCATCTTCTGGATCACAGTGAACTCTTGTTACCTATTGTGTAATGAGTGGAACATGTTTATAAAAAAAACCTTCTGTGAGTATTTAAAGATTTGTGACTGCTATGATGATAAACACTTCATCCTGTTTCTCCAACATCAGGAAAACTTCACTTTTCCACAGTTTCATTTAGAGAGAATGATAAACCAACACAAAATACAAAACTCAGTAAATACATCTACATAATATAAACTAATTAGCTTAGTATTAGAGGTTATTTTCCTGTTTAGAAAATGTGAATTGATGGTGTAACACAAGTAGCTTGAACTTTTTGTAGTCTTTATATCATGTCATATCAAGTACGGGTATGTGTTCATCTGCTGAACACAAACTGTCATGATGAAATATGCAGTCAAGAGTAATTCAATTCTGTTCCAGATTACCATCTCAACACACCAGACCCAGACCAAAACCCACATGCCTCCCTCTACTGGTAACCACTGTAACGTCAACCTGGTCCCAACAGAAAAAACAAGCATATGCACCCCACAATGACAGGAGTGTTTAAAAAAATCTATTTACAGGACAGGTAAAATAATCCAACTCCATTTAACTGTTAACATTAGAATATTTAAATGTGTTGGGGAAGTGTGTTAACTAGTCTTAACAGTTTGTATGTAAACTAATGGATAATCTTTTAAGCATCATACAATGTAATGATTAGTTAACATTATTGAAGAAAGAAATCATAAATGTTTTCTATATTGCTACAAATAAAAGAGAGTATAACCTGCAATGCCATGTTATGTCATGACTTTGTCTTGATAAGAAGGCATAATCAATTAAATTTAACATATTTGCAAAGTAGGCCTATTAGAAAAAATGCAGCACCGCGAAACAACTTTTATTATTATCATTATTATTATTATTAAAGAAGTTTCATAACATACAGTGTGTGTAAATAGCCTACACTTTATTTTCAGCGTTTATGAGCAGGACACCCATCTAACAAAATATAGCCTACTGAATGCTATAAAAAAGTTTTTATAACGTTCCCATTAAGTTAAGAAAACATTGTTTCTGAGTGTTCTCTGAACGTTCAAACGTCCCCGTTTTTTTTTTAATGTTTTAAAAGCGTTTTTTTTCTTGGTTATGCAAAGGTTACAGGAACATTCCATTTTGACATTTTGCAAACATTATGGAACATTACTTTTGAATGTTGTCTGAACATTCTGAAACAAGTAGTTACATTCAAACTAAAGGTTTCGAGTAAAATCCTTCCATGAACAATGTATATACAGTATTTGTATAGCAAACACACTTGTTCATAGCTTTGCCAGAGCGTTAGCCACAGTTCCGAGAACGTTCCATGTTAGCTGGACACTCCTCAAAGAGCTTATCTGGGACATGCCCCGTCCCTAAAATGAAATTGTAAATATGATTGGATGGAAAAGAGAAATATCCCACCTCCCGTTTAAATGGAGGTTCTGATTGTTTACCTATTTATTTAGTATTTTTGTAGTGAGTTATAACGTTCGATGCCTCTGTCTTCTCATTGATTCCAAATGTCTCTGCGCCAACATTCAGTGGCGTCCTTGTTGTAACAAGATTTGCGTACGAGTACGGCGAGTAACGGTGGCCACAGCAGCGTGTAGATTATTTTTTTTTAATTATGTATTATGATAAAGCAAGATAATCTCCTTATTTTGCATAGCAACAATGTACGCTTTACGGTTACTAAAACAACTTCTCTCAAATGTGTCCCGGATGAGGTTGAGTCACCCGCGTTGACGTCACTCGAGCTCTGAAAATGGCTGAGTCTGAAGAAGAGGTGGATGTCTTGGTCCAGAGAGTTGTGAAAGATATTAATAACGCCTTTAAAAGAAACCCGAACATGTACGTATGTGAACTCGCATTGTTGTTTATCACGCGGTCGTCTAGTTTAATGCTTAAAGCGGCCTGGACCCTCGCGCTCAGCCGCAGGGAGAACATAACGTTAGTGCAGCAGCCTGTGTAACTTGCGCAGACAGACAGCGGCTGGCTAACCGGCTACTAACCAGCGGCCAGCAGCAGAGAGAGCTCACCAAGCCTCGCTTTTAGACCAGGTCATGTTCAAATGTGTCTGGGGTGCCCATTTAACAAGCACCGTGAAAACGCCGAAAGTTTCTCTTGAGTGAAACGCGAAGTGTGCCTGCTTGTCATGTTGTAGCTAGTAACGTTACTGTGAATGTTTGGATTTGTTAGTCGCTGGGCAGTAACTGGCGGGCGTAGCAAGCTTTAATACATTATATTTATAGTCATAATTCTCAGTAATTGTCCGTGTCCGTTTGTTTTTTACTGGTAATTCGGGTGAGACAATCAGTGGTTGCAACATCGCTGCTCTTGTGTTGTGTATCCAAACACATCTCTTCAG